>JARHVA010000557.1:1560000-1652500 GCA_037957365.1 Torreya grandis
TGCATGCTTACCACTCCTCCATTTTCAATTCATCGATAAAATAGGTGATGATAATATGTTTTATCCTCCTCCAAGAAAAACATGAATGTGATCTATGGAAAATAATCTCAAAATGAATAATAAAACATGTGAGAATGAGAATGGATGTGGTTTTTGGTATTTTTTAATTTATAGAGGTTATAATGTGTACACTTTGTGTGTGATATACATAATGTATATGAACTATGAATACTACACATCATGCATACAAATATACATAATTCATATAGTACACATTATGTATATTGTACATAACATGCATGCATTATGTATAATACATATAATGTGTACACATTATGCACAATATACATAATACATATGCATTATGTATATTACACATAACATATATGTTTTACATATACCACACATAATGCATACACATTATGTATAATACACATAACATGTACACGTTATGGATTCAATTTTTACGAGAATAAATTTAAATAATGTGTACACATTATAGCTATTACACATATGCATTATTATATAATATGTACATGTTATTGTAACATGTGTATGGAATTTTCCATCAATTTTGTGCACGTATCCACTTCTCTTATAATATTTTCGCTTATAGACCCAAATGGAATAAATGTTTATTTTCCCTTGAAGAGATAACCATCATATATAAGGGACTCATCATAAATACTAATTGTGTCACTTGTTAATGGATTTTGGTATTGTTTAACTATCTTTTATAAATCTAGACCATTAGTATATAATTCCTTGACAAATTCAAATTCAAGTACTGCACTCACCATAGTAGTTAATTATGTCACTCTTGTGTTCAAAGCATTAACTAATTTATTTTAATTTCCTAGTTTATGCTTCAAAATAAAAATATATATTTGAAATAAAGACACCTAATTTTCATGTTTACTATTTAATGTATTTTTAGTGTTCACATACTTCAATGCCTCATGATCTGTAAATAGGAAAAACTACTTGGGCACTAGCTAATGCCTCTAATGTCTTAATATTTGTACAATAACATAAAATTCAACATCATATGTAGAATACAACTTTCTTACCTCTTTCAATTTCACACTGAAATATGATATTGGCCTTTCTTATTGACTCACTATAACACCAATTCCCACATGTGAAGCATTATAATCGACCTACAATTATTTTTAAAAATTGCTTCACTCTAAAATAGTTTTTTTCTATAATAATCTTCTTAAAAAAATGAAATATATTTGTTTCTATCTTTTTCCATACAAATTCTTTTCCTCTCATGAAATCATTAATTCAAGCAACAATACTACTAAAATTTTAAATAAAATTTTTGCAAAAAATTGTTAAACCATAGAAAATTGTTACCTATGTGGTGTTGTTTGGAATACACTAGTCAACAATTACCATTACCTTTTCTTCATCCATTACAACATCATCTGTGGAGACAATTTAATATTTGATGTGATCCAAACCTAATGTAATAAACATGACTCATTTACTAATATACATGATTCTTTGATTTTTATTGTAGTGATCCTTTCAGTGTAATACACTAGTTTTAATAGTATAATTCTTTTAATAAGAAACAAAATTGATTAATTTTTTTGTAATACCATTATATTTTGTTTTCATTTTAATGGTATTTTTAGAGCATTACATTATTTTTTGTAAAATAATTATGTTGATAATAATGTTAAGCATTAGTTGTTTTGCAAAATAGCATTCGATTTATTTTTATATGACTAATATAAATACTATCTAAATTAGTTTATACATCATATGAATGTGTTCAAAATTATTTTGAATACATGATCTAAATAAAATTCATATGGAATATTTTAAAAAAGACTATTTATTTGTGGTTGTACTGTAAAATTTAATAATGATTATTAAATATTAAATATTCTAAAGTAATTTATAGGATGGTGTGTAATTCCATTTTTTTGATACTATAACTCTACTTATCATGGTGTTTAAATCTACTTTTATTATTTTGTAGCTCTAATTCTCTAGTTATTTTCAGTGGTATTCCTTGTTATAAATATAAACACTTGTATATTTTTTAATCAATCAACTTGGTTAATATATTTTTGTGATTTCTTTATTGAGAAATAAATATTTTATTGTTACTTATTTTTGAATCTTATAGTGTATTAGAATGAGTTTATTATTAGGAGTCTTACTTGGATTCTTTAGTTGATACATGTTACTTGAGCATTTTTCCTAAAGATAACAATTACGGATCTTATGCCTTATTTTACTTTTAATTTTCTCCTTATACACTTAAGGGTGGGAGTGGAAGTGCATTCGTATTAGGCTAGATGTTCTCATTATTTACAAATCTAGATTTTATTCAAATATACATTAGGATATGGTTATGTCTCACTTAGAAAGACTTGATTAGTTATCATTAATATATGCGGATAATAATTTTGCATGAACTTATTACTTACAAATACTCATGTGATTCATACACATTCTCATGCAAACTTTATTTAGTTTGACACCACTTTTGTGATGTTATAACTCTACATCTCATTGGTCCAGGATCTTTAAATATAATTTGTGCCATCCTTGACAAGTTTTATCTATATTTTTTTGATATTTTATTATATTTTTTGACACCCTCATAGTCAGTGTGATTCTTATTTTTTAGTGTTTTCTATTATCTCTAGATTTTATCAATACTTTGGTGTTCAAGTAGTGGACTTATATCACTCTTACATATATTTTCCTCTACTCCACCTATTCAAAATTAATGGGGGTTGTGGGGAATTTATTCTAATTTATTTGAGTGTTTTGTGTAGCTATCTTGGATATCCTTTCACATAAAAGGTTATATCAATTCTTATATTGATGAGATTTATTTTGTGAAATATTGTGTATTTTTTACACCTAAATTGACAGTATTAATGTTAGAATCTCTTGTATAGAATCAATTATTTATTATTCAAATAACAAATTGAGACAACCCATGCAATGTTTTTTGAGTTCTTCACTAGGATTCCATTCACTTATACTCTTTGTGATGGATTCAACCCATTTAGTGTTCTTATCATTAGTGGTTGATCAAACTATCATCTTTCAACATACTAGTGTAGTAATTGAGTGTTGCATTACATCACCTACGTTATTTGTGTCATATATTATATCATCTAGTCACTTATACTTTTTTAATAGTTTTTTGAGTGACCCTTGTAGCATGACCTAACTTTTATAAAGTGATTTTATTATACATAGGTACTTGATTAGGTATAGTTACAAAAACCTATTTTCACAGGATTTTATGTCTCATTCTTGTTTTATATTTCTCCTTATGTTGCACTTAAGAATGGTGATGGAAATATGCTCAATTTATGCTAGATGTTATCATTATTTACTATTCTAGATATTATTCATGTAAACAATATGATATAATTAAGTACCACTTAGATAGATTTAATTAGTTATCAATAATATTATTGATAATAAAGTTACGTGAAATAATTTATGAAAATTAATAATGTGATTTATGCACATGCTCATGAATAATGTATTATATATGAATCCATATTTCTAATGTTGTAACTCCACTTCTCATCTTGTGTAATAACACATTTGTGATTTTGAAACTTCGCTTATCATTACTTATTTTTACTAATACCCCTTGTTATAAATACAATGACTTGTATATTATTTAATAAATAAATTTTATTAATATATATTTTAAATCATTTTAATTATGATTACATAGACTCTATTATTTTTTGTTTTCATTGTATTGTCAAGTAATTTCATGTTATTGGAATGCGTCTATTGTGAAGAGATATTTTAGATTTTCTAAATCTATATACATATGGATTAAATGATATTTTTTCTTTCAAATTCAAATTTTCAAGTAAAGTAACTATTCTATTATATATGGTCAAATTGACATTAAATTTAAAACTAAGCATTAATTGTTAACAACACACAAACATTAAAATTGTAAACCATCCACCTTGATTGCCATTATAGAATGTCTATCCATGTAATGACTTAGAATATATATATATATATATATATATATATATATATATATATATATATATATATATATATATATACGTACATATATATATATATATATATATACATATACATATACATATATATACATATGTATACATATATACATGTGTATATATATACATGTGTATATATATATATATATATATATATATATATATATATATACATATATATATATATATATACACATGTATATATATACACATGTACACATGTATATATGTATACATATGTATATATATGTATATGTATATGTATATGTATATATATATATGTATATGTATATATATATATATATATATATATATATATATATATATATATATATATATATATATATATATATATATATATATATATATACACACACATATATATACATATATATAGACACACACACACACACACACACACACACACACACACACACACACACACACACACACACACATATAATATAAGTCATTACATGGATAGACATTCTATAATGGTAGTCAAGGTGGATGGTATATATACAGTGAGTCGAATATTTTATATTTTTCATATAGTTTTTCCCATTGAAGGTTCCACATTTATTACAAACTCAATTGGCTTCTCTAAAAAGTTTTTTTATTGATAATAAATGTCCATTATATAGGTGAACTAATCCATCAATAATAAATGTCTATTATATAGGTGAACCAATCCATCAAGAATAAAAATATTTATAAGAAAAAATTGGATCCAAATGCAACAATCTAATGTGGATCAGGGCTCAGTCAACTGCATTTTCACACCACATTAAATTAGAAATTCAATTAGTTGAATGTGGTGCATGAATATAGAAAATTGAACCCAAGTCCACCTAATTCAATTTTCAAATGTCAATTAGGGATTGATTGGCCCCAATTAAAATATTTTTTTTTGAATTTGATGGGTTTGTTGACAACTAATCCAAAATGCATACCCATTGAACCAAGGATTGCTTATTGAGGAATTGCATTTTGGATATCCTTAAGTGAAATATAACATATAACAGCACCAACAAATCTAGAGTGAATTTTTTGAGAAATATGGAACTAGCGTAACATTTATTGTACAACACATAGGTTTACCACATCACTAGCATTCATTAGTGACAATTAGCATTTAGTTCTAATTATTATTGTAAATGATATTTTTAAATCACGGTGGTTAAGTCAATATTTATAGCATTTTATGTTAACTATTGGTTTGTTTTTTCCCTTCTTGAGGCAATAAATTTTAATTTAGGAAGGCTAGTGACATGCCCTTTTCTACTAATTTGTGGTTTCAATGCGAAGGTTTTTGTATCGTTTTCTCTTTGGAACCTTTAAAGATATATACTGGAACCTCTAAAAATATATAAATTTTGAACCCTTTTTTTTCACTTGTTTTTTAAAAGTATATTATTTTTCATGCTCTTTACAATTGTGGCTTCAAAATTTATTCTTTCTGTATAAAGATTACGGCTTCAAAGTTTATCTTTTATGTATAATGATTGTAATTTTAAATTTTTTCTTAATTTATATTTATGAGGTATTTGTAAATATATTATCTATAAAGTGTCACTTATTTTTATTGAGAAAAACCTCTTTTGAATCATTTTATGTATAGATTTAGAAGGTGGATATTTTACCCTGTAACTTTTGATAAATATTAGAAAAATATGTAATTAGAAGTAGTTGGGGAATTTATTCTCTTGAATGTGTTTTAATTTGAAGTTATTTCTATTTTTATGTCCTTACTTCATTCTAATTTATTCATGTCAAGGCCTCCACAACTTCAAATAGATCAACAATAATTTAGATAAGGAAACAAAACATATTATTTTAAGTATGTGCATTCCATAAGGATATGATCAAATTTGTTAAAGAATATAAGAAACTTAAGAAATAAAAACTCTATGTTTCTCACTCTTTTTTGGTAATATTTCATCATTCACTCACTAAAGGATAAAGTTGCACACTTGTAACATAAGATTGACATTATGGACAACCCTTCCGTTGAGACTAATCAATGTTGTGATACATTAATTGTTCTCGATTCTATCATATTGATATGTTTTTAGAATATAATTTACCAGTTCATTAGTTGAATTTTAAATCTAATGCATCTATTACAATCCTCAATTTATAAACACCTGTTGGGAAATAACGGAAGCACACAATTGATTACCAAATACAAGCAACTTACATGTGGAATTAAACCAGAATCACAAGTAACTAGAATTCAGAAACAACACAGAATATAAGAGACAATACACAATTGTATTAATACTCTTCCAAAATGAAATACAACAAAGAATATTGCCACAGTTCTTCTTCCTTACACACCTCTAGGGCTCCCACACCTCTAGGGCATAAACAGTAAATCTTCCCTCAAAGCTCTCTCTCTTACGGTCCCAACACACAACTCAAACATAGAGTTGGTGTTCACCTCCAACCAATCAGTATCCACTACTGCCATTACACCAGTGTTCCACGCACTCCACAAGTGCTCCACGCACTCCAAGTACACAAACATATTTCAAGTAGATCTCCCCTGAACTGCAACAACCTGCAACTCAAATGATCTCACTTATGGAAGGATCTTCCTTGCCTTCCTCTTTGCTCTCTTTCTGAGTACACAATGTACTCCAAGTAGATCCTGCCTGATCTTGCTCCCTATTATGTTGTTGTCCTCCCTAATCTTGCACACCTACAAATCAATTTGGTTCTGCACACCTGCAAACCTGGATCATGCACACACATACACCTACAGATCAATGATCTTACTTACCATGTAGATCTCCTAATGTAGCCATGCACTCCTGATGACCAAGATCCTACACACTTGAAGAACCCTTCTGATTGTCCAAAACCAACACCCACACTTGGCACTGCTGTGGAACTAGGAAGAACACCCTTGCTCACCTCACACACAGAAGGAGCTAACTTTGCTCAACTCAAACTAGAACACTTTTACAATACAGCCCATGAGTCTATTATATATATCTCATCCAAACAATAATTAGACATCTAATTACAATAATTAGATCTGTAGCTTCTAGTCTAAATTTGGCTCTTGACATGCAAACACTTGGTTCGTTAACTAACTGCCCATAAAACTTGCAGTTCTGAACCACACAAGTGACCGATGTTGGTCCCTGTCTGCCTGGAGGTGACTGACGTCGGCCGATACCTGATTGACATCGGTTGCTTCTCTTCACTAACCTGACCGACGTCGGTTGATCAGACCGATGCCGGTTGCTCTGCAACTCAGCAACCTCCTCCCCTGTTTGCATCAATGAAGCTTTTAGCTCCACAACCTAACAACACCTGCATATGCACTTTATTTATTTGAATAACACACCACTAGTTTTAGCTCCCATATACCTCATTCCATGGGTAGTCATGGTGAAGATATTTATAAACATTTACATGGCACTATTTCTCCCATCCATCTTACTCGCTAGACAACTCACTATGGAACTGGTTAATGAGCATGTTTTTCTTCATCAGGACCATTTGTTAAATCTCGTCACTTGTATTTTCTCTACACTATTCATGAAGATGTTGAGTAACACATGAGATATTTAACACCTTCACTAAGGCATGAGGGACCTGACATTACTTATGTTAGGCATGAGAGTCTTGACACATTTCAAATTTCAAATAATAATGATACTCCAAAGTATGATTCAAGTTTAACATTTCATGCCCCATTTGTACACATGGCACATGCTCATATCCATGCATATTATCATACCATATGTGTTCATTTGGAATGCATTTCATATCAATCATGGTTGCATGATCAATGCTCCTTTCATAGATTCTTATAACATGGTTCCTCCACCTTTAAAATGCATTTCCTACACACCATTCATATATATTTCCTAGAAATGCTCCTTTTTCTCAAGGAATCATCATATTGATGATGTAATTTTTACACATAATGGCAATCTTCTTATACAAAGTTATTCTAGTGTCCCAATGTCTCTTTCTATTCTTTGGTATTTCTTGGGTTCAATCTGTAGGATATCCTAACACTAGTTGTGTGATCCTCAATGGATTTTAGGTATATACTTTGATATTTTTCAATATTTTGACACTTTGAGATTCAATTTGACTCCTTGTAGTATATTCAAGGCACATGTGTAGTTTCTTTTTGAGTTATCCCTAGGTTTTCATTCACTCACACTATTTTTTTTTATTGATTCAACCCATCTAGTGTACCTCTCTTTAGTGATAAACCAAGATATCCTCTTTCAACATACTAGTGTATTATGTGTGTCATATATAAATTTATTGGGATGTTTTTTGGCATACCTTAGCATCTCTAATCACTCACATTTTAACTAGTTTTTTAAGATACCCTTGCAGTGCATCTCAATTTTTCTAGAGCATATTTAGCTTGATTAGGTCTAGCTATGGGGACCCATTTTCATTGGATTTTATGCCTCATCATCATTTTAATTTTATTACTATACACTTAAGGGTGGGGTAGGATTGTATTCACATTAGGCTAGATGTTATCATTACTTAGTATAGTCTAAACATTATTCATGTACACAATAGGAAATGGTTATGTCCCACATAGATATAGTTAATTAGTTAAATCATTAATATTTTTGGCTAATAAATTTACATGAAATTATGAGTGATAACTATGAATTTGATTCATACACATATTCATGCAAAGTTTACTCATTGTGACTCCACTTTTGTGATGTTGTATCTCTACATCTCATCCACCTATGATCTCCTAGTACAATTGTTGTCATCCCTGACATGTTTTATCTATATTTTATGAGATTTTATTGTACTTTTCAACATTCTGTTAGTTATTATGGTTACTATTTTTTAGTGTTTTCTACTATCCCTAGTTTTTATTAATTATTTGGTACTCAATTAGTGGATTTGGATCACTCATACATAGATTTTCATCAATTCCACCCATATAAAATTATTTGAGTATTTTCTATAGCTCTCTTGAGTATTATTTTACATCTAACTATAGTAGCTACTCTATTTATGACACTTTTTTTGTGAAATCTTTTTTATTTTTGACACCTTACTTGATAGTATTAATGTCAGCATCTCTTGCATCAATTAGTTCTTCAGTGTTTGAAAACTGGATTTAAACCACCCATGAAATTTAATTTTGATTTCTTCACTAGGTTTACATTCACTTATACTCTTTTGTGATGGATTAAACCCATATTTTGTACCTCTCCTTAAAGTGATTGACTATACTATCAACTTTCAAGATACTAGTGTATTACTTGAATGTTAAGCTTTTTTATTTAGATTATTTGGTACATATCTTAGCTCCACTAGTCACTTATGCTTTTTAATAGTTTTTTGAGATTCCCTTATAGCAGGTCTTGATTTTTCTAGAGTGAATTTATTTTACAAGGGTACATGATTAGGTCTAATTATGGACATCCATTTTCACAACATTTTATATCCCATTCTCATTTTATTTTTACCCCTTTGTTCCGCTTAAGGGTTAGGGTAGAATTGTGTTCACTTTAGACTAGATGTTATCATTATTTACTAGTGTATTAATTCATGTACACACTAAGATATATTGTAATCCCACTTAGATAGAGTTAATTAGTTATCAATAATATATATTGATGAAAAATTTATGTGAATTTTTTTATAACAATTAGTCATGTGATTCATGAACATGCTCATGCATAAGTTATTTTATAGGACTCCAATTTTTTGATGTTGTAACTCCAATTCTCATCTTGTGTAACTACACATTTTTTATTTTGTAACTTCACTAATTATTAACTATTCCTATCAATAGCCATTTTTTTAAATTTAATCACTTTTATATGTGTAATAAATAAGTTGTAATTATTTCCTTGAGCAATACATATTCTATTATTTTTTTATTATTTATTTATTCTTGAGTAATTTCATGTTGTTGGAATGAGTGTATTCTGAAGAGAGATTTTGGGATTTCTCAATCTATACATTCATGGAAAAGATGATATGAAATTTTAATTGAATTATCCAACAAAAATAATTATTTTATAAAATATGGCCAAATGGACATCAAATTTAAAACCAAACATTAATTTTTAACAACTCAAAAAGATTATAATCTTACACCATCAACCATGATTTCCATTTTAGAAGGCATAACTGCATAATAACTTAGATTATAACTAGTAAAAATATATAAATAAATATAACTAAAAGTATCAAAAAATATCTATCTTGACATGATTTTTTAGACCTCTCATATGGTGTTGCCTATTAGAGCTTCCACATTGATTAAAAAATCATTTAGCTTCTCTAAAATGTTTATGTTGATTGATTATAGATGGCCATTATATAGGTGGACCAACCCATCATAATTTAAAGAAATATTATAAATAAAAGAGTGGCTCAAAATACAATAATCTAATGTGTATTCAGGATTGATTGGCCTCATTTGCACACCATATTCAATTGGTGGATTGGTCAGTTGAATGTGGTGCATGAATAGGAGAAATTGAACCTAAATCCACTTATTTTGATTATCTAATGTTAATTATGGCTTGAATGTCCCCAATTAACGTTAAATTATTTTATTTGATTGGTTTATTGATAATTTCACCAAATCTCATCTCCCATTGAACCAATCATGTTTAATTTGATGGGTTTGCTAATAATTTGATGAAGTTGCATGTTCCATTAAATCAACTAGGGGAGCGGTTCAACGAAATATGTAGCTTGGAAAAAAAAAAGAATAAATATCTAATTTAATAATTTAATTTCAATTGGGGCTCAATTAACCCATATTATGTGTCATATTGAACCAAGTAGATTATTAGTTCAATGTGGTGCAAAAATAGTGCCAACCAAGACCAAATTCACCAAATGTTATAATCTAATGTCAATATTTCAATGCACTATGAAATTGGATTAAATTGATCCTATATTATTGATTTTTTGGGTTTGTGATTTATTATCACCATTCCATACCCTATGGAACTAATAACCTAATTTTAAATATAGTAATAAATCAAGAATGATTGAGTGAACTTATTTTGTTTGGGATCAATTCATCCCATTTGCCTACCCAATTCGATACAAAATTGGGTTTAATTAAGCCTGAATATCCTTAGACTATCACATTTAAATAGTCTGGGCTTAGTCATCCGTGATTACATACCACATTGAATTATTAATCAAAGAATTGATTAATAGGGGTACATAATTATGGAAACATAAACATAAATGCAATGAATTAAAAAATGTAATGTGAATTAGGGCTTTATTAACCTTATTTTCATACCATAATCAACCAATCAAGAGATTGGTTTAATGTGCTAAATGATTAGTGTTAATTAATCCCAAAAAATATATACAATACAATCTAGTTTGGATTACGGATAGATCAACCCTATTTACATAGGAAATTAATATGATCAAGTGATTGGTTCAACTAGATATATGTAAATTTATGCTCAATTATCACATTTTTGTGTGTTGTCTTGATTAGCCCCATTACATACCCCAATGAACCAATCCCTTGATTGTTTTAATGTCATATAAAATTGAATCTAATTGAGCCCAAATACACTAAAATAAATAATATAATGTAAATTGTGGCTTGATTTGACCCTAATATTTATAACATTGTGTTGTACTTATTTTAGATTAAGGTTTCCTAAATAGTGTTACACTAGAGCTAATTTAAATTATTTAAAATATACACATAAGATACAAAGATAATGTATAAATGATAGATAGATATTTCACTTAGAATATTTTAAAATAAAAAAATAAAAATGAGAGAGATGTACTTATCTTAATCTGATATTATTTCTCTTAGAATAGTTGTCATTAAATTTGAACTTTCTATATGCACGATAGTTGTCATGACTCATACTAGAAAATGATGGCCCAAACCCTAAATGTATAGTACCGATAAGCTCTAAAACATATGGTATCCAATAATATATTGGCTCTATTACTAGTGTCCCTATAGATTAGGTAGGTCTATAACTCCTCAAACACTTGTGTGAATGTTTGTATATTATTCCTTTATGTGCACTAACCTATGGTCTTATATATGCTAATATTTAGTTTACTTATTCTTGCATCCAAACCTTGTTGTACTTTCCACCATAATATTACCCTTCTAAAACTAGATAGTTTTTTAGGTTAGAAAACCCAAACAACTCCTCGCTACATGACTAAGAATTTATTTACATTACAATAGTCTAAAGATGGATCAAAATGTATGTAGTACCCCCACTAGTGTGTGTGAGAGAGACATCATGATAATTATAGAATATAATGAAATTTTTGGAGTTGAACACATGGCACCAAGAAACATTGGATTTAATGTGTATTTAGACTTGGTTTTATGAAATATAATTTGACATTTTTTCATATATGTATTCCTTTGATATAATGTCTTAAGTCAGTGCTTTATGTTTTCTCAAGTAGTGATCAAGAAATTTTGAAGTTACTAAGTGAGTATAAAATTAGGATTAATTTGTATTTATAGTTTAATCTTCATTATTTACTCCTATGTCCAAAATTTTACACACTATATATGATTTATATAACACTTACGTCTTGTCCACTTGGTAAATATAGACCTCAATTGTTCCTCTTAGCTATAGGCCTTACCTAATGCCAAAATGATTACATACACTATTTATTTGTGCTCATTTTTTATTTCTTATTCTTACCAATGTTATTAATATGACCCAAACCTTTTATCTTCCCCATAATTCTATAAACTATTTATCCTTTGTCTCTAAATTTTTTAGAATTACACCTATTTCCCAACTACCCAAACACTTGCATCCCATCAGATCCCTGTATTGATGAAAGTTTCCTATTCCAACAATAGTGTCTAGTGCCCTAAGCTTATCTAATTTATAAACATAATATATTCATATGGTAAGACTAATTTCCTTATGTGATATATTCTCTAAAAGGATTAGTATAGATACATGATCAATCCTCATTCATCCCACACCTAGAAAAAGACCTAGCACATAGTAAACAAATCACAAGGTAACTTATAAAAGGAATTCAATCAAGTACTCAAGTGATAAAAATCTTACCTATTTTGTAATATCTCCTTATCAAAATAGTGACATCACATCTACAGGTTTGAAGTATTGAAGAAACATCCCATGAGCCACATTTTCTATATTACAAGCTAGGTTAATCTAGATGTACTTGATTATCACATATTGCATCCTTTTGCATACACAAGGAAACACATAGGGGATAAATACAAAGTTCTGAGACCCTCTTCATAGTACTGACTATGTAGTCATTGCTCATTGATAGAGGGGTCTTTGGTGTAGCTCAACCCTATGTTCCCACTAACCCATTTCTCCCATAGCCACTATGAAGATTAAGAACTAAGGTTTTTCTATTTGACAAGGAGTGATATCTATGATCTAGACCTTAATGCACCAAATAAATGGTGACATACAACCCATAAAAATTTAGGTGTTCACATCTAGTTTCAGTAAGTATTCTATACTAGACACCTATGTCCAATTCAAATAGAAAAACCAATGTAATCATCTTAGGTTGATGCAAGTGTCGATAACTATATAGGTATAATTTACAGAATTAAGTGACTAATCTAAAATTTAGATCGAATCTAATTTATTCCTAATCCTGATCCAGATATGTATTAGCATAAAAACCAACTAAGTATCTAGTTTCCCCTATCATTTTAATATTTAGCATAATTGTATATTCTAATTTTAGTATATCTCAACATAATAAATTTAGTATATGTTTTCCAATTAATTAACCTGCTTTACATATAGTCTACCATCCTTGTGCCCTAGGTTATCTCTACCAGTTTAACCGTAGATTCCCCTAATTTATATTTTAACGTTAAACATTTTTTTAACCTGACCTTTGTGACCTTCCATGTAACTCCTAGTGTGATCTAGGGATTTTTTTATTTTTCTTATCTCTAAATTTTTAGCAGTTATCTAAAAAAATCAATTTTTTTCCTAAAATCATGTTTAGAATGGATAAAAAATAAGTTCTTCCTCCTACTAACCCTAAGGAGGGTGGTATCTTCCATCCTTCTAACCAGGTTTAGGCTATCACTTATCTAAGGGGTAAGGTGGCCCATCCTATAGTTTATAGTGAAGATAATCAATGTAAAATACATATAATTTGTGTTTGTGAATCCCAAAAATATCAAATCAATATTATGGTCAAGCTAATAAAAGAGATATAAAATGAGATTGCATACCTACAAAATCAAAAATATGGTAGTGTTAGCCATGTGTTTGCATCTTCATTTAGTAGTGTTATACCCAACAAGGTTTTTTATCCAAATGGAAAGATAAAATAGAATACGTCTAAAACTAATGATTCAAAAAGTGACCAAAAAGCTACTAAGATTCCAATTTAATCCCAAGTAGAAGTGATTCAAAATAAAGTGATGAAATTACCTCCTATACCACCTATACATAGATCTAAATATTATTGTTCATATCATAGAATGCACGAGCATCATATAGATTATTTTTTCCATTAAAAAATAAAATTAAAAATTAAAAAGATAGTGGTAATCATATTATCGATATATCTATCAAGCAACCCACTCACATTATGAGTACTTATCCTAGAACACATATGCCAAAATAGAAAGTACATGTACAAAAGAATTATGTAAAAAAAAAATTATTGTAAATGGAAAACCTAAAATAAGAAAAGATTCAAAAGGCACAATTAGAGAAAGAAAACATTCAAATTTCCAAACTAAATCAAGATATGTTACAAAAATATAAAGTATTCAAGGCACAAACTACATCTTTTCCTAGTTTTCAAGAAAAATAAAACTTCAAAACGGAAACTCCAATATTTGGTGTAGTGAATTCTTCATAAAAAAAATTCTCAAAATCATATATCACAATTTCAATAACAACCTATCACATTAAATATTTCCTATACTAATAACACATAAGATTGGTATGATCCTGATGATACTAATTACACAACATATGAATATGATGAAAATGATATATATGCTTCATAAAAACATCTCCTTAAGGACTATGTTAGATTTTTCTAGCACTTTTATTTTTATATGTCATCTTTGCAAAAAGAATTCAAATATTCCAAAAATACAAATAAAAATAGAAAATCCATTATCCAAGAAAAACTACATTTACATGTTCTATTAGCTCTTTGGCATATATATTGTTAGTTCCATGTTAGTAGATAAAATATCATTTATTTATATGTACACGTGTTTTATGCATCTTTTGAGTGTGATATATGCATACACATATACATGATCTATACACTTTTGGATTTGGGCCTTCCCTCTACTCATTTCATTTAGACATTGTGGGCATCCACTTATTTGATCATGATACACTTAGGTTATATCATTCATGATCACTTTCCATTATCATATTTGATCTTATGGACTTATGCATGCCTTTTTCTATGCTTATATATTTCATAGTGTACACTATATGCTATGTAATTAACATTTTTTTCAAACACATATGATCCATGGAATAGTATGTTATGTTTATGCTGGTTTCTTATGTTTTCATTCACACACTTCCTTGAGTTTATTTCCTTACTATTATATTTATTTTTTGATCATTTTAATATGTTTAATTATTTGTGGGTCATGTGCCTTTATTTTCTTATTTGACATTAAAATATGTAATTGCTTGTTTTATGTACTTTTGAATAAGTCAGTCTTTATTTTTTGGACATTTGACTTAGTCATATCCCTTCAAGTCAGAATACTTTTATCATGACCCTTACTTGAGGTCTCCTTGGACCATTATAATGGACCCAAAAACTAACAAGATAAATAAAATCACCAATAGGCCAAGATCTCAAAATAATACTCAGAATTGATTCATATTGAATAACTTAAAATATTTACAAACCCACACCATGATTAAATAAGCCTAAAATTGGAAATTGGAGTCTACATGAAAAATTCAAAAAAAAAATCTAAAAAAAACATTTGTGTTTAGCAACTGCTATTTATAGTAAGTTTCGCATGCAAGCGCATACGACTCAATTTTTTTTTGAAATAACCTAAATACTAAAATTAGACTATAGGATGAAATTCAACTGAAGTTGATATTCAGTTCTAAAAATATAAAATTCCTAAAAAATCATTAAATGCTAATTTTGTACCCTCAGATGATCACATTTGGCATCCAAAAAATATTAAAATCAAATGTAAGTGAATAGAGTAACTTAGGCTAGAATTTATCTTTTTGAGATGGTTGTTTTTCCATAAGGAAGAGCTCAAATGGAGTTATGGGTCAAAATTTATGGCCTCGAAAATGTTGGCCTATTTTTTCTGCATCATTCTCCTCAGGTTGAAAACAACTCAAATCCTACGAGTTGCCTTGATTGTACTACTACCATTTTTCCTTATAAATCTTCTTTAACTCCTATTCTATAATCTGAATGTTTTCTTCTTTTCTTAATCCTTCCCACTATACGAAATACCTATTATAATTCCCTTGACTTGTGCTCACTATCTTCATATCCAAAACATGCACTATTTTTTCCTTCTTTTTCTTTGGAATCCATTGTTCCCAATTTACTTCTTCATATTTTTCAAATTCACCATCTTTTCCATGGAATTCATATAAATCTAAAACATTAAATACTAAAGATATATCAATTTTTTTGGTAAACTCACCTCATATGCATTATCATTGATTTTCTTCATAATTTTGCATGGCCCAATTTTCTAGTATTTCAACTTATTGTACATGCCTTCTGGAAATATTTCTTTCCTTAACTAAACCATTATGAAATATATTTCTTTAAATACCATGGATCTTATTTTGACATCTGTTATAGATTTATATTTCTCATGACTTTCCTACAACTTTTTTCTTACTCCTTGCAACTACTGCATATGCTCTAATATTTTTCTACAGCATCACTAATTAGATCTACCATTATAAATTATACCAAATATAAAATACCCATAGGATTTATTTCATAATTTTTTTGAAAAGGTGACTTTCCTATTGATATATTCACTAAAATATTATATGCAAACTCAGCTCATGGTAGAGCCAAGTCCCATTGCTTGGGCTTCTCTCCCACTATGCATCTCAACAAAAATTCCAAGCTCCTATTCACAACTTCTATCTATCCATCTATTTGTGGGTGATATTAACTAGTAAATTGTATCTTGGTACCCATCTTCTTCCAAAAAGTCCTCCAAAAATGACTTAGAAATATCATGTCCCTATCTAAATTAATAGTTTTTGGAACACCATGCAGTCTCACAATATCCTTAAAAAATACTTCTATAACTCTAGTGGCATCATTTGTTTTCCTACATGTAATGAAATAAACCATTTTATAAAATCTATTTACAACCGCAAAAATTGAATCATTACCTCTCTCTGTGTTTGGGAATCCCAATACAAAATCCATATTCAAATCTTTCCATGGCCCTCTTAGAACTAGTAATGGCATGTAATGTCCAGTATTTTATGCATGTCCTTTATTTCCCTGACATATTCTACACCTTGAAACATACCTTTTTAAATCTCTCTTCATATTTGGTCAGAAATACTTTTCCTCCACCAAATCTATTATCTCAATTAATCATCACGAATACCATCTATCCCACCTATTTATGGATTCCTACATTGATCAATTATTTTGCTAAAATATGGATCAGTATCATATAATTCTTTGATAACTTCAAATCCAACTACTTCACTCACAATATTATTCAATAATGCTATGCTTATGCTCAACGCATCAGCTACCTGATTTTATTTTATTGATTTATGCTTCAACATAAAAGTATACCCCTAAAAGAAATAAATTTATTTTGCATGCCTACTATTCAACTTCTTTTATGTATTCACATACTTTAAACACTCATGATCTATAGAGAGTATGAACTCCTTAGGCACCAATTAATGCCTCCAATGTCTTAATGATTGTATAATTGCATAAAGTTCAACATCATAAGGAGAATACCTTATTCTCACCTCATTCAACTTTTCACTAAAATATATTATTGGCTTTCCTTCTTGACTAAACACATTACCAATTCCAACAAATGAAGCATCACTATCAACCTAAAACACTTTCTTAAAATATATTAATGCTAAAATGAGTCTTTTTGTAATCACTATCAACCTATACTTGATTTTAATTTTATTAATTTATATACTATCTACAAAAATTCTCCATCCTCCATATTTCTTTGGAGTTAGCAACATTGGTGTTGCACATGGACTCATACTCTCCCTTATCAGTTTATTTCATAGCAATTTAGTAACCTATTTACTTAATTCTACATGTTCTATTGGACTCATCCTATAAGCTACTTGATTGGGTAGAACTAATCCTAGAATCAAATCAATGTGATGTTGTATATCTCTCTTTGGTAGTAAACCATATAGTAACTCATCAAACATAACATTTTCATATTCTTTCAACACACTTTATACTTCTATGGGTATTGGCATCATTTTTATTTCTTCATTCTTTGCTACTAATGTATAATAGCAACCTACTACCTTCATATCTTAGATAAATTATTTATTAGAGAGCATGATTTCTATCTTCTCTTCCTCTTTAAGAGGTAAAAAAGCTACCTTAGTAGCAACTTTACAAAAATTGTATGTGTTCTTACTTCATCATGGATTACTTTCCTATCAAATTTCCATGGTCTCCCCAATAACAAATGGCATGCATCCATTGGAATAACATCACACCATATCTCATAATTATAAGTTTTTCCTATAGAGTACTTGATTCATCACCTTTTATGTACTATAACTTAATTTGATTTATTAAACCATCAAATTAAATAAGAATTAGGATGTTTTTCACATTGTAGATTTAGTTTCTCAATTATTTGCTTAGAAACCATATTCTCACAACTACCACCATCTATAATTACTTTGCACACCTTTTCACCTAAAGTACATCTCATTCAAAAATTATTTGATCACAATTATGTATCACCATCTTATTTTTTCTACACTTTTTCCTTCCTTGAAGTGATCATGGTTCTTCTCATCATGATATTCTCTCCAACATCTACTAGTGTAACTTTAGTATTCTACTCTTCTATTTCAGCTTCGACTAGATTTACTCTTAGGTGATCTTGTTGCCTCCTTTCTTAATCTTGATAGTGTGGATATTCAAATGCTTTGTGTCATTATTATCCACATCTATAAATCCATAAGATCTACATTAATTTAGAAACCATCCTTTAACACCACCATAACCTCATCCTCTCTGAAATCTTCTTCCTCTTTGTTGGTATTGAAACCCTTGCCTTTTTGCACCACATGATGATTCACCTTTATTGGAATTAAATAAACTTATGGTGGTATTAAACCAAATTTATCCCCATATTGTATATTATCCTCCTCTTTTTGGACCAAAATATGTCCTTCTAAAATTCTATCTATTTTGTTTTTCTTCTACCTTCAAAGTTAATTGATAAGCCTCTTCCATGTTAAGTATTATATGCATGTTTAATTCATCTTAAATAGAATATTTCAAACCATTTGAATACCTTTCACCCATCTAATATTATATTTCATAATGTTCCACTCATATGAAAAGCTTATAAAATTCATCTATATACTCTTGTATACTATGATCTTTTTGCTTTAGATTCTGAAATTTTTTGTATAGGGTTTGTGCATAATCCACAGGAAAAAAAATTCCCTAAGCTTCTTCTCCATATTTTTCCATGAATTAATCTTTTGTTTACCTTTTATTTGTCTCTTTTTCTTTAATTGGTCCCACCAAATCATTGCATGACCTTTCAATTTCATGTTGCAAACTTTACCTTCTTATCTTCTCTCATAGTCTTCCGCTCAAAGAACTTCTCCATGTTATTCATCAATATATCAACTCCTCTAGTATTAAACTACCTCCATAATCTGAATAATCAAACTTTATTACTTCATTCATTATTTCTAAAGCTTGAACCACCCTCTCTTCCATTGATGGTGGTTGATATTGTTGTTGTTCTTATTACCGAACTTCATCACAACCTATGTCTTCTTCACCACCACCTTATCTTCTCTATTGATTGGTGATAACCTTTGTTAATTTATTAAATTACCTCTACAACTTTATATATTCTAGTTAATCTATGAAATACCTCCTCATTCTCTTTCTATTCTTTATTCCTCTAATATTTGATCCAGGATCTGATACCAGATAATGAACACAAAAACTAACAAGACAAATAAAATCACCAATAGGCCAAGATATTGAAACAATACTCAGAATTGATTAGTCGTAAATAACTTGAAATATTTAAAAACCCATACCATGCTTAAATAATCCTAAACTTAAAAATTTGAGTCTACATGCAAAATTCAAAAAAACTAAAATCTAAAAAAATGCCTATTTTTATCAGTCGCTATTTATAGTAAGTTTTGCATGCAAACATGTGTGGATATAAAAAATTTAAAAAATACCCTAACTAATAAAATTAGAATATATTATTAAATTCAACTAATATTAATGTATGGATATAAAAATATACAATTTCTAAAAATAGAAAATTCCCAAAAAAAACCATTAAACGCTAAATTTGGACCCTTAGATGATCACATTTGGCCTTCAAAAAATATTAAAACCAAATTTAAGTGGATATAATGGGTTAGGTTAGAATCAGACTTTCATAGATGGTCATTTTTCCACATGGAAGAGCTCAAATGGTTTTACAAGTCAAATGTTATGGCCTCCAGAAGGTTTGCCTTTTTTTTTTGCATCACACTATCTTCTGACTTGATTTTGAGTGCTCTTGTCTATGTGTTTGGTTTATTATTGAGTTTGTAATGTTAATCTATATATGTTTCCATGATTTAAATCATACATATTAGGTATTTATGTGATCAAATTCTATGATCTTCCATGATATATCTATCTAGACATGTTCCTTATGTATGTTACATAGTAAATTCATAGTTTACATGGTTGTCTTATCCTTTATAGGTAAAATACCATTTTATACATTCCCTCACCTCTATATGGGGAAATATTAGTGGGGTCATTCCATAAATTCATGACTTCCAAACTATTTCATAGATTCAGATTATAGTGGAGGCATTTTTTGAGAATATGTTCTGCTCTTTTTTCATAGTTTCATATTCAATGGGGGCATGATTTGGGAACATGTTCTCCATAATTATTCAATATTAAACATACATAAACTATATTGATGTAATATTTATGAAACATTTTCTCCACATTGGCACTAATATCAATTTACATATTTCTCCATATATAGTGGGTGCATGTTATGATAAACATGTCCTCCATGCTTGTTCAAATTCTAAATTGGCCAAATTCATAGTTCTATGATAAATATACACATTTATGGAAAAATTACGTAGATTGGTATTGTTTACATGGGTTTTATGGACATTGAGGAACCTTAAGATCTAGCTTCTAACATTTTAGGATCAGTGAAAGAATATTAACTCCAAGGCATAAGTTACAAGGTATTGGGATTTATAAACCACCTATTGGTGGAATAGTGATGACCAGAGTAGTTGTTTACCACATATAGTTTGGTTATGGATATGAATATTTATATACTTAATATGGGTGTATATATGATGAATCTAACCTACGCTGGGTTTGACCAAAATAAACTCAATAAATATGTAAAGGTGGAGCAGAAAATAAGGCCTATAGACCAAAAAAGGATGAGACCTTTCTAAATTGTTTCTTAAACTAGGGGTTAGACAATCAATTAGGAAACAAAATTTATAGAAAGACACTATAATAACACCAAAAATCAAATATATTTAAGATTATAAATAAATATGAATGAATTAAAATTTATCATATGTAATCAAAGGTTGATGTTGATGTGATATTTCAATTGCACATCTACAAAGGGAGATTATGATTATTACACAAAAGAAATTAAAACTAGAAATAGCACAATATTAATAACTATATTTAAAATAAAACTCATGTACAACAAAAATAATAAGAATACTAGAATGATATAAATTCTTAAAATATTCATCAATTTGGAGAAGAATTAGATTTGAACATCAAAATCAATTGCAAAACAATCTGTGGAATTTTATATTAATCTTAATACCCAAAATTCTCCTCCCTTTACTTTAGGGAGGATAAAAATACATATAGGATTGAGGATGGGATGTCTCATCATCGAATTAAAGTATAAATTTACATTTATTATAATATAATTGGGTGTCTGAAACCATGCATAGCATGCATATATAAAAGTTTTCAAATAAATAGAATTCCTCGACTAAAATATTATATATATATATATATATATATATATATATATATATATATATATAAAGAATAATCATTTCCAATTTGACTAAAACATATAAACATATATTCATATTTAGATTGGTGTTTATGTGGAACTTCTATAAGAGGAAAATGGTTGCGACATTTATAAAAATAGAAATAGATATTTTAGGAAATTGAGGGATCAAAATTGGCATTATTAGCGTATGCCTGACTAAATATATAGAAAATTAGGGACCTTGTGGTGATGGGGAAACACTTTTAACTACCTATATGCTTGGTTCTGAACCTAAACTCTATGGCTCTTACTTTTTAAAATCTTATGTGTGTTATCTCAAAATCATTGATAATCTAAATATTAAGTAAGGTAGGCTTGAATATTTTGATGGATTTAGCCTTCATCACATTGTCTATATAAAAATTGAGTAGTTGCAAGATCTCATCATTAGTCTTGTAAATAGTTACATCAACTTCCTCCTTGAAGCTATTTGTTGTTTCTTTAAGAAGTGTCTCAAAATTGGGCATGTTTACTAATTCTCTAGTAGAGTTTATCACATCAATGACCCTAATGTCTCTGAAAGCTTCTCATGCCTCTTTTTCATGGCTTGAAAGATATCCTATCAAATCCTTCATCTATGTATGCTACCTTAGTGCACCATCCCTTTTTACAATTACATAACTAAGGGCTTGTACACCATTTTGGTACGACATCAAGTTCAAACTACTAAATGTGTTACTTATTTAACATTGAAACAAAAAGGTAAGCCTTTTATCAAAATCTTTTAATTGGTGCCAGAGTTTAAGCACCTTTATTCTCTCATCTTGGCTTTCTCCTCTATATAATTTAATATTTTTCAATATGGTGTATAGCTTCACGGTTACACTTAGTACACTATCTACAATTTATCAAAGGGCATGTATAATCTATCTCTAAATTAGCTTTATTGTTCCTCCTCCTTGATCTTATGTATTCCATTGATAGCTTCTCCATCCAAACCCACAAAAGAATAAAAGTAATATGTATACTCTATTGTATGATTTGGATTCTTTTTGGCCGACGGAAATGAGTTTTCCATTTTGTCAATCTTGATTTATTCCCCTATATTTATTTTCACTACATTCCTCTTCTTCACCCTCTAGATTATGCCACTTTTCCTATAAAAGTGAATTGAGATAGTAAGTATTTTAGTGATGATAAAATTCAATCTCTCATCTCTTCATCCTTCCAGCACTTTAACCCATTGGAGAACAATAAGTTCACCTTCTTTTGCTTGACTTGGGTCTTTAGAGGTAGAGGGTGGAGTTATTATTGGAAGGGGTGTTATTTTTGTAAGAGATAATGAATCACTAATTTAAATAGGGAATTTGAAGGGTGGAAAAGCAATTATTTTCCATTATAAGGCTTCACTTTGTGGGGTGATTTCAACAGCATATTTAGCCAAGTCTAAAGTTCTCACAATTGTCATTGTGGTTGACTATACATGAGTGTAATGTGGTAATTGTGTCTCTAATTGAGCTAAATAATTTGAAGGGTCTGGTGGCCTTTTATGATTAAAAAATTCGAAATTGAAACCAAATTCTCAAAATAAACTCTTTTATTGAAAGCCTTTATTTTAGTGAATGTTGAAAGAATTGAAGAATCACCTAAACTAGATAATGGTGGTTTTGGAATGGTAGATGGAAAATATATAGCTTGAGTATTTACAATAGCTATAAAAGAAGTAAGGGAGTAAAATAACTTATTGATTGTATTAAATCAAAAAACTATGTTTAATTGATTTAAAACTTGATGTTTCAAGCCTAAGTTAGGCCCATCATCAGGATGAAGGAGAAAATATTTTCTCCTTCATCTTGATGATGGGCCTAAATTAGGTTTGAAACATCAAGATTTAAATCACTTAAACACATTTTATAATTTAATTCAATATTTTTTGACATATCATGAATTTTTATATAACTTATTGATGTTTTGTATTTCCTCTTTAGTGAGGATGTGATGGTCTAATACTCCTTCTAGATTTTCTTCTTCTTTAAAACTTATTAGGCTAAACTATTTAGCATTTTATAATTATGCTTACTCTTCTACTTAATTTTAGGATCCATCTTCACTTGGACTTTGTTATTGCCCCATTATTACTTTTGCATTATCTTCCTACTCATCAATATAATAATCAACTAGAAATATTACATGTATTTGTTCATCTTCCTCTATTTCCTCCTCAAGTGATTATCTAGGAGTAGAAAGGCCTGATGATGGTATTTAATCCATTTATTGGACTTCAAATTAGGTAGGGATGAATCTATAATTCCTTTGGTAGGTGATTTTATGGAGAATGGTAGATGAGGTAGATGATGAAACAAATGAAGGAATTAGAGTAATAAGGACTAGCCCTCCAACTAGTGGTGAAGGAATGTAGAGTCAAACAATAGTCATGGAGGGAATAATAGATAGTAATTGACCCTGTTGAGGTACTTGATGGGATGGGGGATTATATGGAATAGATGAGAAGAAAAAATGCATATAAATTTGGAGACTCACTTGTGTGGGAATTTAAGTGGAGGGAGAGGTGCCACACATAATTTTATTTTTTACTTGTTTGGAGGAGGTGAATTCCTCTACAATATAATATTTGTGTATAAAGTGGTGGTATTAGTTGGTTGTGTGGAGGTTGGATGGGTGCTAGAGAGGACTCTAATAATTTCCTTTCTGATTTTGAGTTTTTCCTCCCTTTCGTTATTGGGTTCTCCCTGTAATAAACTAGTTTCTTCTCCTATAGAAGAAGGAGGCTAGTCTTGTCCTATTAGGTCTTGAGGATATGTTGGAGGCCACTAATGAATCCAAGATATTTTTTCCTACTACACTTTATCATTTTCATTCTCTTTTGGTAATCTCAAGGTTATATTGAATGTGTTAGGTGATAGTCATTTACATTTGATTGTCCCTCATATGGGTCCACATGTCTAATTCATATGATGCATTTATAAAAATAACATAATTTTCATATTATTGGTGATAATATCTAATGGTAACTCCATTATTATACTTAAGAGATTGAAGATAGTTCTTGACTTTTACTTTATGGTCTCATTCCATGAATTGGGTGTCTTTTAAATTATAATAGGAGCACATTCCATGTCTATTTAATGTGTGCCCTCAACATAAATTAGATCTCCCTAATGGTTAGAGGGTTTTTCTAGTAATATTTATGATGTTAAAGACCAATTTATTTGTCTATATTGTTTTATAATTGATGAGCCACCTATTTCTTTGCATGCATCTATATAAAGTGGTGTGTAAAAATAGAGGGGGTGCCATTATCCCTTAAATTTGAATTATGATACATAAGGGATGGTACTAGTAATCCCCTATTTTAGCTATCTAAGTGCCTTGAATGGATTGGTAAACCCAAGGATATAATTCCCCATTAATCTTTGTAATATCATTCTTTTACCTATAGATAAACAAAAATGAATAATCCTCATAGATTTTGTTATCTACATACTCTGCAAATGGATTTCATAATTATCAACTAGACTTTGTTCATGTTTGAATGTATATGCCTTTAGTCTAACATTAAAATTTTTTCCTAGAGATAATATTTTATTAGAAGTTAGGATGATCTCTAGTAATGTGACCCATTCCACCTATACATAGGTAATGCTAGTAAAACTATATAATCTATTTAAAAGGGTTATAGTTATTATTATACTATGCCTAAATTTGATGATATTGTTGGAGGAAATTCCTCCCTTGGGGTTTAATATCTAGATTTTCACTAGCAGCTATTTAAATTTACTATATATGGTATTGTGTTCAATCCATATATTGGCTTAGACTTGGTTATAGGCTACCTCAAGCACTAGAATCCTAAGGTATATCTTAAATTCCCTTCCCAAAATATATGTTATTGAATTTTTATTTTTTTAAGGTGTAAAAAATTCGTGAATCAATTAGCATTAAAGAATAAATCATGAAGTAAATCAATGTAAGTATTACCTATAGTATAATTGTCATTTGATGGAGTCCTGTGGTATTTATTAGAAATAGGTCATCAAAGTATTTTTTTTCCTCTTATGATAGTTAATCATGTACATACTATGGTTCCATAGAATCTACTACATTTGAGATGGCCAAATACTATATAACTTAAAATCTAAGGAACTTTTGTTGAATATAATGTTTGTGTATTTAGTGTTTCCATTAATGGATTCTATAGAAGTGGATGGGATGCATGTTAGTTTTGCCTAATCCATTTCAAATTCAAACCATGTAATTCCTTTGTAAAAATTTTGGATACTCTTGAAAATTCATTGAAAAAAGTGAAGGCTTTTTGTTGTTTTAGAGATGAGGTTTGCAATGTTCAATTAATGGTGAAGTGACCTTCCTTTTCTTAGATCTTTCATATATTTCCCAAAGTCTCTGCCTTGAATAAATAATTTGTATTACATCAATGTGAATAATATATTATTATTTTGTTCCAATTTAAATTTAAATGCTGCAGTCAATCTTCATAGGTTTTTCTTTTCCATATGGGAAATTTTTGTTAACTGATGCGTGTCTAGTCATTTATTCAATACAAGAATCAATTTATGACTCATCAACTTCTATTTTGTTATCTAAATCATTTACTAATGACTATTTTAGATAATATGGACTTATCAATAATCTAGATTTTATAAAACTATCATAATTAAATTGTATTGTATCAAGATTGAATTGGACTATATCAAGATTAAGTTTGATTTATCACAAACAAGTCACATCTATCTATGTATTTTTAAAAAGTCCAAATTATTTGAAAATGATAAAAAAATAATTAATATTTGAAAAATAGCATAAGTAAATTAGACTTCATAAATAATTAATTGGACTTATTCTAAATAAATCACATCTATATGATATATTTAGAATAAGTCCAAATTATTTAAAATAATCCAAAAATAAAATTAGTCAAACTTATTACAAATAAATCTCATCTACCTAAATATGCAAAATAGTCAAAATTTATGACGCCATTCAAACTAGTTCACAAACAATGCATTTATAGATAATAAGACTTAGTAGTTTATTTATTGAGGAAAAATAATCCATACGTCAATTGAGCTCTCGGGTGATATGTCATTTAAATCTTGTGGAATGATTGGGATGCTGCATGTCAACATTTTATTGGATTTTTAACTATTTGTTTAATCTGATTCAAATGACATCCACATGACCATAAAAGTTTATCTCATTTTTATGTACATGTCACATGTCCATCATGGGTGTTCTATTATTATATTATTAATATAAACTACCACATAGTTTAGTTACCAAGATTGTGATGCATGTTACAATCTCATGTGCTCACATTGTTTTGGATTTTTGTTTGGACTAGTCATCCATTAAAAAAACCAAGTCACTAAGATTGTGCCAAATGGCACAATATTGAGTGTTTGTATGAAGTGTAATTTGAAAAACTAAAAATCTGAATACTATTTGTTGATACACAAATCCTGAATAACAAATCTTGACATGCAAATGAGACATTCTGAGGCGTAAACCCTAAAGACCTTTCAAAAACACATGAAAACTAAAGTGTGAATTTTGATATGCAAATTATGAAGACCATTTGCCAAAGACCATTTTGAAGGATGCAAAATGTGAAGTTTAATTTGAAAAATAAAAAAACCGAAGAGGTTTTCATTATTTTTAAAAAGTGATCTTGTTATTTTGAATACACAAAAGTTGAAGACCATTTTAAATCACAAAAATGTAATGTGGACATTCCAATAGTAAAATTCTATTAAATAGATGAATAGTTACCAAAACACTAAATTGTTGTAGTAGAAAATATAATAATTAAATGTTGAAGCGTATCCCAAAATGTGAAGTGCCACTAGAAATAAATATCAATAAATAAATAAATAAAATAATAAAACATTATACAATCTCAAAAAATGGACTAAATTTTGAAAAAAAAATCATATTTCTTATTCCAAAATTAAATAAACACCATTTCAAATTTCCCAATCCTTTTATTATGATTGTTTATAGTTCCTAGTGAGATGATGTATTCAAATAGTTTGTTAAAATGCCTTACAGAAAATTAGTGAGAACAAGTGTATGACATATCCAATTTTTATTTGGTTTCCAAGCGTAGATGATACTATCTATGAGTATAGATGGTAAGGATGTGTCAGTTCGGTTTGGCTTCCATTCCTTGTCCAAGAAGCCTAAATAGGTTGTTTCTTCTTCTTAATCTTTTTTCCCTACATGAACTGGGATGAACCAAGCTACATTGACCATTCATTATATATCTCCATTTGTTTATAGTATCTCAATATTGATTTTATCTCTAGCAACCCATAATCTATAGAATCATCAGGTGTGACAAATAACATATCTTTAATTTGCCAATATTGAGCTAGATCAAATGCAATTTTTGTTCTTTTGATTTTTTGACCAACATATTTATCTATAGATGCCACTCCAAAATCAAGGATCTTATCATTAATCATTTTGTGGATATCTTTATTGGAGTGTTATGTCATGATGAGTTCTAGGTCAAAACTCTCCTATGCATTCAACTTCAGAAGGGAAAATGTTTTCTTTCATAATGTCATAGATGTTTTGGAATTAATATGATAGATCCTTCCACTTACTATTTTTGGTCAAAACAAATTAATTGATTTTTTTTACATAATAAAGTTATATTTAATTTATTTTTCACTTGTTTTTACTTCTATATAAAAAATTTAAAACAATGGAATCTTGAGACATTTTTTAATTTTTCAAGTGTTTGAAATATATTTGTGTTGGATTACCTTATGGAACAGTTGGCTCATCATTTTATTTTTCACCCATAATGTAATCGCAGGGGGGGGAGGGGGGAGAGGGGTGGGGCAATTTATATCTCTTATAGAGTTTATGAAATGCATAATGGGCTAACCATGTTCCATGCATAGAAGAAAGTATTGGCCTTTTGTCAAGTTTACTAATTCCTTTTTTCCCTTCAGCTAGTAACTATTAACTATCTTTGAAATCCATTATCTCTTCAAACAAATATGGCATGAAGTTTCTTGTATTTTCACACATATTATAACTATCCATCATCTCTACCACACTCTATACGTCTTTCCTCTTTATACATTAAGATAGGTTTCCAAATGTGCCATCAATGTCCTTCTGGTTATGTCCTATAGGGAGAAATCAAACCTGGACATGAGTAAAACACCTTTGTAGACAAGGAAAGATAAATTTTGAAACACATACCTATACAAAAAAACATGATTTTATGAATTTGTAAATGTAATATTAGTTTTGTATAAGGTTTAACATTTTCTAAATATAATTATAGATGGAAGTACATGTTCTTATTATCCACACAATAGTTGTCTAGTTGAAGGTATAGCCTGGAAGGATATTTCTTGAAGGGACCAATTGATTTTTATTCTTCTTCTTTGTATTTCTTGCATTCAAGGTAGAAGTTGTTAGACTAAAGTGCATCATACAATGGATATTTTAAATATTTAGGTTTATATAGTAAATATCCATAAGTATCTAGCATTATTGTTTCCATATCATTTAAGCACTCATTCAATGAATTGATAGTAAATTTATACCCTCTAATAATGTATGTTTAAGAAATACCCATACCTGCCTACCCTATGACTATGTGTTATATTCCCTGCCATTGACAACTCTAATACTATGTTAGTAACTACTTTGATTTTTGTCATTGTCCTTAGCACAAATGTTTTTTGACCTTACACCTTATCATGAATGACATTGAGGCATTATTTTGGGTATTGCTCTAACATTCATTTATGTGTGTAATACATTTATCTTGAATAAAGTATCTGATTTGAGTGCATCACAAATTCTTGATTGATACAATCTTGCTGATCTCTAGAGAGGGACCCAAATAATTTTTGTTGAGTAAATAAAATGCATTTTTTGCACTTAATGAATACATAAGACATGGTAATAGTCACATCATAAAAATTAGTTCTCCACATTTTATTAAATTTAGGTTGGGATATTGGCTCATATTCCAAATCTACTAGTTATACATTGATGTGGTGCCTCATAAATTCTTGATTAAAAGATGTTGAAAGATGTCAAACATTTTCTCATGAGCTATCTATATCTATCTTGCATGTTAGTCATGGAGAAACATCAATAAAATCATCCACCAATTGCCCCCAAAAATCTTTAGCTTGCCATTGGCTTATTTTTTGGCTTTTGTGAAAACCTCCCTACATGAAATGCATTTCATTCCCCATTTGTGTGATAGTTTTTAATGTAAAAAATCTACTTCTCTCCAATTCATATATTTTAAGTGAATCTTCCAAAAATATATCTATACCCTAGAAATTAATGGTAGTTTTGTTTTTTTTTTTCTTAAACAAATTGGTAGAAAGGGCATCCAAGACATGTTGGCTCCTATTTATTGTGTTGGAATCAAGATACTTTATCCTTGCCGATTTTAGCATCTCAAATGACAATCCTAAATGAAAAGATTTTTTGGTACAACATTTACCTACATACATTTTTGAAATATCACTATCTATGCTTTCATCAAATTCTACTTGGCTGAGTGAAGTGTTTTGTTGATTTCTTTTTTGGCCTAAGTATTTGTAGTCATGAATTAATTTGTTTAGATGATTTTACACTAGGAATGTTACTCAATGAGTGAATTCATTATCCATTACATCCAAAAAAATTCTAATTTCTTTCTTCTTTGGTGTCATGTATGGTAAATTGATTTATCCACAAGTTTTAGTGTCTAGTATTTTATTGGAAGGCCATCTAATGATAGATGTTTCAATTACATTTGTACTTCATGTCTTACAATGTTTTATAACTTTCCTTAAGTAAATTCCCAATTCATTTCTAACATTAGGACAAGAATGCAACCAAAAATATCCTTTGTTTGTGTAAATTTAACATAACGAAAATTCTTTTTTCATCATTTTCAAGAGCTATACATTTGTGCTACAAATGTACCCTTTTCTAAAGAAAAGTTTTTCTTATGTTGTGAAATGTGGTAGGATCATAGATATATCAAATCAATGAATCCAATAAGGGTTTTCTTATTGCAATGGTTATATATGCAAAATTGAACTCAAATTATTTTGCCTCTTTTCATGTCATTATCTATAGAAAACTTCTTTGTCACATGTTGCATCGTTCTTGTGCTCTGTATAGTAAAACTATCAACTACATCCCCCAAATTATTGACAAAAGCTATAGGAAATAAAAGTGGTAGAGTCAAATTAAAATCTTTAGTCACATTAATAGTTACACATTCAATACGTATTTCCTTATTATGGCATGTGGAAGTGAGATTTATGGGTTGGAGAGATTCAACATCTTTACCTGCCACTTTGTGTATTCTTCCTTCTCCAACGACCTTACCATTGTTTATGAGAGAAACATAGTCTCCACATTGTAAATCCATTGATGTATGTTTTTTTAGCTCGGACATTTTCAAAAGATATTAGATTATTTGTTAATGAGGTTATTTATAAAATTAGTCCAATTTATACTTGTATGTGGGAGATAAAGCTATATTTATACCATAACATAAGCATGGAGATATGTGAAAACCTAAAAATGTAAAAAAAAGTAATGTATAACATTTTTTTTAATTACATGGTTTAGGTCAATCTAAAAAATTAATATCTTTTAATATCATATATTACATGATTTAATTATTGTTTCATCCTAATTTGAAGGTATCTCCTATGAGATACATTTCAAACATGCATAAGAGCAGAATAACCATGTCGAGAAAAATAGCCAATTAAGTCAATACTCAACCATGTATTTTATTAGCCTAAAAATGATATTAAGCAATGGGGGTTTTGATAAAAACTATGGAAAATGATTAGCTTCTTATATTTTGGGATCCTGTATGTGATTTGAACCTATGTTGTGGACTCAAATGTTTCAAAGTATCTCTTAGGAGATACCTTTCAAATATGTGTATGGGTACCCTTGAAGGTTTAAAGGTAGTACTAGGTGATACCATGAAGGGCCTTCTAATACCTTCAAGGGTAACCATGACATTAATATTAGGAATTAATTTTTAAATAGTCAAGGAAATGTGGCATGCAACTGTGAACCTGCAACATTTTAACACTCAAAAAAGATTTCAAGTTTATTGAGCAAGTCACTCTCCATGATTATGCCAAGTGTCTCTATCTCATTTACCTATAGAATGATAGTTTGAAATTAATGTATAAAATCATTGAGAAAGTGGATAAGTGAGATCATGATATATGTTAGTATCTTGATCATTTGAAGACTAATTCATAAAAGCATTATACTAGATCTCCTAGGCAAGTGACTCAATGTGATCTTGGAAAGTGGCACCATCTTATGAATCTGATGTGATCAAAATGTGACCATCCTATTAGTTTGATGAAATCAAAGAGTCACCATCTCATGAGTCTAACATGATCAAAGTGTCACCATCCTATGAGTCAAGTGAAATTTAAATATCAAAAATATAAGTGAGCCACCAAAGCCATTGACACCATTAATTCACATAAATTGAATAACCTTACAGGCAATTCCAATGAATCCTAAGGCAATATATGTAGTTTTTAGAGTCAATTACACTCATATTACTATCGAACTAATAAATTACAAGCTTGATTTTGAACCCTCATGAACCAAAAGTTTCATAGCCACATAATCATGGCCTCCTCATCTTAAAGTTCACCTCTTCCATCTGTGTATTTAATTTAAAGAATCGTAAAATATACTGACATAGTTTTTGATGAAGTTTCCCTCAAACACAATTTCAATCACTTCTCTTTTGTTTGGCAAGAAGTCAACAAGGATAAACCTTGTAGTTTGGAAGACAACCTCTCTGCATTTTCATGGAGGTTCTAGGATGACCTATTGGCAATCAATATAGTGGGACTACATAATGCCATAGCTAAACCCAAGGTAATGCCTTAAATCAAATTATTATTTGATTTATTTACAAATGGTAAAAATTTTGGCAAAGTATTTCACTTTCACCAAAATAGCACACCAATGGCCCACCTTAGTATTAGAAAATTCTAAAGTTAATATAGGATACCTACCCTTAAGATGGCATACATCTAAACTCCAGTGAATACCTAGATACATTACAATAATGTAGCCACCAAGATACAAGAATTGGCCCATGACCCCAGTACATTCACAATCAAAGGCCTTATTTTTGCTATCCTAATAGCCACATTCTAATATATAGTTAGAATTACCGTGGTCCTATTAAATATAGTCTATAGTTTCCACAGAATGACTTATGTGAATGAGGTGTGAATTCCCCTACTCAACCTTATTCTCACCTCCAAAAGGATAATTTCCATAGTGGAAATCATTAGTTCCAACATCATCAACACAAAATAAATCTAAACAACTCCTTAGACTATAACTTCTATATTTTGTCCTACATGGTGGATGTTATAACTAGAACTATCCATGCATATTTCAACAAGCCTTTGGAGCCTTCCAGAGAGTACCCTATGAGTAGGATATGTGAAAGGTTCAACATCCTCCACATTCATAGGTTCAGGAGGAACATGACCAAGATTACTGAGAACTTCTACCCGATGGTATACCAGGCCATCTATGTCAATTATATGCCCAATATCTTAGATAAAATTATGAAGAGCAAAAGCAAGATGGAGGATTATTAGTTCTATCCAATCTAAACCATAATCCACATAGAGGGTACCCGAGCCTACCTTATGTATCTACCCAGGTTAGTCTTGATCAAAGTTATAGAATAATAAATTGATGCCCAATTGGCTAACTCAATGGATGTTCAACTAAGAAATAAGAGGTAGGGAGTTGTGCACCCAACTCCCCTTAGTAGTGGTAGGATTCAATACACCAAATGGGAATAAATCCATCCAGTGGGAAAAACCCAAACCCATTATGATTTAAAGTGTGCACCCTATAGAGAATGGGACCCCAAGGAACACATGAGGAAACACCTAAAGAGACTCAGAGGAAGGGTAAATATTGACTATGGGCACACCCACACATGGCATGATGAGGTGTTTATGATTGCCCTAAATGATGCAGAGGTCCATGCTAGGATGAATAAGGTCACAATGTCAATGGTAGTGGTTAGGTACATATAGTATAATACTAAACCACCAAAGATTAGGCATATAATATTTAAAATGACAACTAAGTTTTAGAGCCTCTAAAGGGGGCCCTTTCATAAATAGGAATATAAGATTAGGCACCTCTCAAGCACCTTATCATACTTTGACACCCTCTATTATTATCTTAGTAACTACTATAATGGCATTGATGATTTTTCCACCCTTTGTAGCATAAGACACCATAAATGCCGTTGATAGTGGTGGACTTTCCCTATGTTATTATTTAATTAGCTCTCCATAGTTTAGGAAGTTCATCTTCCTTCCTTTCTCTCTTTAGTCAATTATCCTCTTCCACCTTCATCTCTAATTTATGTAGTAGCCAACACTATGGGGATTGGTGGAGCCTTCTCTATGTTTCCCTTTCCTCCACTCACCATAATGTAGGAAGTTCCTCTAACTTCCTTCCTCACCTCATCTAATGGTATATGTCCATCAACTCTCCCCTCTTCTCTACCCAATATCACACTTGTTTCATTAGCTATTTCTCCACTTCCCTCCACACAAACTTCCACCCCCACGATGGAGCCTATTGTATAAAAAAGGTAACCTAGGACTCCTCTAACTTCACCAAAACATGTAACTCTCTAAGAGGCACCTAATGAGGGATCAAGGGGATGTTTGAAGGGAGGGAAGGGTTATATAATAATAAAACCCATAGAATTTTTGTATAGTGATGACGAACTAAATAAATTGACCTTAAATGAAGGAGAATATGAAGGTGAATATGAGACATCACTCTTAATATCTATTAGTGAGACTAATGAGAGTGATCCTAAAGATGAATATATTAAAGAAGAAGAGGCCAATTCAAGGGGTATGCATATTTTGGGGGCTAGTTCAGTTTCCACCAATATACTTCAAAAAGAGGGAGATGCCAAAGAGCCTAGTTTAGGATGGAGACCTATTCAACATGGAGAATTATTTTATCTTAATATAATTGATAACAAATAAATTAGGTAAAGGCTAAAGGATACTAGGATAAATTAATTGAAAGGAAGGCTAAATGGTGTTGGGCTTGTTAGGTAGCTGAGCACCAAGATACTCATGCAAGAATGCTAATAAATCATATCCATAGTATAAGTGTTGAAGAAGAAGGTCCAACTAACCCACAACTTAGTTGTAGAATACTCTAGACATTGTCTCTTAATTTGGGAAAGGGATGGATTGACACTAGGAAACAAGTTGGGAAAGCTTCTTATAGAGTAAAAAATACTCTACGTTTCATTCTGAGTTTTAGTTGCATGCTACAAAGTTTTGTTCCTGCATAATTTGGTTCGAGACGGTGAAGTTTTGAAAATAGAGTGCGGGCTCTATTTTCCTTTTGATTCATTTTTCTCTAAGTGTTGAAATCAAGCAGATACTACCAAGTTTCATCATCTGAGGAACATTTCATATTTTCTATGAGTTGGTCAGAACATGCCACGTATCTCATAGTGACTTAGCGAAAGTCACCAAGTGTCAGCATCTACATTTTCATATCAGCACCCGCATTTGATCTCTTTTTAGCGAAAGGTTTTAACAAGCTAAGTATTAGGATCAAGTAGAAAGAGCCAAGTGGTAGTCATGGAAGGTCTTAGTTTTACTTTTCTAAAAGCAATGGAAGATGCCACGTATCCCAGCAAAAGAGAGCAAAAGCCACCACGTGTTTCGATCCAAATTATCTTCATTTTGCTTCACTGATATAGCAAAGACTATGGTGGGTCCCAAGTTTTGTTTCTTAAGTAAGCAAAAGCCACCAGGTGTCACTATCCATGTAAATGTGAAATGAGACCCAATTGTTTCTATGGTATAAACAGAGTAAAGTGGAGACCACCATGTGTCATCTTTTGTAGGTTTCTTAAAGGGTAGCTAAAAGCAGCGGAGATCACCACGTAACCCCAGATAAGTAAAGCGAAGATTGCCATGTGTCCTTTAATAAAAGTAGTGGAGATTGAAACATGTCCTTGTGTCCCTTTTAAAGTTACTCATGTAAAAATGTTGTGAGTCTTATTTTCTTTTAAGCTGTTGAAGTTTTGAGGAAGTGAATAGTGACAAGTGTCAAGGTAGAATATTCCTGAGCAAAGACACAAAAGAGTATAAGTTATGCGAAAAGTGTTGCATGTCTTCAATAGGTGCTACGGAACATACCAAGTGTCATTTTCTAGTGTCTCCTAAGTAATAGGAAGATTTTCAAAGAATTGGCTAATTGTTATCTAGCATTTAAGAGAAGGGAGCGTCCTGCAATCTATTTCAGCCAATGAACTGTTAGAAGACAAAACATTTTAGAATCTATAAGATATCTTCTATTAGACACTTCCAGTTCAGTTAGATTTCAGTTGGGCCTTTAGATTGGGAACAAGCAGACAATTTGGAGTGAGTCAAAGGCTATAAATGAGGGTGCAAAGATCACCAAGAGAGGATTAGATATCAGAGGGAGAATTTTTGAGAGAGATTATTGTAAAGAGTTTAGACTTTCTATATCTGTGACTAACTAATATCATTTGATTTTGTTCTATCTTCTTAAATTAGAAGGTTTATTTAAGTGTGCATGTTTTTGTGCCTCTTATGTGACTGGAGAATTAATGAGAAGATTAAATCCTATACCTTTGTTGATATTTTTTGTGTCATTTGCAAAAGTAGTCTACGCTGTAGACTTTCTATAGCTGTGATTAGGAATGTCATTTGCTTTTGTCTCATTTTTCTTGAGTTGAAAAGTTTATATAACTATGCATGTTTCTATGCCTCTTATGTGACTGGAAGATTCAAATAAGAAGATTGTACCCTATGCCTTTATTGACATTTTCTATACCATTGCAAAAGTAGTCTATGTTGTGAGACTCTGTTTCTATTATTTCCATCTTTCACATTGATCATGCACTTATTTGCTCTTAAATTTAAATGAATCTTACATATAGTCTAACAGTGCTTAGGATTAAGGTCGAATTACATTCAAGCACATCACCATAGTTACATTTTCTTTCTTGCATTATTGTTTTTGTTAAAATTCTTGTCCCTTTTCCCAGTATACACTTGATTAAAAGAAGAACCAACTTCTCTAAAATCTGGATGTTATTTCAAGTCACAAGTCCCACATCTTGAAACTTCCCATTGTTGGTGTTTATTACAAAGCACAATTTTAAATCATCAACAATGTTTGGCATGCCCGATGGGACCAATCTTGAAGTTTATTTCAAGATCGTATGAACCAAAGAGCTATGAGGAGTCATAGCTATGGACAAGTAACTAGGTCACAATTTGCTATAATTCCAGGTATTATTTTGCCACCTTTGGTAACTAGTCAAAGAAGAAGAGTCAACCAGTTTATACCAATACCAAGAGCAAATATGGGAGCCCCTATACCCCCAATAAGTTATGTGAGCTGGAACACTGGTTGTCCCTTGATTCTCCCAATTCCACCAGCCACTTGGGACCCTATCCCAGTGAATGCCCTAAAAGCTCTACCCAAATTCAGTGGGCAAGACTTTAAAACACCTGAGGAACATCTTCAAGATGTATCAGATGTTTATGCTATACATGTTGTCACACAACAAAATGTGGCTATAAGATTATTAGCAGCTTCTTTTAAAGGGAAGGCTCTATAATGGTATCAATCTTTGACCCCAAATACCATATCTACATGGGATCAACTCAGAGATCTTTTCCTTAAAATATTTGAAGAGAAGGGTGATAATTCTTCTTTGTTACAACAATTAATTACCATTCAAAGGGCACCACAAGAAGCCATGACTGACTTCAATTCCAGATTTCAAAAGACTTGGGAAAGAATCCCTGCTACATCTAGACTATTACCAGGTATGGTTATAGTATTTTATCTTAAGGATTTGAATTCAGATATATCTGTTGTGATTCAATCACTTACAGGACACACTTTGCCTGAGGCTTATGACTATGCGGTCAGAGCTGAGAATAATTTGATAGATGCTGGAAAGTTACCCTTAAGGCCTCCCATGCCCATGTTCCCATAAATTTCCTTACCATTACCTCAAGAAGCCCCTAAATCTATAACCCCACCTGTGTCTATGTACACATATCCTCAACCATCTACTAAATAAATTATCCCCACTCAGTCATCTGAGCTGGATGATATCAAAAATATCCTAAGAACATTTTCTAATGAGTTGATCAATATAAAAAGATAGTAGAATACTTTACCTAAGCCTCCATATCAAGGTTATCAAGGAAACATATTTTCATCTCAGCCAAACCAATATCAGGGTTACCCAAGACAAACTAACCATCAGCCATCAAACTAATTGGTTGCAGTTCCCACACCCTCACAGACTATTCCTCCTAATTCAAATAGGGAGATTATTCTAGGGCAAAATAATTATGTGGATAACACTAATGCCTTTTGTTTCCCTTGCTATAATGCTCATATACCTAGATATTGTCCTATGGGTAATCTACAACAAAAGGTGGCAGAGCAAAGAAGAATGGATGGTCAGTTTACAATTTCTAGTGACAATCAAGCCTATCAATCTTTTGGTATGTAGAATTCAGTCCTAGTGTCTCAGATGAAAGGGATTTCCTTGCAACAAGAGTAAGAAATAGCCTAAGAATATGATTTGTTCTCATGGGTTGAAGATGAAGAATCAGTATTTTTGAATGAATCTTCTGTTTCCAAGAAACCAGTGGTGTGATCAGACTACTATACTAGATCAAAGAGAAGAATGCTGAAATAACTTGAAGTTGTAAAAAATGAAGTTATGGAGAATTCGTCATTTCAATGTCATCAACACGCAACTGTTAGACAAGAAATGCTTCAGCCAGTGTAGAATCAAGAAGTTCATGAACAAGTTCAAAGAAAGACATGATATCCTAATCTTCTAAGAATTCAAACTTTTGGGCCAATGAATGTGGTGGATCAGCTAAAGATGACCCCAGCACAAGTATCAATTTGGGACATGTTAGTTATTCCTAAATAAAGAACACTATTACAAGAAGCTCTTCAAAATCAAGCAATGCCCAAATATACTAAAGGACCCGCTGATAAAAGAAAGCTTAAAAACACAGTTCATCTATAGACAATAGAATTAGTGAAAAATGCATCAGAGGTAAGCCAATCCAAACTAGATTCCTTCCATTTTACTAAGATAGGTGACTAGACTACGCATAATCAGGAAAAAGAAAATAAACAATTCTTAGCTATGACACATAGTGACCCATATAACTCTACTGGTTTGGGCACTTATGTTATTTTTCATGAGGACCATGAAATCCAAAATGTTTTAAGGGAAGAGACACCAACTACTCAAGGATCTAAAAAAGATTCAAAAATTTGGACTTTAAATTTTGATGGGGCTAAAAGTAAAAATGGTGCTGAAGAAGGAATTTGTCTTACTGCTCCAAATGGTGAAAAAAATTTAAGGGCTATCTGTTTTCAATTTACTTGTACTAATAATGATGCTGAGTATAAATCTTTAGTACATGGGCTCCTATTAGCTAAGAAAAAGGGAATAAAGAATCTAATAATAAAAGGAGATTTAGAATTAGTAGTGAAGCAAATTAGAGAAAAGGCAATAACAAAGAATGTCAGAATGAAATCCTATAAGCATAGAATTTGGGACTTAATTGAAGATTTTTAAGATTTTAATATTGAAGTAGTTCCCAGGATTCAAAATTTTGAAGCTGATAGGATGGCACAGATTGGTTCGCAGTATAATCCAGCAACTAGCCTATTATTTAATAATGAGTTAGTAAAGGTTATAGTAAGGCCAATTTTTCCTGATAATGATGAGAATTGACAAGTATTTGAGAATGATTGTCAAGTACTCTCATTCTTGCAACAATTAGGGGAATTTGTCGATCAATTGCAACAAAGATTGAAGAGGCATATGAGGATCAAATTCTACAATTAAATAATAATAAACTTCCCAAAGGTTTAATCACTTTAGAAAGCCTTTTTGATCCAGAAGATGTAAGCCTGGAGAAGAAAAGGTTCCAAGCAAACAAAGCAGATTATTCTGAAATAGAAGTGAGTGAAGGGAAAAAATTAAAAGTTGGAAATTCTGCAACTCAAGAAGAAAAAGAAAGGCTAATTGAATTATGCAAAAAATATGACAGAGTCATAGCCTGGAGCTATCAAGAACTTTATGGATATAATAGATACATCATTCAACACACAATAGAACTGACTGAAGGATCTAAGCCTATCAGACAAAAATAGAGGCTAGTGAATCCAAGAATTGAGCCTCTAATGGTGGATGAGTTGTAGAAACTTTTAGAGTCTAAAATAATTTTTCCAATCAAACACTCAACTTGGGTATCAAATTTGGTACTAGTTAGGAAAAATAATGGTGATATAAGACTTTGTGTATATTTCAGAGATATAAATAAAGTGTCTTTGAAGGATCATTATCCCTTGCCATCCATGGAACAAATTCTACAAACTGTGGCTAGATCAGAGAGATTTTCTTTGCTAGATGGTTTCTCTAGATACAATTAGATATGGTTGGCTAAAGAAGACCAATAGAAGACTGATTTTACTACCAAGTGGGGAACATTTGCATATGCTAAGATACCATTTGGCCTGTCAAATGTTGGAAACACTTTTTAGAGAGCTATGGATGTTGCATTTGGGGAACTGATAAATAAAATCATCTTGATTTATCTTGATGATCTTACTATTTTTTCAAAGAATGTTGCTGATCATTTTGATCATTTAGAAGATGTGTTTAAAAAATGTCAAGAATTTGGAATATCCTTGAATCCTAAAAAATGTATCTTTGTGGTCCCTCAGGGAAAATAATTGGGACACATAGTATCTAAAGAAGGAGTTTCCATAGACCCAGAAAGAATGGTAGCTATAATGAACTTACCTCTTCCACTTAACAAGAAATCAAATTAATCTTTCTTGGGAAATATTAATTTCATTAGTCGGTTCATATCTGACTTTGTAGGCTTAGTAAGACCAGTGACACTTTTGCTGAAAAAAGACCTAATTTTCAAGTGGGCCATGGAAGGAAGGCAAGCCTTTGAAGAGGTCAAGAAAGCTATTTCAACAGCTCCAGTACTTAAAAATCCATATTTTTCTAAGCCTTTTGTAATGTATGTATATGGAGGAGAGCTCACTATTGCTACTATTCTAACACAAAAGGATGATCAGCAGGAGGGAGAACATCTAATGGCATTTTTTTAAGGACACTTAGGGAATATGAAACCAGATATAGCTTTGTGGAAAAACAAGCATATGCTATGGTAAAAACTCTCAAAAATATCAGGCATATAGTATCAGGAAGTAAAATTTTGATACTGGCAACACATCCAAGTGTCAGAGAATACATCATGGAGGGTGAAATTATTGAAAAAAGAGCAAACTAGATAACTAAGATCCTGAAATATGATGTAGAAGTCAAACCCACTAAATTCGTCAAAGGTAGGGGTTTGTGTCAATATATGACTCAAGAGCTTGAAAAGATGATACCTGAAGAGATAAATTCAGGAACAGAAGAAGAAATTGTATTGAGAATATAAGAAGTTGATCAAGAATCTTGGGTCACAAGTAGGATTCATTTTATGAAAAATGGGATTTACCCAAGAGAACTCCCTCAAAATAAGAGAAGATATTATAGGATGCAAGGAGTTCATTTTGTTTTAATTAAACAAGTTCTTTTTAGAATAAATTCTGATGGCAAATTGTTAAGATGTGTAGAAAAAGACGAGGCTAAGAAAATACTACATGAAATGCATCATGGAGTATCTAGTGGATATTTTTCTGCAAAGACCATAGCTATAAAGATAAGTGAAGCAGGTTATTTTTGGCCTACTTTATTTACAAATTGTTATCAGCTAGTTAGAAAATGTAAATCTTGTCAATATTATGTGGGGATGAGAAGGAATGCAGCATGCCTCTTAGCCCTATAATTATGGATGAACCTTTTGCTCAATGGGGTCTTGACTTCATTGGAATGATAAATCTAGCATCTAGTATGGGTCACAAATGGATCTTAATAGCCATAGATTATTTCGCCAGATGGACCAAGGCAGTGCCACTCAAGGAAGCCATAGAAAATGTGATCCTATATTTTTTAGGGAGTATCACAACTCATTTTGGGGCTCCTCACACCATAATTTTAGATAATGCTAAAGCATTTTTAGGGTCTAAAGTATCTAACTTTACATTAAAGCATGGAATATATCTAAAAACATCTTCTAATTATTACCCTTAGGGTAATGGTTTGGTAGAATCAACTAATAAGAACCTGATTAGACTCATCAAAAGAATAAGGGCTAATCATCACAAGGAAAGGCATAAAGTGCTTAATTTAGCACTATGGGCTGATAGAATTATGCCTAAATAGGCGATCAAAATGTCCCCATATGAATTAGTATATGAGAAACCTATTTTAATTTCCCTAAGCTTAGAGATTCCTACTCTCCAGCTGATCAAACAGATTGAAATTGAAGAAAATGGCCCCATGCAGGTCAGACTCTGTAATATCCCCTCCAAACAGGAAATATAGCAACACACAAAAACTCTGAACAAGATATAACTTCTGTTGAATAATTTCAGAATGATCACAATAATATAGTCTCTTAATAACAAATTACAGATTGTATCACTTGTCCTTCTAAACTATTACAATTGTAGTCCTTTCTTATGCATAAAAATATGAAATACAGTCTTAAAAACCCTAACTTAGCAAAACTGGAAGCAAAAATTGGAAACTGGACAGTCTCAGCCTGCTGCGTCGAACACAGTCGCCGGCGTCAGTCGATAAATTGCCGACGTCGGTCACTGCAGGTCAGCTTTTTGCCCACATCGGTCTTCAGTCGACCGATGTCGGTCACTGGAAACCCTCTGTCTGCCGAGGTCGGTTCCTGAGTTGATCTATACGGACCTGTACGGACTTTTTACGGCCACCAATTAAGCAAGCTTCCCTATTTTCAACCCCTCATCTGAAAATATATGTTTATAGCATAGAAGATCTCTAGCTGTATAATTTATTGAGTCAAAACAAGAATAAAGAAATACCTGGAATATCTGTAATAACTTCTGTGTGAAGTTATCTCTCAAACCTGAAATTCTATGATAACTTCTGGATAAAGCTATCTCTCACTTTGGCAATAGATCAGCTGATATTCCACAGCCTCTTAATTGCACACACTGAAGAGGGAACGTTCTCCAATGCAGATGGAATCCTTGAACCCTAGGCTCAGTCTTCACAGAAGAAATTCTCAAAATCAATATCAATAATCAATGGCTTAATCAACAATGTCCTCCATGAGAAACCCTTATACCCTCATAAGATATGCTTGCCCTAATTAGGGTTTTCTTGAATTAGAATTAGGGCTTCTAATTTAAAATTAGACCAAATAATTAATATTTGATTAAATAAATAAAATATTAATATCTCCCTCAATACATGTCCAATCGAGCCCAAACGAAAGCCAACTAGAAAATTTCTGCTAAACGAAGCCACTCCAATCTCCATCAAGACCCTCTAACCATCCTGTTAGCCTACGAGGGTCGCATAATAGGCTAACCATGAACTCCGAACATGTCAACTGAAAAAGGGACATGACAATCCACCCCTCCTGAAATTGCTTGCCCTCAAGCAATTGCTGCATGATATACCCATCAATCCACCTGGATCCCAAATGTAGTCATGACCTGCCCTGCTGTCAATCAATGCAAAATCCATGCCATGTCCATCTCTAGTACTAAGAGAGGCACCCCAAAATCCAATCCATAAATGAAAATCAGCAAGCAACTCAAGCAAAATCCGTACCTGAACAATATCTAAATCTGGATTGTGAAAGCCAGAAAGAGTCATATCAATCTGTGAACCGACTGTAACAGCAAACTGATTTCCTACCACATGTGATAACTCCTAAACTTCACTCACCTCAAGATCAAGCTCATCCTCATATCTCTCTTGTGTTGGTGCCAATGTGCACTCGTCATCACACTCCATCATGTCAGGTAGCGTAGGCATCTTCATCCGATGAAAAAACATATATCTGAAGCTGCTACCCCGTATTGCCTTAAGAATATGGGTCTTCCCATCAACATTAAAGCAAACCTCCATGTCCTTGAGACGAAGAGTAACTTCCTCAAAGGAATGAAGCCACTTCATACCCAAGACTAAGTCTATATCACCCATGTCTACCACATAATAATCAGCCTTGAACTCATAGTTGTTCAAGCGCAAAGGGAGGTCTCTAATCATACGCTCACACCTAAGAGTGTGACCATCGGCTAACTTAACTCTGATGCCCTCAAAATCTTCTGTAGTGAGTCCACACTTCTCCACAAATCTAGCATCTATGAAATTGTGTGTGGCTCCTGTATCAAGAAGGGTGATAACCTTCTGCCCTGCCAAAACTCCACAGAGTCTGATTGACTCATCCGACTGAATGTTGGATATGCGTGCCTCCTGTAGGTGAAGCTCTAACTCTGCCTCTGCATTAGGCCCTAAAGCCTCTGCCTCTGCCCCCTCAGAACTGTTATGCTGTTCGAAATCCTCAGAATCTGAATCCTCATAATATATCCACATCATACGATTTGCCTTGCCCTTAGGCCTCAAAGGACAATCGTGATGGATATCATATGGACCTTTGCAGTAGAAGCAAAGCTTCTTCCTGCATAGATCATTAAGCACCTCACGATCCAAAGGTGGTGCTGCTGGATTGGCCTGTGAATCATTTTTAACCCCGGATTTATCTATGTTAAAACCCAGTCTCTCTGTATCCCCGTGGGAGTGAATATGGTCTCTAGATGAAGAAGCACCTCTGGAATTAGATTTATTGGATGGGGCTGCCATCTCCATATTACGTGCCTTCTTCATAGCTACTTGTAATGAAGGAGGATCAAAGGCTTTGATCCAACCTCTCAATGGCTCTGTCAATCCCTCCATGAAGAGAACTACCAATCTACGCTCTGAAATATTGGGCACCATGACTGCCAATCTCTGAAACTCACCAATGAAGGACTCCAAGTTACCTGTTTGTCTCAACTGTGCCAGATCTTGAAAGTAAACCTCAGGATCTTTCCTGTCAAACCGCTCAACCAATCTATCCACAAAGTCCTGGTACTCTGTTACCTGATTATGCTAAAGTGTTACCATACCATGGTACCACCAATCATGTGCTACTCCATCCAAGTGCAAAGTGGCATATTTGATGGCCTCTATCTCTGACATTGGTCTCAATGCCAAAAAGGTGTCAAGATTATGAACCCAAGCTTGAGCTGTCATCTTGCCGCTGCCATCAAAATTAGTCAAAGAAAGCTTACCAGTAGCCTTCTTCAGCTCACTGAACTGAACTCTAGGCCTCCTGTCCTGTCTAACCAATCTATATTGCTCTCTCCTAAGATTGAAAAAATGATCAAAGGTCATCCTCTCTTGAACATGAGGAGGTAATAAGTCCCACTTATCATTTGCAGCCATGTAAACATCTGCAAATGGGTTATTCCCTGCCTCCTCTGCTAGTGCCTTTGGTTCTTCTTGAACAAATGTAGGACGTGTAGGTCTATCAGCTGTTCTGGAGTGAGTCTGCTGTGGTCTCTGATTAATCGTAGCACTCCTGTCATCTCTTTGGTCCCTGTTCTATCCATCAGGTGTGTTCATATCCCTTATCATAGTCATAAGTGCCTGTAGTGTCTGATTCATTTGTTGTTGGCTTGTCATCATAGCACGGTGAAATTCTCTGGTGTCCTGTTCAGCATCATACCTGTGGCCCCTGGGTGGGCTGTCCTCACGTCTGTCACTCATGATGATCAGTCTCTGATCTAACAACTGGGTACCTTCAAGCAAGGCTTGGCTGCATGTGTTATACTTGTGTGGTCCCAACTCTTATGGCTGCATAAGATCTATAAACCCTCAGGCTGGCAAGATTTAGCTCTGATACCACTGTAATATCCCCTCCAAATAGGAAATATAGCAACACACAAAAACTCTGAACAAGATATAACTTTTGTTGAATAATTTTAGAATGATCACAATAATATAGTCTCTTAATAACAAATTACAGATTGTATCACTTGTCCTTCTAAACTATTACAATTGTAGTCCTTTCTTATGCATAAAAATATGAAATACAGTCTTAAAAACCCTAAATTAGCAAAATTGGAAGCAAAAATTGGAAACTAGACGGTCTTGGCCTGCTGCATCGAACACACAGTCACCGACGTCGGTCGATAAACTGCCGACGTTGGTCACTGCAGGTCAGCTTTCTACCCACGTCGGTCTTCAGTCGACTGATGTCGATCACTGGAAACCCTCTGTCTGCTGAGGTCAGTTCCTGAGTTGATCTGTACGGACTTTGTACGGCCACCAATTAAGCAAGCTTCCCTATTTTCAAACCCTCATCTGAAAATATACGTTTTTAGCACAAAATATCTCTAGCTGTATAATTTATTGAGTCAAAACAAGAATAAAGAAATACCTGGAATATCTGTAATAACTTCTATGTGAAGTTATCTCTCAAACCTGAAATTCTGTGATAACTTCTGGATGAAGCTATCTCTCACTTTGGCAATAGATCAGCTGATATTCCACAGCCTCTTAATTACACACACTGAAGAGGGAACGTTCTCCAATGCAGATGGAATCCTTGAACCCTAGGCTCAGTCTTCACAGAAGAAATTCTCAAAATCAATATCAATAATCAATGGCTTAATCAATAATGGCCTCCATGAGAAACCCTTATACCCTCAAAAGATATGCTTGCCCTAATTAGGGTTTTATTAAATTAGAATTAGGGCTTCTAATTTAAAATTAGACCAAATAATTAATATTTGATTAAATAAATCAAATATTAATATCTCCCTCGATACATGTCCAATCGAGCCCAAAAGAAAGCCCACTAGAAAATTTTTGCTAAACGAAGCCACTCCAATCTCCATCAAGACCCTCTAACCATCCTGTCAGCCTATGAGGGTCGCATAATAGGCTAACCATGAACTCCGAACATGTCAACTGAAAAGGGGACATGACAGACTCACAGAACTTCTAGAAGTTCAAGAAAAGAGGGATGTAGCACATGATTCATTGATAAAGCATTAGAAAATAGTTAAAGACTATTTGATAAAAAGACTTCAAATCCCCATTATGAAACAAGCTCAATTGTTTTGAAATGGGATGCAAGAGGCACCAAACCAGGTCAACACACTAAGTTTGAAGCATTATGGACTGGCCCTTATAAAATTTAGGCGTGTAAATAGCAAAATTCATTTTAGCTAGAAACGATGGAAGGTGAACTTGAAGAGATTCCTATAAATGGAATCTATTTGAAACATTTTAGTTAAAACTGTGTTTAGTAATTTTGGATCATGCGAGATTTGTGGTTTCTTTTTTAGCAGGCTCAAAAGTCCTTGGGGTCACCAATAACTGTAGAGTAAAAAATACTCTATGTTTCATTCTAAGTTTCAGTTGTGCACTACAAAGTTTTGTTCCTACATAATTTGGTTCGAGATGGTGAAGTTTTGAAAATAGAGCACAAGCTCTATTTTCCTTTTGATTCATTTTTCTCTAAGTGTTGAAATCAAGCAGATACTACCAAGTGTCATCTTCCGAGGCACCTTTCATATTTTTTATGAGTTGGTCAGAACGTGCCACATATCTCATAGTGACTTAGTGGAAGTCACCAAGTGTCAGCATCCACATTTTCATATTAGCACCCACGTTTCATCTCTTTTCAGTAAAAGGTTTTAACAAGCTAAGTATCAGGATCAAGCAGAAAGTGCCAAGTGACAGTCACAGAAGGTCTCAATTTTGCTTTTCTAAAAGCAACGGAAGATGCCATGTATCCTAGCAAAAGAGAGTGGAATCCACCATGTGTTGTGATCTGAATTATCTTTATTATGCTTCACTAATATAACAAAGACTGTGGTGGGTCCCAAGTTTTGTTTCTTAACTAAGCAGAATCCGCCAGGTGTCCCTGTCCATGTAAATGTGAAATGAGACCCAATTGTTTCTATGGTATAAATAGAGTAAAGTGGAAACCACCACATGTCATCTTCTATAGGTTTATAAAAGGGTAGCTAAAAGCATTGGAGATCACCACATAACCTCAGATAAGTAAAGCAGATATTTCCATGTGTCCTTTAATAAAATTAGTAGAGATTGACACTTGTCCCTATGTCCCTTTTAAAGTTACTTGTGTTAAAAATGCTGTGAGTCTTATTTTCTTTTAAGCTGTTGATGTATTGAGAAAGTTAATAGTGATAAGTGTCAAAGGTAGAATACTCCTGAGCAAAGACACAAAAGAGTATAAGTTATGTGGAAAGTGTTGTGTGTCTTCAATAGGTGTTGCAAAACACGCCAAGTGTCATTTTCTGGTGTCTCGTAAGTAATAGGAAGATTTTAAAAGATTTGGCTAAGTATTATCTAGAGTTTAAGAGAAGGGATCATCCTACAATCTGTTTCAGCCAATGAACTACCAGAAGACAAAGCATTTTAGAATCTATAAGATATCTTCTGTTAGACACTTCCAGTTTGATTAGATTTCAATTGGGCCGTTAGATTGGGAACAAGCAGACAATCCAGAGTGAATGCAAGGCTATAAATGAGGGCGTAGAGATCACCAAGAGAGGATCAAATATTAGAGGGAGAAGTTTTTAGAGAGATTATTGTAAAGAGTTTAGACTTTCTAGAGATGTGACTAAGTAATATCATTTGCTTTTGTTCTATCTTCTTAAATTGGAAGGTTTATGTAACTGTGCATGTTTTTATGCCTCTTATGTGACTAGAGAATTAATGAGAAGTTTAAATCCTATACATTTTTTGATATTTTTTATGTCATTTGCAAAAGTAGTCTAGGCTATAGACTTTCTACAGCTATGATTAGGAATGTCATTTGCTTTTGTCTCGTTTTTATTGAGTTGAAAATTTTATATAATTATGTGTGTTTCTATGCCTCTTATGTGACTGGAAGATTCAAATAAGAAGATTCAACCCTATGCCTTTGTTGACATTTTCTGTACCACTGCAAAAGTAGTTTATGCTATGAGCCTCTGTTTCTATTGTTTCCATCTTTTACTTTGATCATGCACTTATTCGCTCTTAAATGTAAACGAATCTTACATATAGTCTCACTATGCTCAGGATTAAGGTTGAATTACATTTAGGCGCATCGCCATAGTTAGATTTGCTTTCTTGCATTGCTATTTTTTTTTAAATTCCTATCCCCTTTCCTAGTATACACTTGATTAAAAGAAGAATCAGCTTCTCTAAAATCTGGAGGTTGTTTCAAGTTGCAAGTCCCACATCTTGAAACTTCCCATTGTTGGTGTTTATTACAAGGTGCAATTTTAAATCATCAATACTTCCATCTCAGGGGTCCCATCTAGAAGCAACTCCCAGGTACAAAATAAAATTACAACTTAGGTTGCACCTTTAATAAGATTAGTAGTAACTCCTACTCTAACAAATTCAATGTTAGCATCACCTCCCCTTCCTCCTACTGGAGAAGGACCTATTGTTATAGGTTAGGAACATATTTCCTTACCCCATCTTTCTTTGACAAGTATCACCTTAGTGTATTTATACCCCCATCAACTCTAGGTCATGTCCACTTCCAACCTTATAGGCCCCTCATCAGACATGTAATTATGTATGTAACCATGCCATTACCCAACATCACCCCTTTCACCATATCATCCACTTTTAAGGTCTCAATGATGGCCAATATGCCCCCAGTCATGCATGGGTCTATGCTTATACCCAACCCACAATTGCTTAAGAATAGTCATACTACCATCCTTCCATAATTTCTCCTATTCTCTACTATTTCTTTAAATAACACTAGTGTTTCTTCATCCCCTAGTAATACATTCAAAGTGGTGATAACCACTAATACATACCAAATGTCTACCTTCTAAGGGTTGATTCCATCTCAGCCATTACCTCCTTCATCAGATATGCTATGTGGATATTTAGATAATTCATGGATTAAGTAGATGCATCTAACTACTATGGAGAACCCAAACTGAGTCATAATGGACTCTCCCCAAGTTACACTAAAATTTGAGGAGTTTGGGTTAATGAAGAAGGTGAGCAAGAGGAAGGTCACCCACCTTGACCAAACAATCTTGTGTGAGCTGACAAAGACAAATAATGTTAGGTAGGGCAAAAAATAACCATACAAGGAGGACTACATTTTATATCTACAAGTAACTATGGATGTGGCTACCATATTGGTTAAGGGAGTGCAACAAAGAATGACTAACCTGGAGTAGCAACACAAGGCTACCTTACTAGAGCAGACCATAACAAGAGTAGATGGGTCATGGAAAAAATGTTTGATATGTTGAATACTTTGGCTCAGTATAATGTAAAGGGAGATGAAATATATAATAAAGTATGCAAGGCAAAATCTCCATATGGAGTATATGACAGAAAAATAATCAACTTGATGAGGTTAATCATAATTAATAAATATGAAGACCTAAACCTAATTCCCTTTGTGGAATTGAGCATTGATCAATCTTATGTAATTGGCAAGAAAAATAAATTAAACTAGTGGATTGAATATATGAGGTCCTTGGGGAGATCCCTTATGTAACAATTTGACAAAGTTATCACCTTATTGAAGGATACCAAAATAATGCACTTAGATAACAAAGATGCCTCCATCATTTGTAAGGGATGCCTTCAAGGCTTAATTTAAGAACTTCATGGGAATTTTTTGAAAGTAATCCATGGCCAGAGGGGTGACCTTTGGAAAAGAGATTGTGGATTTAGTAGCCTCTACCAACCAAATAATAGAGAAGGCTAAGACCATCAACAAAATAGTGGGACCTCTCCTAAGCAAGCATGATGCAATGGTCAAGCTCACATCCAAGATATTGTTAAGCCTATCATAGATTTGATATTAATTTATAGTGATTAAAATAAATTATCCCAAGTATGTAAAGGGAAGGTTGAGTCCCAAAAATAAACTTCCACCTCAGGATTCACCACCTTGTCAAACCCTCCTAGAATGTCTTCTTCCTCAATTGGCATTAGCACTCCATGTTATTCTATAGTAGAAGCTTCATCATCAATAATAGTAGTAGGATCTCATCCCATCTCATCAAGAAAAAAATATCTACCTATTTGTTTCCTTCTTAATATGAAACATATCCCATGGTCCCTAAAATTACATTGGAAAATATTCGCATATAATGAATAGTGAATATTCTTTAAATTTAAGACATAAGAGACCCTATCTACTAATCGGTGTCATGTTACCCAGTTCATTTTGTAACTAATTAAGGCATTTTAATGGCCTATATATAGGGGTTCTCCCATTCATTGTAAACCAAAGACAATTTTTTTTGAATTAATGCAAAGAGAAAGTAAATTATATCAATTAACTCACTATTTCCATCATTTTCATGCATTGTTATTTCTCAACCTTTATTAATAATATATGATGTCATTTATTTAATGGTTAAAATATTTTATTAGTTTTTTGAATGCATCTTATCAATTTATGTAATCAACTAGACTAACAAAGTCTATTATGAACGTTATGTTTTCATCCTGCTCTACTAATGAATGTGTTTAAGGCAATTTAATATAGGTAGAATTTTAAAGTATCCTTTGTACATATTTGCATTATATTCACCTTATAATCCTCACTGAAATTATTATATTCATGCTCTAAGCACTGAGATTTCATATTTTTTAGTTTCATTTGCATTGTTGTCAAAAGAAATTGTTGGTAATTTGGCCTTTCAAGGCCAAATTCCAACCCCTTTAGTCAAAAACATTTCATGGTCATCGTAGTGTCTTATCTATAAAATTGAGAGTAATTTTTTTAGTGGCATGTTTGATAGTTTCAAGTGTGATTTTTAGGTTTTGATAGAGTTTCAAGTGGTTATATGATCTGAAGAAGATGGAAAAGAGATGACGATTGATGACTTATCATGAAGTTTTCTAACATAATTCGGTATACGGAAGGTATGAAATGAGATATAAACTAAAAAATGTGATAAAAAAACATCAAAAATATATTTTAATCATTTTATAAGGATATGATATGCTTATATGACATTCAGTGGCAATTGTCCTTTGAAAAACTATGTTTATTTTGCCTAAAATGACAAATTTTGATCTTTAAATGTAAAATATGGTAACAAAATGTAATTATATTAGCAAAAATACCCTTTTACACATTTTTATATATGAATTTATATTATTCATAAAGTTTCATATTTAGAAAAAGTCACTTTATGCATGTTCAAGTGTGAAAAGGATCTTTTTCAGGCTCTCATGTGCCAATTTTGGCCATATAAAGGTGTAAAATGACTTAATATTTGTCATAACATCATTTTTAACTCTTGGATCCCTTATAATTATCTATTTTTTATTTTGTAATATTATGTTGTGAATAAAAAGCAAAGAAAGCTCATATTTCAAGCAAAGTTCATACCTGTACGGTCATACAGTATAATAGAACTCATAAGTAGGAGCAAAAAGGAATAATAGGGGTTTAAAAATAAATTAATGAAAAAAGGAAGAAAAATAAGCCCAAAAAAAGTCTCTTCCATTCACTTTTCTAGTTTTCACATAAGAAGAGCTCTTCAGGTTTACAGGTGGTATGACCATGAAAGAGAAAATCTAGGTCTGCAATTTTTTCCAAAGAAAGTAGACTCAGAGAGATTCCATATAGAGTAAGTGGTTTTAAAAGTGGTAATCTCTCCCTCATGAATAATCCCTTTGAATTCAAGGCATAAATAATTAGTTCTGCATCCAAGAAGGCAATCAATTTTCTACATTTTCTCCTCATAACAACATCGTATCAAACAAATTCAAGTTTTCAAATATTATTAAGGACATGACTCACCCTTCCATGTCATCCATCACCTCTGTTACACACATGTGAAGATGAAATAGTTCTAAAAAATCCAAAATATTAAAATTCTATATTATACTATTAAAGGAGGAAGAATTATATGGTCTAGGAGAGTGAAAGCATTCCAAAATTTCTTATTTTCTTCTTAACAGGAATCTCCATCATATTCATATGTTCCTCATGCATGTTTCTTAAGAGATTCTCTAAATATTCATATAAAAATCCCATCATTGTGTTCTCAATCATTTCAAAATCCCTGTTTAATAAATTTTAAGGTTGTTTAGCATTTGTTAAGGTACTTAACATATTCTTAGGTTTCAAATTCAGCTTCTTATCCTCCTCTAATGACCCCCAAATAGATATATCAGGTATGGGATGGGATCATGCTTACATAGGATGATTCAAGATGAATCTAATATTTCCATTTCATGCTCTTTTCTCTCCATTTTGTTTTTTCTCCATGTTCATTATTATACATTGCCATTTCTCAATGTGATCATGCTCCTTTCATCCTTCATTCATGGTTTTTATCTTCCCACCTCATCATCACCCCTTCCACTCATCTCCATCTCAATATTCATCAAAAAGAGGAGTCAAAAACAAGTGAAGGGAATCATGGTCACTCAAAGAGGTTATTTCAACCTTAAACCCACCACCTATAGCCAAGAAGTCAACCTAAAGTAATACACCAATATTCAACACTTTTCATGAAAGTACAGAAGGAAAAGATATGCTAAAAGATGTCTTTTGAAGGTCTAGTCTCAATCTCTCTCATTAGGATGCAAAATATGTGAGGATAATGATCATATATATGTTTTATGAGTTCTTTAAGGCCCATAATAGTCATAATTAGTACAATGAACATACACATCCACCTATAGTCGAAAAAGGATACAATCACCCCAAAGTTGAAATCATGGTCTAAATACGTAGGTAAAGGTTGATATGCTATAAAAGGGTTTTTAATCCATATTATTCCTTAATCCATGGTATAATCCAAATAATTCAGACTTTAATCAATCAATGAAGAGTCCTTAAGATACCTATGGGCTTAGTTTCATGTCCAAATATGCTATAGTCAAGGGTCTAGCAGTCTTAAGACCTTTTCTAGGCTTGTGGAGGCTGTTTCGACCATCAAATGCATGAACTATTGAGACGAATAAGGTCAATATAGAGATCAATAATGATACATGTGAGGTTTAAATATTGATAAAGAAACAGAAATGTACATCAACAACTAGAATTAAGAGCACTGTTATAGTTAAGTGGGTGAACCATGCTTAATAAAGACTTCAAGGGCATAGACTTTCAAGCAGGATAATGATATTTTTAAGAGATAATCATAAAAAGATAAACTCATGTGTACTTTTTGTATTGTAAAAAATCCCAAAGGATGTTTAAAACTTTTCATAGTCTATACAAAGGACATCACATCATGCATAGTGGTCTATATAGGAGAGGTTTGATTTCATAATGAAAGAATGGCAAACATGTGAAGAAGATAATATTCTAAAAGGAATGCATTAAGTTTTGGAATTTAGAGGAAACCTCAAGGAGAAAAACTTAGTTGAATATTCAATTCCATGAAATCATCACCTATAGCTTCTTAAGGTACTAAAACAATGTGTTAATAGTCAAGACATTGAACCAATAAGGTCTTGCATATTTTCAAAGTTTATAGGGTCTTGTTACATTTGAAGAATCATTTTAGTTTATTCCTTACTTTTTCCATCCCATCATCTAATAGGTTTAGTAATTAATCCTAAATTCACATATTCAAAGGATCTATCCTCACAATTAGAGATTTGGTATAGATACATGCATCCCATAGCCTTGTATCATTCCAATGTTAGTCCAGATATGAATCAGATCCTAGAAGTCTAATTTTAACTAGGTGATATCTAGGTTACTAATAAAAATCAAAGGAGATTTGTTGGTCTTTATTATTTCAAGGGACCTTTATTTTATTCCCTACCTTACTCCCTCATTTTAAACTTTTTTAACATGAATCACTTTAATTTAATGCTCATTTTGTATATCCATTTATTTGTTTAATATTTTAGGCTTATATTGGTAAATATAAAGAAATTTACATCATAATAAATTAAAGTAAATTATGTCACTGCCATATTCCTATTGTCCCTACAGTAGGGTTTTCTTACAAACTAGAAGTTGGTAACCACATAATCTCTCTAGAAAATTTGATGAAGCACCAAGGTTTTATAGGACCTACACTATAATATTATAAATTTTATTTCATTGTTTGCATTATGTCCTTGACACAAACACACATCAATAGTCTAGAAGGACCTGAGAATGAATCTAAATATTCTCAACCTACTATTTCTTATTATGCGCTTTTAGGTATTAGTACTCCAAATATTAAGGTGGTTAGTTTCGTTAGGAAATAGAAGTTGACTACATTTTTTAATCTAGGAGTACAAACAAATTCATTAATAATAAGTTGGCTACTAAACTGAACTATTTAATTTAACTAGATCCCAAATTTCAGATCGTAATTACATGAAGGGATATAGTTAATTTTTATGGTAAATGCCATAGTATAAAGATATGGGAAACTACCTATTATATTATTTTATGTTTTATTTTATCACGGACGAGGATAACATTTTTTGATTTGTAATGGCTCCCTACTTTATTAGTTTATTGGTTAAATCTATGCAATTGGTTATTTTTCACTAGATGATGAAGATGATCAAAAAAGGTGCAATGCAATTTTTGTGTGAGTATTTTCCATAAAATTTAAACTGAACAAGGGGTCTATCCATATTGAATTATAACTAGTGGAGTCTATCCATATTGAATTATAACTAGTGGAGTCTACCCATTTTTGTCTTATACACCCACTTGACTCTTTTGACCTCTTTTCCTTTTGTACCAAGATTTACAAGAGGGCTCACTACTGCTTAGGCCAACCTAGGGCCTCCCTCAACTTGACACACATTCTTAAAAGTTGTATTGTTTTTTATTAAAAATTGATTGAAGTATATACAATTATAGTATTTGGAATTATATTTATTGTATTTTTTATAAAATTTTAGTATTATAATTTGAAAACCTCGTTTTCCTGAATAATAGTCATGTGAGTCCTCCTTTAGAAGAAGGCTCACTAACATCATAATTGGACACACTCTAGTAGGGCCAAAAATATTACAATAATCTAGGTAAACTATTTAAATCTTAGCAATTTCATAACATAAAATGATAATTAATGAATTAAAGGTCTAAGTTAACATAAATAAATCACACATTTTAGATAGAGTAAAAATATATATTAAACACTATTAATATTAAATACTTAAAAATAAGGATCTACAGATATGATAGTAATAAATATGATCAATGCTTCAGACACTCTACAACTTGCTTTATTTTGATTTCTCAATGCTCTATAGTGTATGTTAATAAAAAAACTATGAATATGTAGGAATAGGAATATATCTAGTCAGATGTGTTTGGCGGTTTTTGTTCCTCTTTAAATGTGTTAAAATTATATGGACCCCATTTTTCAAAGTGAATTTGAATTTCAAATTCATTAGGGACTCCCACCTATTTGTGAATGCTAAAGGACCTTAGGAGTAGTCATGTCAGATTGAAGGCAAGTGGTATATTTAATATATTAAAATGATATTTATATATATTATATCAAAATATATATTATATAATGTAATATAATATTACAATATTATATATTATATATCATATTTTAATATTATTATTATTATTATATAATATATATGTTAATATAGTTTATAAATCAAATTATAATTATATATTATATATTTCAGTATAATATACTTAAATTTATATTATATAGAATATATAATTTTTATATAATATTACTCAGTTTAATATATAAAAATATTATGATATTAATACACACACACATCATGACATATAATGTGTGTATATATGTATTGGTGAGGGGTTATTTAAAGCTAAAGAGAGTAAAATTTTAATTGGAAATTAAACCTAGTAATTCTAAACCCTTGACAATGTCAAAATATTAAAGTTCATCATTAAAAATAATTATGGGTGCACATTGATCGGGATCAGAATCACCATAAAATGATATATTCTATGATGGCTTTCATTCTTCATGTAAAGAGATATCCTCTTAGCATGTAATATATATGTCAAAACTATAACTCCCTTGGTTTTGATTAGGGCACATCTATATTCACTAGATAAATAACTCAACTATGGCTGATCATGTTTTATCTTGGTGATTAAAATAGATAAATTGCTTTTTCTACAATGGCACTAAAAAAATGAAAAGTGACCAAGAGGAATTTTGGGTTTAGAAATTGGATAAAAAATTGAATTGGACATATATGTTCCAAATACATCATCTATTACATGTATGCCTACTATGCCTATTGATGATGCATTCTCATGTATACCACCATAGTATTTTTTCCCCTAAAGATACTATTAATGTTACATCTTCAAAAAATGTGGATGAAACTCCACTTAATATTATGCAAGAGCCTATTTCTAAATTATTAACATTGGTTCCAAAGTTCCATGATGATAATTTTAATTCTATTTCCATATTTGAACTTCTGAAATTTTCATTGTAATATGATCTTGCAGTAGATTATTCAATATTTTCTAATTGTTATGATCCCATAGATGTGATCCAAAACCCATGGTCGAATACACATCAAGTGTAATTTGTTGGGACTCATATAAGTCATGAATCTTATATCACATGGAAAAGCATATGTTAGTAGAATGCATATGTCCCTCATGGAATTTACAATATGCATTATCATCATATTAATATCCTTGTGAAAGATGTTTACTCATATCAACCTATATACCTTAGTGTAGGGAGAGATATGAGTTGATACTCAGCCAACTTCTTAAAAAGAAGCACTAGAGGCTTTGTGAATCTAGTAATTTTTTTACATGGTGCATTCCATAATACAGATCGATGTGGCACTACCATAATCATTATTTGATTCATATCACATTTTGGCTCATTTGGATTAACTTTATAACAGGTATTGAGCTAAAATTTTATATTGGATGAGGCCAATGTAGTGGCCCCATAATTTAATAGCTTGTTTAATGCAAGGAGTTTCAATTGTCCATCATGCTTAGGGTCACCCTTCATGTTTCTCATAAATCTGAAATTTTAGTGCCATAATGTGTGGTGGCAAGGGTTAAAATTATAACTCTAACAAAATATGTTTATGCAAGACATATTGTGAATCAAGCAGGCCATATTTGGATGCTTTTTAGGTGTTTTTCTCAATGAGAGAATTTGTTTCCTCCAATGATTTAATCATTTATAATGCAGATTGTAAAAAATACCCACATTGAATTAAAGTATTCATTGAATTTGACTTCAAGGGGGATGAATATGTATTCCCACTCAATGTATGCTCACTATTTAATGTGATTAATGGATGTGAAAGAGGAATATCCTCTATATCAGTCTCTATCATATTTGATATCTGACCATGCTAGATGTCTATTATGTTATTAAATTGTTTAAATTAACAAATAGAGTCACAAGTTTAAATTCAAGAAAGGCAACTTGCTATCACATGTATTTGAATAGGTGAATTTTATCTCAAAGTTATTCTAGGGGGCTAAAAATTAAGGAGTCAAATCCTTATTAGATAATTTAATCATGTAAATTAAAAAATATAAATAAATTTATTTAATAAGAATAATTATAATAAATGATAAAAATATGTAGTTATTTTTATATTTAAAAACTATGTTTATTATTTATTTTTATTTATCATGTTTATATATTTTTACTAAATAATTTATGTATAACTATTTTTTATAGAGTTGTTAGTTTTTACCTCCTCATAAATGAAACATTTTTTGAATGCAATGTTATTTTACTAAATTCCTTATTCGTATTCAAGAAGTGACCAATAGATGAAGTAAATCCATACTTACAAAAATATTTAAACACTATCACAATTCCATTACAAATATTTTGACTATTTTCTACAAGTCTAAATATCTCTGAATCTATATAAGGTTCTATCCTCCAACCATAGGAATAACAAGAATCCCTTTGCCATTTACCAAAATGAATAATTCCAATTTTTGCATACGATTCCACCTCTAAATCAATTTTAATTACTTGGCATGAATTTTAAGAGTTATTTATATATTCCACTTGAACTACAATTAAATGTTTAGAAACACATTTCATACTTAATATAATTTTAACTACTTCATGTACCCCTGATATTGAATCAAACAACCACAAACCATTATGATAGTGTTGGTTATCTAGGTTTCATCCAAGAATTTGTGAAAGTGTATATCTCTAACTATGGCTTGTAAATATGACTTGTTTCGTTTGACTAAGACTCTAAATAGTAACAACTACCAAATTGTTGTGTAGCATTGTGTAATTGATTTTTTTTATTAAACCTCATGCATATGCATATTATAATACAATCATGAACTAATACATCACATAATATAATTAACATAGTGTCACTCCATGTTTCATCCATCTAGTTTCCATGCCTACTTCATAAATGTGAATAAAAGAAATTAACACACCTATAAGTATATGAACTACAACATCACTAGTTATTTAAAATTATGATAGGAATCCCTTATTTGGGAATTTAAAAATATTACTATAGCTTCTCAATACTACCACAAAAAGATATGGTGGATATATTTTGAATCTATTAATTTATTTGTGTGGTGCATTCTGTAATATATCTTGATGTGGCATTGACATGTTAATTTTTAATTCATATCACATTTTGGTTCATTCAAATTAATGTTTTAAGATGGATTGATCTTAAATTTTATATTGGATGAAGCTAATTTAGTGGCCCCATATTTTAGACTGTTTAATTCAAGGACATCAAATCTCAGTCATGCCTAGGGTCACCCTTCATATTTCTCACAAGTAGGAAATTTTAGTTCCACAAAGTGTGGTGGAAAGGGTTGAAATGATACCTAATGTATGGTCATCTTGGAATGCTCAAAAATGGTCTAGAGGTGTCTTTGAGTTCAAAATGATTTTATGCACGAAAAAGGAATTTCAAATTTTCATAGTGGAATAGTTGGTTTAAGTGATTCTAGTTGATGTGAAATCGATGACAAATGTTGTAAATGATCTTGATGGTCTCTTGAAAGGTCATCAAAGAGGATTTGAATATATTTAGTGAATATAGTTTAAGGTGGAAGTCCACCACCCTACGTTTGAGTAGGAGTTACTTGTGGAATCTTAATCAAGAATTAGTTATGGTCTTGTTGTTAGGAGTTTGGATATATATAGTAGTTTTATAGTGTGTGAGAAAAAAGTCTTGAGAGGAGTAACCTATCATCCCATTAGAGGGTGATAGAGTATTGAGAATAGAAGTAAAACAATATAAAAAAAAGTTTTTTGAATGAAGAATTGCTTGAGACCCTGTTGAGGTCATTCACTATTTTTAATGAATGCATGTGATTTGCTAATGAAATATTGAGATTGAAATTGCTCTCAAGCATGTTTCAAATATAATATACATTTGGATGAGGAATATTTTCTCCAAGATATAAATAAAATGTATATTTAGTTAAAGAATGCAAAAAATAAATCCCTGATCTTGTATAGGATATTGGTTACAAGCTGAATTTTATTTATTGATAAAGAGTGACTATGAAATTGCTTCCTAGCATGTTTGGAAGGTATTTGATAGATTTGTGTTTCTATTTTTGGTGATATTTTTCATGTAATAGTCATGAAATATGTCTGGTGTTTATATAGAAACATAAATAGACCCCTATTTGGGTAATTTTTCCTATTTATAGACTATGTTTAATAAGATAGTGATTCATTGTCTAGACACTAAAGAAACCATACTAGATGTCAAAATGCTCAAGATACCTCAGGGACCACCTAAACCTTCTTCACCCACTAAAAAACCCATCAAACCTTGAGTCTAGCTAGATATTTATTTAACTAATCTCATTAACTTAATAACCTAACCCTTAAACCCAACCCTTTTTAACACACCTTAACCCCTTTGTCCCTTTGACACTCAACCGCTAATGATTAGCTTGACCATCAATAGTTAGGCTGATCGTTGATGGTCAGGTCCTTCTCATTCTTACGCAAACACCATTTTTGTAAGATAACATTGAAAATTTTAATTTATATACCTTTCATAGTGCTAATGAAATACTAAGAATCAAAATTAGTATCCAACTCACTAGGGATCTTTCTATCCTCCATCTCTCTTTGCCTATTAAAAGAGGGGAGTAGGAGGTGAAATGGATTAGTCATCAAAAGAATTCTAGATCATAGGTATTTAGGCTTTCCAAATAGTCTTCCTTCACCAATTTAGAAGCAAAAACAAAGATCTAAACCCTTGACAATATTGTTCTCAAGGCAAATTACTATTACTCTGCTGAAATTGCTCTAGCCATTAACCATCATCCATTTAGCAAGCAATAGGTCATCTTATCAAGCTAGAGAAGAGTATATATGACCATCTAGACTATGGATCACATAGCATATCCAAGTTACACCAACCTCTACCCCTCTTTAAATTTTAGCTTTCTTCTATAAATAGATAAAAAGAAAAATTTGGTATAAACATTCTAGCACACCTGATGGGACCTAGTTACATATAGTCCCCTTTTCTTATTTTTTTATACTCATACAACAAAATTGAAAATTTATTTTGTGTATAAAATCAACTACATGCATTGATTACTTACATGTTTAGCTTATTTAGTTAAATTAAAATCAAAGTAATCAGTCGTAGCTTCACCTCTTTATCACACACCATACCAAAAATCTTATCAATCAACATGTTTTAACACATGACATAAGGCCCGACTAAGATTTCATCACCTAGCAGTAAACCTTTACCCTTTTTCTATATTTCTTGTACTTAATTACCAAAAAGAACAACTAAGACTCAGCTCTCTAGTTGAGTATAAACTCTAGAAGTCAATATATCTTGGTTAAGTACCCAACACCCCTATCACTATGGTGTGTGAAGTGAGGGGGTAGACCCTAATATCAAGCTAGTTGCTAACTTTTAATACAATTTTTTGAGATCCTTAACTAACCTTAAACCAACTGTAGACTTCTCTTCTAGTACACACTCTATAAACCAAGTCTTCTAACATTCTTTCTAACTTAAGGCATAAGCTAAAAGAGAGACTAAAAGGAACCTTAAAACTTAATGTACTTTAGTGTGTGTTTTGTCTTTTTGACTTTTTTTCTTTTCTATTCTTTGTTTGAGTTGTAAGAAATCAACCTTCCACCATCATTCCTCCACTACCTTATCTAATGGGGAACCAACCTATATTCTATCCTAGAGATCCTAACTTTTCTAGGATCTTGGAAAATGACCATATTACCTTAGAGTGATACCTTGCATCACGAGCCACTTATGCTCCTAACCTTACCTATAATTAACCTAACCTCATCAACAACCAACCCAAACTCACCCACAATCAATCAAACCCTACCTATCACCTATAAACCTTAACTACAACCAACCAACAAACTATCAACTACTACCTAAGTTGGTTATAATGTTAATGTATTGGATATCCAAAGTAAAATCATCTATTTTTGGTACCCATAACCAATTAACCCTCAACTAAAACCAATCAAATCTCAACTACAACCAACCAATAGCCTATCAATGACCATTTAACCATCATCATACCTAACGAATAACCCATCAACACTAGCTTAATAATTATCATAACTAACCCTAACTTCAACCTATCCAACCTCATTAAATATTAGGTCACCTACCCCAACCATCATATCAACTACCCCAACCTGATTTGAGGCAGCGCTCTTTATCTCAACATCAAGATTTGGTCTATCCTATTTTCCATCCAACTAATAACTATCAAATTAAATTATCAATCTTACCTAACCTATCAAACTAAACCACCTTATCAACCTTACATAGCCAATCAAACCCACCCAACTTATCAACCCAATCAAACCTATCAAATCAACTAACCTCATCAAACCAATTGATTAGCTCAAAAACTCCATATTAATCCATTATTAAACCTCTTTTTACACCCATTATTATGCAAACCAATAACTAAATCCCTCAACATAATGAGGCCCATGCATTAGATTTAGCCCTTAATAAACCTATAACTAAGGAAACTATAATCCAACCCTTAACCAAACCATTTGTTAACCAAGTGGTACCTTCTCAACTTTCCTTTGAAATCATAAACAATGAAACCAACCAACCTCTTCCAGTTACCTATGTGGAACCAACCAATCAAACTCTTCCACTTATCCATGTGGAACCAACCGATCAACCTTTTCCACTCACCCATGTGTAACCAACTAACCTACCTATTCCATGTACTAATTTCATGGAACCTACCATCAACCCAACCTTAACATCCATCAACCCTACCTCACCTACTATTAACCAAACCAAATCTACCATTAACCCAAAAAAACATACCATCAACCTAACCTTACCTGTAAATATCCACCCAACCTTACCTTACTAACAAACCAAACAATCAATCCAACCCAACCAACATACCAACTCAATCATTTATTGTACCTCTCTCAACCAATCAAACCAACCTCTACACCAAATCAATCAACTAGTATTGACATACCTTTTAAATCAACCCTAACTAACCTATCTAACAACCTAAACCAATATCAACCCATCAAACCAATCAAACCTACCCTAACCTACCTAAATTAGATACAACAACATTTTTATAACCTTGGTGTAATAGAGGAAATCACACCTAAATCACCACCTATAAACTTGACCTACTAGCCACTAACTAACAACTAACAACCCTTTTTTGGAGGTGGATGAAGTCATCTTCACCCCTCCTAAACACTCTTATTAACCAACACCTCACCTTAGGATCATTTTCTCATCTTTGACCATCTATGGAAAGATAAAACTGTAGAGTATTTTTTACTCTACATCATTTTTAATTTTTTGGTCGAGCACTACAATTTTGGTTCCTTTATACCTTGGGCGTAGTGGTAGAGTTTTGAGGCAGAGGGCAAGTTTCATTTTTTGCCTAAGTGTCAAAGTGTAGTAGATGCTACCAAGTGTCATTGTTTGAGCACGAGTCTTCCCTCTCCTATTTTGTTTCTTTCATTTCATTTTGCCCAAGTATTGAATTTAGGTGGAAGCTGCCAAGTGTCACTTTTAGAAACATGGAGCCAGCCAACTATCACTCTCTAAGCCCCTCTTTGTAACTTTTAGGAAGGCCACAAAATGTGCCACATATCCAATAGTAACTAAGCAGAACACACCATGTGTCAGCATCCACATCTCATAGAGGCACCCATGTTTCCTTCTATTTTTTGGCAAAGACATTCAATGAGCTGAGCAGTAGAGAAAGTGGAAAGCGCCAGGTGGCAGTCACAGAAGGTCCTGAACTACCTTTTGAGGAAACAACAGAAGTCACCATGTGTCGACATATGAAAGACTTTGGTTTAATGCCTAGGTTCAATACTTTGGTTCAATGTATAAAGGCATCATTTTATTTTGCTTAAGTGCCATAAAGCAGTGGATGCCACCAAGTGTCACTCTCTGAGTCCCTTTCTACTCCATCCTTAGAAATAGCAAAAGATGCCACATACCCCTAGAAGGAGAAGTGAAATATGCCACATATCTTCCCAGGAGCAGCAGAGGTAGCCATGCATCAAATTTTGAGAGATCATCTTTGAGCTTCAATACCAAATAAGATTGTGGTGGGTCCAGGGTGTTACTTCAAAGGTTTGTGGAAGCACCAAGAAAACAAGCAAAGACTTCCACATGCATCCATTCCCTCCTAAAAAGTTGCTAAGGGAAGGAATGTGGTGAGTTTAACTACAAAATATCAAGGAAGTAGATTGTGACAGGTGTCAAAGGTGGAGCGTCCCTAAGTAGAATATAGAAAAAGTGGAAGATGCCAAGTGTTGTCCTTCGGTGCCCTCTAGACAAAAAGAGAATTTTCATGGATTGTTTAAGTGTCCTCATGTCCGTCTATCTATTATATCAGAGATGGAGGGAGACTCAATGAGAGTCATTCCTGGTAGATAAAATAGTGCATCAGGTAGATTTTTAGGGCTTACAAGCATTAAAGGGCCATCTGTTTGTCCCCTATAAGCAGAGGCAAAATAGATAGTTGAGTGGCCAAACAGGTGATGGAATGAATAATTTTGGGTGCAAAGGGAGGTACTAGACATGAATCACCGTGCCACAGTTTGGGTAGTTCTTGACAAGACCAAGATGCATCCAAGGCATTGAAGGCGTTGTCTGTGTGTCCCCTGAGAGTAAAGGATGGAGTAGAATTGCATGGGAAAGAGAGCGATGTAAGGAGACATCCATGGCTATATAATAAGGATTGTAAAATCTAAAAGGGTGGGGAACATTTGTGTAGTATTAGACTTGCTAGAGTTTTGACCAGTAATATCATTTGCTCTTGTCTTAATTTTCTTAAGTTGTAAAGTTGATATAACTGTGCATGTTTCTGTGCCTTTTATGTGGCTGAATAAATTAAGAAGATTGAGCTCCATGCCTTGGTTGGTGTTATCTATGTCATTTACAAAGGTAGTTTATACTATATATTTTCTAATGTTGTGATTAATAATGTCATTTGCTTTTATCTCATTTTCTTGAGTTAAAAGCTTTACATAACTGTACGTGACTTTTGCGCCTCTTATGTGATTAGAAGATTCTGTTAGGAAGATTGAATACTATGACTTTGTTGACATTCTTTGTATCTTAGTAAAATAATTCCCTATTATGAGCCTTTATGTCTGTTATTTCAATCTTTTACATTGATCATGCACTTGTCTGCTCTTAAATGTAATTAAATCCTATAATAGTCTCACTGTGCTCAGGTTAGGATTAGGATTGCACTCAGGCGCATTGCCATAATTAGGTTTCAATTCCTGCATTTGTGTTTCTGTTTAATCTCCTATCCCTTTTCCCTCAACATTTGATACAAAAGAAGAGACCATCTTCTCTAAAATCTGGAGGTTGTTTCAAGCCGCATTGTCCCACAGCTTGAAACTTCCCAATGTTGATTGATTAAGATCAAGCGCAATTTTAAGTCATCAGCAATTTTTGGCACACCTGGTGGGACCGATCTTTCAAGGAGTTGAAGAATTTTTAGTGTATTCTTCAACCAATTATCCTTTGGAGGTTTTAGCAACACCAACAATGACTCTGAGTCAAATCAGTCGATCAAGTAGTCTTAGTATCATCAAGAAACCACCTTTTGGTATGTATAATTTTGTTACTCATAGCTATGGGTCTTATTCTCCTTCATATATTTTTAATCAAGAACAAGCTTCCCCTAGAATCATGTTAAGTAACAAGGATATAGATGGTCATGAGTTATACCAATCTTATGCTCAGTCTCCCCAATATGTCACATCCCATGCTCAACCTGACCTTATTTTCACCTTTAAGAAAGCATTGTTGGGATTTAAAAAATATATGTTAGTCCTTGACAACAAAAGGGGATATGGCCAAGAAATTCTTTGTCATGTCATCCATCAAATAAGGGATGCAATAGACTTGATTAAAAGTGAATGGGATCCCACTCAAAGAACAAATTGGCAAGAGCTTGCATATGAGATGCTAGATGTGTGTGGATTGATTGCATTTCTAGAAGAAATGCTAAGCATTTATGAGAGATAGCCTTACCAAGTCTATCAAAATGCCTATTCACCACCACTAATTCTAGATCAAGCATATGCCACCACTGTTCATGAGCAAGGTTGAACCTATCAAGGTCATTCCCCCAATAATGTAGAGTTTATGATAGCAACAAGGGAAGAGGACTCCAAACCCTCACTTTCCCCTTAAATACCTTATACCATTCCTCAAGAAGCTTCTTATTTTTTATCACAGTCTTCCTCCTTATCCCTTTTCAAAGAAGAATATGTTTTGGAGGAAGTGAATAAGTATGAAAAGGAATATGCTCAGTTCATGATTAGTCAAGAAGATTTTATGGGTGCAAATGAGGAGGAAATCATCATAGGTACCCCCTTCGATGAACAAGAGGACAAGTCACAAGTTTTTATCCTAAACTATGATGAGGAAGAGATCATTTCTGACCTTTTCCTCACTTTTCAAGAAGATATGGAGGAACATGGACACTCCCTTGACCTAGTCATTGAGACAAGTGACACTATCTTTCAAGAAGGCTATGAACTAGTCAGATATGGAGAAGATAACTTTGAGACTCAACTGAGTATGCAAAAAGGATGCCAGCTTTCATATTTATCCTTTTAAGAGGATGAAGTCATCAATGAGCATGATGATGAAATACAGCTGGAACTTGAAGAAGATAAGTTGAAAGATAAGAGATATCAAAAGGCACAGAGTGAAGAGCCAACAGCCATCAATTTCTTGATGACGCACAACAGCGTGAAGAACTAGTATTCGATGGGATTTCAAGGATAAGAAGAGCTTATGGATGTCAAAAGAATGTTTGACTTAAACTCGCCTGAATATAGGTAGATCCATGTGGTCAGTGTAGAAAACATTTCACCAAAGATATACCTATTTCAATCACCGGTATGGCAACATAAGTTGGCTTGTCATAAACAAGACATTGGAAAGTTTGTTTTTGATCTTATAGGGAAATAAGGATGTTTTAATTAATGTAGTTAGGTAGTTTCCCATTCTTGCATTGTTTTCAGTTTTTGTTTTCGTACTTTTCTTTTAAAATAAGCATTTTAAACACAGATTTAGCATCATAGAATTTTTAATTCTTTAAATTTTTTCCGCATTAAATGCTTCCCCAAATATTTTGAGATCTCTAAGGTACCTTGTGATGCATAATGTGTCCACCTCACTGTTTCTTGAAGATTGAGTAGGATTTGCTAATGGTTGCCTAAATTTAATGCTATTTGGGACTTGATAGGCCCATAAATATCCCTTAGTAAGTTTTAAAGTTTACAAACTCTCAAGCATTCTTGCACTTGTGAAAATATCCTAATCATTACGATTGTTAGCACCTCGTAAGTTTGCTTTAGCAAGCATGTTTCTATCTTGCACAAGGCTCATATACCAGGTATTATACAAGAACTATAGAGATGGTGGTAACATCATCTTCACAACAAGGAACAGGGACACCTGGATACCTCGATAGGTTACTGGCTAAAAAATCATACACTGTAGCTCTTGTGCAACTGCCAAAAAGCTACTCGAGAACAAAAACCTTGGGAATCAAATAGACCAGTGACCCATCAAAGGTAAAGGACTATGCAGATGGAATCATGGACCTGATCTTGCAAAAAGCTAGTAGCAAGAACCTTAGAGAAGGGGCACACCAAAGTTGTATGCAAAGAGCGAGGGCAAGGCAATATGAGACATTCAAAATGAGGATATGGACCTCACAACTGGCTTAGTTCATGGTCCCAACTGTGCACTCATGCCCTAATTTGATTGAATTGTGTGCAGACTTACTCCATGCACAATATTGCACCATTTAACAAGGCCCATTCATGTTGTATATCACCCCACAGCTATCAAGAACATGTTTTCCCTACAATGTGATAGTACTGCCACCTTCCCCACCATCGACAAGATGCAAAGGATGTGGGCAAATGTCGACACTTAGACAAGGTTTTTGAGGTCTGAGTTACAAATGGTTGATGCTGATACATTGATACCCACGCTCCTTGTACCAAGAACTCAGCTCAAACCCACTAGCTAAGAGGTGTTATCAATGATAGATCTCATCTTTGGTATGAGGATGACATGGCAGTATATGCTGAGAAAATGGCCATCCTCTTCAGGCTAAAGATGGTTGATAAGATGCAAGAATATTGACTCGACTTCTCAAAACACATCACTTTTTCAATCATGGAGCAGCTGACCCAATTCAGGTCAAAAGGGGTATTTAGGTATCCCTCCTTTTTGTTCTATCTCATATTAAACCAAAACCCTGACCTTTTCACCTAGTTTATGAATCTAAACCTGTATGACCCATCTTTTGACCCCCAAAGGACCATTCTTATGTCTACATGGACACATGTTTTATCAAGAACTAGTGACCCATATGATTTTTGGGAACTATTCGTTACCCCTATTTTCTATTGCCTTAGCCTTGAGCCTATCAAAAACAAGTTATTCCCAAGTGTCATGAACCTCCTGGTCAGTTGCCCAATCCCATGTGATTTTTATTTTGGGTCCTGTCACATGATCATAAGGGTCCATGGATTTTGTGGAGAACTAGTGTTACTACCAAAGACCTTAACTCTTAGGTTAGCATTCCTTGAAGTTGCCAGGTAGGTGTCGGTAGTTGATAATGAGTATGGCTCTAGGAAGAAGAAGAGGAAAATGTAAAATCTCCCATGGATGGCAAGCAACATAAGCCTGGAAGCTAGAGAAGCTAAAATTATGCTACTTAGGAAGTTGGCCTTCCTCAAGTTCCTATTAGTTGAGGACAAATGGGTTTACGACCCAGCTGATTACATAGATTTTGTGGTGAAGACAAATAGGATTGGAGCCAAGATTGCACATGAAGGCCAACCTTTCTAGGAGACCAGGAAAAACCCTGTAGAAGATGCCCCTGGTCTCTATGTTAAAATGATAGATTTGCCCCTGCCATAAAATAGGCCATCGGAAACCTTCTATGATAAATAGAGGGATTATGATCCCAAAGTTAGGATGACTTCTGGTTTGAGAAGGACGTTAAGGAACAAAGGCTGGGATGCAAAAAATATTGAGGCCTATTGGAAATATAGACAAGAAATTTTCCAAACCACCCATGCTTTTGAAGGCATAGAGTTAGATAAAAGATGGGAAGAACTCTAGAATGAGTGGCATCTTTCCCTTGCATCTAGCCTAGAAACAAGCCAATTGCCAATACTCAGGATAGAGCAAGAAGCTGGAGTGAGACCAAGCCAGTAACCACAAACTTCAAAGCAAGCTACAACTACCATAGAACAACAAAGGAGTGTGGTGTCATCACCACCAAAAGCCTCCCCATCATCAGGAGTGATTGAAGTCCTTGGTTTTCCACATGTGCCACCAATAATAGCAGAGGCAGAAGGGAAACAAATGTAGCTAGAGGCAAAGACACCTAGGAAGAGCAAGAGGGTGCAGTTCCACTTGGATTTAGAGGAGGAAGAGGGGCCTTCACAATGCCCAGTGTAGAGCACTACAACTTCCCCTTAGGTAATTATTATTTCCCCTCCTCCCTCTCAATCTATTCCTCAGCTTATTGGCATGATGCCTCCACCCAATCAAATGACACCTCCTGCCACTGCTACCATTACCATTTTGCAAGTCACCCCATCATTGGCACCTCAGGCCATAATGTTACCCCATTTTTCCCCCTCTATTCCCAAAAATATGCCCCTATAGCTCACCCCTAGCCATCCAATGGCTATCTAATATGGCCTACCACAAGGATTTCCTTTTATAGGAAGGCATATTGAATCCCTTTCCACCTTCCAGACGCAGGCCGATGCTGTGCAAAAGGCAAGAGAGGCCTAGTTGGAGAAGAAGAGAATTAAAGAGAATAAAGCACTGGTTGTTCCACACCTACAGTCACAATTTGACCCCATCCAATAGCAGCTGACAGTGACCCATTTATCACCCAACATTGCTAAGTTGAGCGAGCAAATGCAGCTGGAAGACTATATGATGAACATAGTGGCCATTGACATGTCCCTATTCAGGCCCCAAGATAGAGTTGAGCTGCTAACTGAATCCACTTTTGTGGTCACAAAAGATTATTTGAAGAAATCAAAAAGGTTGTAGAAGATAGAGGCTGATTTGGCCAAAGAAAAGGCAAACTACAATAGTTTGGTCAAAGAGATAAACAAGAGAGACAATGAAATAGCTAGTCTATAGAAACAGTTGCAAGATATTATTTCCCTCCAGACTCAATGGGTGGTCCAGGCCCAGAATGATTCATTGAAAGCAGAGCTCACACTTGCAAAAGATGCAACAATATCCCTAAGGTGGGAGAATGTAGCATTGTAGGGAAGAGTCAAAGGACTTCAACTGTAGGTTATCAAATCATAGCAAAGGCTATTAGAGTAGCAAAACAAGGCTACAACTTTTCAAGCTCAGTTCCAATCAGAGCAATAAAGGATGGCGTGACTAATAATTGAGCTAGCTAATAGGCCAAGAGGTGTCAGAGTAATGCAACTAGTGAAGGAGCTCTATGAGTTAGCATGGGAGAGATTATCTAGCTTAGGCCATTTCTCATCTTCTTGCTCAACGCACATCAATTGTATGAGAGGGTGGAAAATTCAGTACAGAACACTATGGCCATGGTCTCCAAAAGAGTCACAAACTCCCATTCATTTCTGTAGAAGCTCTATGACACAATGGATGCAACATTAGCAGCTGCAGGGGTCCTTGACAGAATGGCCATCATAAAATAGGTCAATGAGGTGCTCAGTTGCAATGCCATAGCCAACAGTTACAAAGAACATCTCGAAGTCATGAAGGAAGGCATCGGCAAGATGAGACAACATATTGAAGATCTGGTGCAACTAGGCCTTCTTTATCCATTTCTGGAAGTAAAGATGGTGCTGATGGTGGACCAAATTGAACCATTGCTGATGGCCAAGCAAAGGGATCAAATAGTTTTCCAAAACTTGCGGGACAATTCCTTAGCCTTAGAAGTCGAAGCTGTCCTGATTCCTATTTCCTAGCTATAATTCAAAATAAAAGCCATAGTCTAGATCCTACAAACCTTTTTGCACAAGGATATCATTAACCTTGATCTAGCTTTCATTAAATTGTAGAACAATCAAGGGCTATCTGACCATGAGTGGTCAATCTACTAGACCACACTTTTAAAGCTGTAAAATTTTGTCAGAGAGAGAGTCAGGTTATTTTTGAGTAGGCTCAAAAGTCCTGGGGGTCACCAGTAACTATAGAGTATTTTTTCCTCTACGTCATTTTTAATTTTTTGGTTAAGCACTATAATTTTGGTTCCTCATACCTTAGGCATAGCAACAGAGTTTTGAGGTAGAGGGTGGGTTTCATTTTTTGCCTAAGTGTCAAAGTGCAGTGGATGGTACCAAGTGTCACTATCTGAGCATGAGTCTTCTCTCTCCTCTTTTGTTTCTTTTATTTCATTTTGCCCAAGTATTGAATTTAGGTGGAAGCTACCAAGTGTCGCTTTCTAAAACACAGAGCTAGCCAGTTGTCACTCTCTAAGCCCCTCTTTATAACTTTTAGGAAGGTCATGGAATGTGCCACATATCTAGTAGTAGCTAAGCAAAATGCACCACATGTCAGCATCTACATCTCATAGAGGCACCTACGTTTCCTTCTATTTTTTGGCAAAGACTTTCAATGAGCTGAGCAACAGAGAAAGTGAAAAGGACTAGGTGGCAGTCACGAAAGGCCCTAAACTACCTTTTGAGGAAATAGTAGAAGTCACCATGTGTCAACATCTAAAAGACTTTGGTTCAATTCTTAGGTTCAATACTTTGGTTTAACATAGAAAGGCCTCATTTTATTTTGCTTGAGTGCCATAGAGTAGTGGATTCCACCAATTGTCACTCTCTGAGTCCCTTTCTACTCCATCCCTGAAAATAGTGAAAGATGCCACATACCCCTAGAAGAAGTGAAAGATGCCACGTATCTTCCTAGGAGCAACATAGGTAGCCATGTGTCAACTTCTGAGATATCATCTTTGAGCTTCATTACTAAATAAGATTATGGTGGGTCCTGGGTGTTACTTCAAAGGTCTATGGAAGCGCCTAGCAAATAAGCAAATACTACCACGTGCATCCATTCCCTCCTAAGAAGTTTCTAAGGCAAGGAATACAGTGATTTTAACTACAAAATATCGAGGAAGTGGATTGCGATAGGTGTCGAAGGCATAGCGTCCCTAAGTAGAATATAGAAAAAGTAGAAGGTGCCAAGTGTCATCCTCCAATGCCCTCTAGACAAAAAGAGAATTTTCATGGATTGACTAAGTATCCTCATGTCTATCTATCTGTTACAACAAAAATGGAGGGAAACTTGATGAGAGTTATTCTTGGTAGATAGAATAGTGCACTGGGTAGATTTTTGGGGCTTGTAAGCATTAAAGGGCCATTTATTTGTCCCTTATAAGCAGAGGTAGAATAGACAGTTGAGCGGCCAAATAGGTGATGGAATGAATAACTTTGGGCATGAAGGGAGGTACTAGATATGAATCTCCATGCCGCAGTCTAGATAGTTCTTAACAAGACCAAGATGCATCCAAGGCATTGAAGGTGCCGTCTATGTGTCCCCTGAGAGTAAAGGATGGAGTATAATTGTGTGAGAAAGAGAGTGATGTAAGGAGACATCTGGGGCTATATAAGAAGGATTGTAAAATTTAAAAATTTTGTAATATTAGACTTGCTAGAGTTTTGACCAGTAATATCACTTGCTCTTGTCTTAATTTTCTTAAGTTGTAAAGTTGATATAACTGTGCATGTTTTTGTGCCATTTATGTGGCTGAATAAATTAAGAATATTGAGCTCCATGCCTTGGTTGGTGTTATCTGTGTCATTTGCAAAGGTATTTTATACTATAGATTTTTTGAAGTTGTGATTAGGAATGTCATTTGCTTTTGTCTCATTTTCTTGAGTTGGAAGGTTTACATAATTGTACGTGACTTATGTGCCTCTTATGTGATTGGAAGATTTTGTTAGGAAGATTGAACACTATGCCTTTGTTGACATTCTCTGTATCTTAGAAAAATAATTCCCTGTTGTGAGCCTATATTTTTGTTATTTCAATCTTTTACATTGATCATGCACTTGTCTGCTCTTAAATGTAATTGAATCCTATAATAGTCTCACTGTTCTCAGATTAAGATTAGGATTACACTCAGACGCATTGCCATAGTTAGGTTTCAATTCCTACATTTGCATTTCTATTTAATCTCCTATCCCTTTTCCCTCAACACTTGATACAAAAGAAGTGACCAACTTCTCTAAAATTTGGAGGTTGTTTCAAGCCACATTGTCCCATAACTTGAAACTTCCCATTGTTGATTGATTAATATCAAGTGCAATTTTAAGTCATCAAAAAAAACTTGGGGGAACTTTCCCTCCATAAGGATTTGACCATTTATCAACCCAAACCATACCTTAATAATTAGCCAAACTAACCCTTGGAATTTTTATCTCAAGCTATCAACTAAACCTATCAACCAACCAAACCTAAACTATTAGAGATTACCTTTCTCCTTCACCGAACATATTTTGGAGTCATCTTCTCCCCCAAGCATTGGAGATTACCCTTCTCCATAAACCTTTAGAGAGTAACTTCTCCATCAACCCAACCTAAACCAAGTGGTATGTCAAATTGGGGTAATCCATTTGGACACGACCTAACCTATTTGTGAGTCACATTCTCCCCCAACTAGTGGATATTACCCTTCTCCATCAACCTTTGGATAATATCTTCTCCATCATCCCAACTAAACCAATTGGTATGACAAATTGGGGAAACCCATTTGGATACCACCTAACCTATTTTGGAGTAACCTTCTCCTAAAACCTTTGGAGAGTACCTTCTCCATCAACCCAACTTGAATCAAGTGGTACGTCAAATTGGGGTAACCCATTAGGACACCACCCAACCTATTTGGGAGTCGCATTCTCCCTCAACCTTTGTAGAATACCATCTCCATCAATTAAACCTAAAGGAACTGGTATACCAAATTGGGGTAACCCATTTGAACACCACCCAACCTATTTAGGAGCCACTTTCTCCCCCAGCCATTAGAGATTACCCTTCTCCACCATACTATCACCTAACCAACCTCACCCTTTTTGTCAATCTAAATATTTTACACATCTAATCAAGTGTCAAAAATTAACTAGGGGACATCTGATATCCTAATTAATATCAACCATTTGTGCAAGCATGGATCTAGGGCATATTAAAATTTTAACCTCCTCAAATTATTTTTCACTTACGTGCCTATTCTTTGGTTAAACCAAATTCATTATCATCTTGTGTCTAACTTAATCTCATACATTATTTTTAATCACCTTCATCTCCATATCTTTAAGGAAAGATAATTAAAAATAGGATCATGTGATTATTCATCACAAAATTAGCCTAATCTTAATCATTGATACTATGGATCTACCCATGAAAAGATACTAATGGTACTTTATAATCTTTTTAGAATGCATTACCATGGTCATTGTCACTTAAACCACCCCTTCTACCCACCATTAACCTCCTTATGCTATGAATTTTCATTCATAAAGGAAAACATTAGGCTTATATAGACTAATCCATGTATAACCCAACATATAAACAATTAGATACCAAAATATCACTTGGGTCAACATCTTTAGCATGCACACTACTCCCTTGAATGATAGATAATAAACATGAATAAATCCAAACTTAGACCACTCCCTTTAAGGATGGCTAAGTCATCTTTGTCAAAAATATTCATTTAAAGCTTCTGAAATTGATCAATGTAGTCATATAAAATGTAATTTGTACAACTTGAGCATGACTTATGACACCCAAACCATAAATTTCTCCTACTCACTTACACAACCCACTTAGGTATGTTTTCATTATTTCCCAATCATCCAAATCTTTATAGGTTTAACCCCTATTGTCTTGGAATCATCTACTAAGCATAGATCTATTCCCTAGGGTCTTTTTCCCACTAGAAAATAGTGCCATAAGTTGGACTATAGTGTTGGGACCTAGGGTGTCCACTTTTTAGTGTTGTTGTCCAAGTCCACAATAGCTGTAAATAGTCATATTTTCTTGAATCTTTATCTTTTCCCCTATCAACCTAATGGGAGTTCATCTAACATAGGATCACTATTTTCCCTATAAAATCCCATTCAAAGGTCATTTAGAAGGGTTGTCAATCATTCAAAAGGCACAAGATAGAAATATACTAAAGCACACTCAAGCAAATCTTCTTATTCTCTACATATAGCCACCACCATTATTTTTAGCCTATCTAATCTCTAGCACTAGTCATGAGTCATCTCAAAATTTCCCAAACTTTCATCCACTTGCAGTCCATACACAAGATTCCATAATACACATTCAAATTATGAGAAATACATTGGCATTGATCCCTCTTCAGAGTATTGGTATGTAGCACCATGCACACACACGAGGTGTGATCACATATTCAATGCATATTACATACTAACCCCTTTTTCTATTTGAATTTGAGAGCACCTATCAAGCATGAAGAGGAGATATGACTTTTTAGGACAAAATCAATTACACAAGGAGCTTTGTGAATAATTAGGTCTCGATATTTTAGGCACAGGGTATCCCAGAGCAGAGGAATAAAACCTAGAAAGCTTAAAAAGCTTAGAACTCAAGGACTATAGTGCCAAAACATAGAATAAATCACTGGACCTCTAGGTATACCATTTTTAGTGCTCTTTTCTAGGAAAAAAATAGACTTTTGGGTCTCTTTTTTATAGTCTACCCAACTAGATTAGCAATTTTTAGTCTTTGTCTCCTCTGTCTCAGCCTAGAATCAATTAAGTTTTACTCTCTATCTCCTTGTTTGTTATTTTTAGAAATCAATTAGGTACTTCCAGATTTAAAAAATTAGTAGGTTAATTTAGGCACACTTTATTTACTAATTCCACTTTTAATCCATAACCCTTTACTAATTAGGAAATTAAGCTCTATAGTTTTCCAAAGTTAATAAAATAGTTGGTGAACTTGACTTAAAAGCTTTGCATGAAATCCATAGAAACCCTAGGGATAAATATTTCTAATTTTTGCATTATTTTCTTGATTTTTATTGAATTTAAAAATAAGAACACTAAAAATTAATTGAAATATTTTTTCAATAATTCAGTAAACCCTAGTTTGCACATACTATGTCCTAATTGCATACAAACACTTTCAAACCACTAAGAAAAATATATTTCTAATTTTATTTATATATATATATATATATATATATATATATAACCTAAATTTTTCAAGTTAAATTCTACAAATTTGTAGAATTTTTTTCAAATTATTACATTAACTTTGAAAAAAATCATTTTAAAGCCCTAGTTGCATCAACTAAATCCTAGTAATTTTCAAGTAATATTCCACTTATTTTTTGTAAATTTTGTTTGAATATTGAAATTAGAAAATCACTTCAAATTTTAAAAATTCATAGTAATTTTATAAAAAAAAATTGTCTCAAAACCCTAGTTGCATCTACTAGGTCCCATTCAAGCATGTATTTTCTCATAATTTTTTGAATTTTATCTTGAATACTTAGCTTATAAAATTAATTTAAAATTTAAAATTTCATAGTATTTTGCAATTAATATTTCCAAAAAATCCCTAGTTGTATATACTAGTTCCTAATTTAATTTTTTTGGTATTACCTTACATGTTTGGCAACTTCATATCCTTTTTTGCACAAATTCTAAACTACTATTTTATAATTTTGTGTTTATTGTATCCAATACTTTCTAGTTTTATCACATTACCTATTACAAATTATTAAAAAACATTCAAACACATTTCAAATTGTTTTCCTACTTTACCAATGGCCTAATATACCAGCTTTGATGAAACTGATGAAAGAGAGCTTTAAGAACTCTTAACCAAACACCCAAATATGCAAGATGACATGATTAGAATCCTACAAGAGGAACAACATAATGTAACCAATGGTTAATTTTCTCAAACCATAGAGACACCTATTGCACATGACATTATGGGAGCAACTATGCCACACCAACCCCCTATAATAGCCCAACCTTCTTTTATGCCATCAGTTATAGATAATACATCCTTATATCCTAATGTGGTAGCCCTTGTGAAAGAGATTTGAATTCTTCAATCCAAGGTGAAACATCTTGAGAAAGGTAATATTATATCTACACAAGCATTAAACTCCTTCACTTTATTGCATATACTTTTGGCATGACATATAGCTGCTACACCCTTGCCACCTAGATTTGTACAACCTAAGATCACTCTTTACAATGGAAAAGGCTATCTAGAGTCATATTTGAGATCATTTCACATATAATGTTTTAATTATGTACCAAATGAATGGATATTAACTAAATTATTTCTGAGGAGCCTCAAGGATTATGCATTACAATGATTTTATAGTCTACCAAATTTCTTAGTTAATACATTTAATCCTCTTGTTGACATGTTCCTAGCACATTTCAGTATCAATATTAATGATAAGGTTTTATATGCCCAAATTGTATGACAAAAATAGGAATCAAATGAGCCTCTCACCGAGTATGTTTCTAGATGCAATACCATATTAGCTAAGATAACAAAATATGGTAGATCAGGAGTTACATGACCTCTTCCAACATAGTCTTATACTGGTTTTTCATGAGACAATCATGTTCAAATGTTTCTCTTCTTTCATTGAATTATGCCACACTTTATAATAAAGAGAAATCAAACTCATTTCAATGGAAAAACATAAGTACACAAGTTCACTAGATATAACTAATAAGATTAACAACAAAGCTCCATATAAAGTCAAATTCAATGATAGTAAAAGATCGACTCAATAGACAATTAATACAACCTCAAAGCCCTCATAGAGAGTCACTTTATCAACACCTCCTCGATGACCTTTTACAAATCTATTAGTTCTTCTAGCTAGAGTTCTATAGTAGTTATTAGAAAGTAACATCATATCTCATCCTCTTATCAGAGAAATTGCTCCAACAAAGCCTCTTCCATGGGGATATGACTAGAATGTATTTTTAGACTATCATAGTGTATGAAGACATACTACAAATAGATGCATTAGTCTCATGCATAAGATATAGTATTTAATTGATGGAAATCAAATTGATCTAGGCACTTCAACTGAGCCTCCTCCATCCAAACCAATTTAGGATAAGTCACTAAAAATATTTTTAGATCTATTTCTATAGCATGGTAATTTAGAGACACAAGAGACATTATGTATACATCATGCATATCAGGAAAATCCTCCACCAATTACATACAAGACACTAGTAGCTAATTCACATCCATTAAGCCACATGATTGGTACTTTTCATTCTAGCATACTAGTTTGGCCTTCCCTCTCCTTTTTTGAGCAAGAGATTATTAAGCATGACATAGATTATCATGCAGTCTTCATTAGAGCTTTTATTCATGGTCATCTCATTCACAGTGATCTAATTGATAATAGATCCAATGTTAACATGTGTACTATGACACTGCTACAACACTTGGGTTATACAGAGTAGGATATTACTCCAATAAATATAATTATAAGTGGTTTTAGTAGACATAGTCAAACTACATTTGGTGGATCCTCATTCATCTATAGGTTGGTCTTACACACATGACCACCTCATTTAGTATAGTTCTTAATGCATGAGTTTTTGACATGTTATTTGGTAGACCTTGGATATAAAAAATCTGAGTAGTTCCATCTACAGTACATCGATGTGTGAAATTAATTTTCACTAATCAAGTTATCATAGTTATTGGAGTTCTCTATGAGTTTCCACTTTTGCATTCAAATCCAGTTTTAGTTTTAGACTCAGTTTCAGTTCCATTACTAGTTCTAGCTTTACCACCAATTTTTTCTCCATTTCAAAATTAGACACAAATATGATATCCATCACTAACATAGAGGGTTCATACACCTCCATAGCTTCAAGATTATAGATAGCTTCTAACTATAATATTCACATCCAAAGCAATTTTATTAATATCTCATGCATCTACACATTCAACACATGTTCAAAGAGTTTTTCATACTTCCAAATGGGTCGCTAATATCCCTACAATTGCATCCACTTCTCAAAATTATATAGGGTCCCCACAATTAGTTTCTACTTCAGATATTTTAGAGAATTTATAACATATACAAATTTTAGATCCATAGTCTTAGTATTTCCATCATGCTTCATGATCACGAATGATTCCACTTCTTGATACAAGACACCATGATAAGGAGTCTCGCATGAGACTCACTGATTAGTATCATTCCTTTTAGTATTGACTATATGTAGTTTATTATAATTATTTATACATAGCTCAAATATTTCAAAAATACAAATACATGTCAATTGTATGCATCATCTATGTTTTACATTGCTAACCACTATACTAGACATACATTACATTGTTCTATGCTATTGTTTATCAATTTATATATATATTAATAGGCTTCACTTGATCTTTGTTGAGTGTGTATAGTGCATCTAGATCCTTGATTGCTTCACTCCACCCATTGAAGGGGCATTTTACATCTACATTCCAGCTACATATCAATACATCTACCCATAAGGGGCATAAGCTACATGAATACACCATCTAGGTTATATCATTCTTACACTACACACTCTAGACATCTTAATTTAATACGTTCCTTACTTGTTTACACAAATATTATATCGACATTCATTAGCATATATCACACTTTTATATTTCATAACATATACATTAGTATTGTATTACATATCTTGTATACTCTTGCTTCTTGATTTTCATAGATAGATGCATGTCTACATTTACTATACTTTGCATGCTTCTACTCTTCGGTTTGATTAGCTAGATGTGTTTTCATTTTCTAGTTCATGTTTGCTTCCTTCTTGTGTTTTAGGACATTTGCCAATGTCTTTTATTCTTTTCTATATCTGTCTACCTTTGGACACTTTCCAGTGTCCTTTTGTGTTCATTTCATGTGATTATGGCGCTTTTGTGAATCTTTGATTATTTCCATTATGTGTGTATGTGACATTTGAACATGTCTTGTATGCCTTGCATGTTTATTTTTCCCCTTGGCCACCCTTGCAAGTTTCTTGTTTCTTGCTTTGTATGCTTGTTGTTTGATTACTTCTCTTTATGTGCAATGCCATGATTCCAATCATCTATTTACCTTATTGGATGCCATGATGGACATCATGCTCCATCCCTCTATGCCACTAACAACTAGCAAATAACATTTTAAATTCCTATTTACTCTTATGAACATGTTATTACATTATTATATATATCTAGGCATATCCAAATGGATCTAATAATCTCTATCTAAAACTTTTTCTATACCTTGAGATAATGTATATCAATGATATATCAAATGATTTTTTAGCTTCACACACTTACATGGATTCTTCTTCTGAGGGCAGTCATTGTAGGGTCTTCATTCCTACCCTCAAAAGAGGAGGCAATAAATAGGGGTTTTATCATAGAGATTAGAGCTCCTAAAGATGAAAAATCTAGTTTTAGAATAGTACAGTCCAAAATACAGAACTTAATGTACGCAAACCAAATTAGGTAGATAGCAGAGAATCTAGATCAATCATCAGTTTTGGCTCTAGACAATAACACCAAAAATGGGACTATAACACTAGACACCAAAGAGTCTATTTTTCGGCACTATTGTCCAAATAATAGAATATTCAATTTTTCTTGAATCAGGTAGAGAGGTGAGTTCAATCAACTTTGCTAGTACCATTTAGTCCAAAAATCAATACTTTTTAGGACTTAATTCACTCAAAGAATCTATATGCAAGGGGCATCATGCATAGCATGAAGGTTTCCATTTTTAGTTTAGCCATGGTAGTTGATATACCTTTTAGTTTAAAATCTATGTTCTAGATAGTATTTTTTGTGGGCAATGTGTGTGGTGTAGGGGCCTTCTTTATTTTTGAGTTTATTTAATTTCTTACACATTCTCAGTAGCTACATGCCTTACTGCATCTATAGGTGGTCAGCATCACATTTAAGTAAACTTTTAGATAATTTTGTTTTCTGCATACCTAAGTTCATGAGTGGCTTCTTAAGCCTTGATTCTAATTTTAGGAGGGGTTTCTATACAATTCTAATCTCCATCTTTCAAAGTGGTCAATAGTGGCCTAGTTCCTAGTTTACATTTAGCTATCCATGCCAACATTGTTAGATCATACCACATTCAGATCCCCCATGATCCATCTCATATGACATTCATCTATACCAGTATTTTCTCATTTAGCTTCACATTATGAGGCAATTATGGAGCCAAAGGTATATCTAACCTCTATATTCTTGAGCCGCCTATTCAGAGGGATTGGACACATCGTCCAGACATTGATCAGGACTTGCATGGTTCATTAAATTAACAAAGTTGGTGATGATGGAGCCAAAGGGCCTATATTTGCATTCTTGAGCCAAATTTAAGGGAATTGATCACTCAGCTCCATTTATCAATATAAATCTTGGTTTAGCATACATCCAACATCACTTAGCGTAATAGGTTTTGTATTGGTTTGCATACTCAGTGAGGTGTATTCATTCCTTTCTCTTTACCTAGATTTGTACATTCATATTTTAAAATATAGTGTATCTAATAATAACTGATCTACTTTCACTTCTTGTTTTTAAAATTACAAATTACAACATGCTCTCACTACGCATAATCCAGCATCACCTAGCTTCTTGGGCTTAGCCTCATAGGTAATTTTAGGTATTCTTCTCTTTTTCTCCTTTATCCTATGTATTTTGCTTTTTTCATACTTATAATAAATGGGGGGAAATTAGAGTCATATAAAATGTAATTTGTATAGCTTGAGCATGACTTGTGACACCCAAACCATAGGTCTCTCCTATTCACTTACATAGTCCACATGGGCATGTTTTCAATATTTCCTAGTCATCTAAAGCCTTCTAGATTTATCCCATACTATCTCAAAATCCACTCCTAGGAACAGATATATCCCCCAAGGTCCCTTCCCCTTATAAAATAGTGTCATAAGTTGGACTATAGTGTTGGGACCCAGGGTGTCCCCTTTCTAGTGATATTGTCAAACTCCATAATAGCCTTATATGGTTAGATTTTCCTAAATCTTTATATTCTCCCCTATTGACCTAATGTGATTTCATCTAACCTAATATCACTATTTTCTCTATAAAATATGATTCAGAGGTCATTTAAAAGGGTTGACAATCATTCAAAAGTCACAAGCTAAAAATATGTTGAAGCACACTCAAGAAATTCTTATTATTCTCTATATATAGCTAACCACTATTATTTCTAGCCTATCCAAGCTCCCACACCAATCGTGAGTCATCACAAGCTTTCCCAAAATCACATACACTTGCATTACATATAGACAATTGCATAATACATAATAAAATTGGGAGAACTACATTAGCCTTGATCCCTCTTCAAAGTGTTGGTATGTAGGTAGCATGCCCACACATGGGGTGTGATTGCATGTTCAATGCATATTACACACTAACCCCTTTTTCCAGTTGGATTTGATATCACCTATAAATCATGAAGAGGAGCTAATACTTTTGAGGACAAAATCATTACACAAGTAGCTTTGTGAATAACCAGGTCTTTATATTTTAGGCCTAGGGTAACCTAGAGTAGATGAATAGAACCTAGAAAGATTAGAAAGCTTAGACCTCAAGGAATATAGTGCCAAAATTTAGAATACAACATTGGACCTCAGGGTGTCCCATTTTTGGCACTTCTATCCAAGAAAAAAAATAGACTTTTGGGTTTTATTTTTTATAGTCTACCTAGCTAGATCAACAATTTTTAGTCTATCTCCTCTATATCAGTACATAATCAGCTAAGTTTTACTCTCTATCCCCTTGTTTGTTATTTTTATAAATCAATTAAACACTTCCATATTTAACAAATCATTAGGTTAATTTAGGGACACTTTATTTACTAATTTCCTTTTTAATCCAAACCCCTTTACTATTTAGTAAATTAGACTCTATAGTTTCCCAAATTAAGTAAAATAATAAAATTCCCAAACCTATAAAAAAAATAAAAAACATACCCTATTTCAAAATAAAAACCAAGCTATCCCAAGAAAGATACAATCAACTTTCATAATAACATCAATAGACTTCTAGAATCGATCAATCTACACTTCACATATGACATTGACGTATCAATCACGGTTCTTAAGTAACCTATAGAAGGGTAAAACCATACCCACAATAAGGTTACCCTACCTATCACCCACTACCTATCATCTATCTCCCCTTTTTTCATCCATAAATCAAGGGTTTTTTTTAGCTTACTTCACACCATGTGATTAATATACCTTTCTAAACCATCAAACTAACAATAAAGTAAAATCATGATAGGGTTTTATGTTCATAATCCCACCCATCTTGCCATCATGGTCTTTTTCAATTTTATCACTTATCCTCCTTATAATTTGTTTGACCATTTAGGAAGACATTTCTTGCCCCTTGTGAGTCATTCAAACCAACCCATCAAGCTACCAAATCTATGAACCTATTTGGGAGTCACCTTCTCTACCAACCAATTAACCCAACCATGACCCATTGGAGAGTACCTTCTCCACTAAACCATCAAACCTTAGAGAGCACATTCTCCACCAAACTAATCCCAACCTTTGGATATTACCCTTCTCCAACCTACACTTACCTTAAACATAAAAAACTAGAGATTACCCTTCTCCTAACAAACCCAAACCAAGTGGTACATCAAATTGGAGAAACCCTTTGAAACACCACCCTACCATTGGGGAGTCACCTTCTCCACCAACCATTCGAGATTACCTTTCTCCACAAAACTTTAACCTTTGGAGAATACCTTTCTCCACAAATCTTCAACAAAACCAAACCCAACCTTTGGAGATTACCCTTATTCATCCTACCTTTACTGTAACCATGAACCATTGGAGATCACCTTCTCCATCAACCCTAACCTTTGAATATTACCTTCTTCGTAAACCTTCAACCAAACCCAAACCAAGTGGTACAACAAAATGGGGTAACCCATTTGAATACCACTAACCATTCTTTAGAGAGCACCTATTTTCAACAAACTAAACATGAACCATTTGACAACACCCTCTCTAGCTAACCAACTAACCAACCATTAGACCATGTCTACCTTAATGTTGGCCATTTTTAATTCAAACTATTCACACATTTTGCGATTATCTTTCCTTGGTCCTTTTGACCACACTAACTAACCTTTCCATGTTGAACATTTGAATTTACACCACCTAGTACACAATTAAACCATTTGTGTTTTTCAAGGGAGTATTTCTTACCTCAGATACCTATGAAAACACTGACCCTATCTAGGATATTTATATAGTAACTTGATCAGCTATGACAAATATTGTGGATGGATTACCCTATCACATATCCCTTTATAACTGACCTTATTCTCACTAATAATGGTAATGTTAGTCTTTGCATGATCTTGGCTATTATACTTAGTCACATTTTGTGCACATGTTTTCATTTTAAATGCCCAACCACACCTTTTTTATCATTAACCTTGTGACTCATCATATACTACTTATCAAACCATAACTCAATTTTGGTTTCACCTCATCTAATTTTTCTTTGAGGGGGAACACCTCCTCCCATACTTGGGGTAACCAAACCTTTGACCAATTAATCCATTTTTATTTTTCAACTTGTTGATTTAAAGTTGCATAACAAAAAGGGGGAAAATGTAGAAACTATAAAACAATACTAGATATCAAAATTTATTGAGATACCTTAGGGACCACCTAACCATTCTCAACCCATTGACCAACCCATAAGACCTTGAGTCTGGTTATCTACTCAATTAAATAATCTCACTAAATTAATAACCTAACCCTTGAAACCAACCATTTTTAACACACCTTGACCCCTTTTTCCTCTAGATACTCGACCACTAATGGTCAACTTCACCACCAATGGTTAGGCTAACCATTGATTAAAAAAAGTCCTCATTCTTACACAAACACTATATATACATGATAACATGGCACAACTTAATTTATCTTCCTTGCACGATGCTAATGAACTCCAAATCATTGAAATTAGCATTGTAACTTATTAAGGAACTTTATATCCTCTATTTCTCTTTGCCTATAAATGGAAGGGAGTAGGAGGTGAAATAATTCAATCATCACAAGCATTATAGCTCATAGGTATTCAATATTTTTATCCAAGCCTCCTCCATTAATTTAGTAATAGTAATAAATATCCAAACCTCTAATGAAATTGCTCTCAAGGCAAAGTATTATTACTCTACCCAAATTGCTCCATCAATCAACCATCAGCCATTTAGCAAGCAAAATGTCATCTTACCAAGCCAAAGAAGAGTATTTACTACCATCTGGACTATGGAGCACATGTCATATCTAGGTTCTACCAACCTTTACCCCTCTTTCATTTTTACCTTTCTTCTATAAATAGATAAAATTGTGTATAAACACATTGAAATTGATAAGTTATAGTATAAGATCATAAATTTTTAATTAATGTTATTTTAGGTTATAATACTCATGAAAAATCAATAATTTCTTTTGTATATAGACATTTAAAAGATGAACCCTTTTTTTTGTAAAAACCATTATCATGGTGGATTGAGCTTCAAATTATTGAAAGGATATGATAAAATATCTAAGTTTCATGGAATATAAACTATTTTGGTAAGTAAATTTAATCCATTGAATTTTATTTAAACTTTAGGGGGAGTTAATAAGTTATTATTAATGTACAAACCTTGGCATAGACCTGTAAAAGGGTATTTCACTTCACAACCAAATATATCTTGAGTTAGAAATGTGATACAATGGATTGGAATGATAAATCCAATGATTGGATAACTTTAAAAATGGTAAAAAATACCAAAAAAATCCATTTTATATCTTTGAAACTCATCATGCCATCCACAATATAATTTTTTATAGTCTCAGCTGGGATAGGGTCACACAAGCCCTAAACCTAGGGTTTGAAAGAATATATAGATTCCACCATCACAAGTGAGTAAAAATTGGTGTGTAGTTAGGTTTACTCATTAATAAGGACATTTTATATGTATTTTTCATATTCCATATGATTTATTATATAAAAATTTGACTAAAAGTGTAATAGGGTTCAAAATGATAGAAGAGACCTAATTCTAGGTGAACATAGTGGAATTTGAACTTAGATAAGTGACTTAAATAGTGACATAGGGCCTGTAAATTTATAGATATAAATATTTGATTAAATTGTATCTAAAATATTTGATGGTTTTCCATTTGTCTTCTCTACAGATTGCACAAATCATAAAAATCCCAAAAATAGGTTTATTAGATACCCTATCCAAACTAGTGAAAGTTGTGAATATGAAGGATAATGTCATGAATGGTTATATGAGATGAATAATAAGTTTTAAAATATATTAATGAAGATGATATTGATTTTTGAAAACTTTATTGGAGTCCTAGTTGATAAGTTATGCCATTTTGACCTCCAGAGAGAGCCTTAAGCCTAGGGTTGAGAATTGGATTGTAAAGAAACACAAAGAATTGAAAGGTCTGATTTGAATGAATGAGAATGCCTTGTGTACAATATTTAAATATAGATAATAATAATAATAATTTTCTATGTTTCTTAAGAGGATAATTATCAAATTTTCATAGAAGGAGAAGTTTATTTGGAAGAGTTAGTAAATATAGGTGAAGGATAATATAAGGAGCATATTATTAGAAAAGTGTATTTTACTTTGCATAATTTGGTATCAAAGCCATCTAGATGCTCTAGGAAGGTAAATATAGGTATATACATTAATTATTATATTTTTCATGTTGCATGTTGCATAAATCTACTAGTAAGCAAGAAATAAGGTAAATTTCAAAGAGACTTGTTAGAGGACAAAGTAAGACAATAGGAAAAAGAGGGGGTATGATCTATTTTGTGAATAATTTATTGATTAGAATGTATGTCTGATATAAAATAGTAAGTATTTTGTTATCAGTCCTAAATAAAGAGAAAATAAGCTCATAAATAGATCTCAAGGAAGTAAAATAGTCCAAGTGTGAAAGGAAAAGAAGTTGCAAGGGCCAAGTGTGGTCTAAAATAGAAGGTTCCAAGTATGAATCAAAGGGAATTATCCAAGTGAGACAAAAAAAAGGATAATAATGTGCCTAAGTGAGGTAATCAAGGATAATATGAGAGAAGAGGTAGAAAGGAAAGCTAAAGATAGGGTTAAGCATGAAAGCCACAAGAAAAGATGGTGCATGAATATACCAAGGAAAAGGTTGAGATGGAGAGATAAATGGAAGAGATGATGAATAAAATGAATGAGATGCTTATCAAGATTGAATAGATGAAAGAAGTGGTGAACCCACATCTTAGATGGGTCATAAAAAGGAAGCTACTCAAGTGGCCATTCAAGAAAATAATAGAAAAAATGAGAAGGTAAATGAGGAAGGACAAGGAGGCAATCAAGCCTCAAGATTTTAAATATAATGTTGCTTTGATATGTTTGAATGCAAGTTTGAGAGATGAAGAAAAGGATGAGATAGTTGAGCCCATTCATAGGCTCAAGAGACAAGAGGAAGAGGCAATTGACTAAATGGTGATCAAAAGAAGTCAAAATGAAGAAGAGATTCCATGTAGAGTCATGTTGATGGAACAAGAATAAATAGGTCATCCATTATGGAAGTAAGATAGAAAGAAAAAGGAAGAGATCCTCACTCAAGAGGATGCAATAAAAGCCAAAGGAGTAATTATACATTATCATAAGGAAAGGTATGAGGCATATTCAAGCTTTTATGAGTCTTTTCAACAAAAATATAGATCTGATCCTCATCAAATGTATAGGGAAATGGTTATGGAGGTTACCAAGAAAAATATAAACATGTGGAATGAAGCAGTAATGTCTAAGATAAAAGCATTAATGAAGGCAATGAGGAGTCAATAATATGAAGTTACTCCCCAAGATGAAGTTGTAGCTATTGAGGTTAAGGTATAGGTGGAAGAAGAAGTAGAAGTCATGGTAGGAGAAAAGAAATATGAATGGATAACCGATGTAAAGAAGAAGAGTGAAGTATGTAAAGCACATGAAGGTACTTGGAAGAAAGAGAAACAAACAAGCAAATAGGGAATATGGAGAATGCCTCAAAGGCATAATAAATAACTTGTTTACTTTAATGAGTGGTATTTTTTAGGTATAACATGGAGGAAGATGGAAAGATGCAAGATAAAGTACAAGTGTGTTAGCCAAGAACACACACACACCTATATGATTTCTTAAAGGAAGAAGAAGATTGGAGCCAAGTTTTATCTACCCTTGGTAGTATGATGCAGGGGCATCTTAGAATGCTCACAAATAGTCTAGAGGTGTCTTTGAGTTCAAAATGAGTTTTTTCACCAAAAGGGAATTTCAAATTTTCATAGTGTAATAGTTGGTCTTAGTGAGTCTAGTTGATGTGAAATTGATGAAAACTGTTGTAAATTACCTTGATGGTATATTTAAATGTCATAAAAGAGGATTTGAATATATTTATAAAATATAGTTTGAGGTGGAAGTCTACCACCGTACATCGGAATAGGAGTTACTTGTGGAATCTTAATCAAAAATTAGTTATGATCTTTATATTAGGAGTTTGGATATATATTATAGTTTTATAGTGTATGAGAAAAAATTATTAAGAATAACCTCCCATCACATTCTAGGATGATAGAGTATTGATAATAGAAGTAAAACCCTATAGAAAAGAATGTTTTGAATGAAGAATTGAGTCAAACCCTATTGAGGTCATTCACTATTGTTGATGAATGCATGTGATTTGTGAATGAAATATTGAGATTTAAATTATTCTAAAGCATAAATTATAATATATATGTAAGTTAGACACAATAACAAGGTAAATAATGAGTAATAAATTACATGAAAATAAAGAAAAATTAAATTCATATCCTACTTAGATCAGACTTTAACTATTAAATTCAATATAATATATAACCAAAGGCAAAAATTTATGGAAATTTTATATTACTATGATGAGCTATATGAAATGCTCATAATTTCTCCCCCACACTTTAAAATTTTCAATTCCTATTGTAAAGAAGTGGGATGATTGATCCTTAATCCAAATTTTATTAGTCAAACTTTTGACTTAGGTCATAAAATTCAAGATTATGGCCCTATTCATGGTATCCCCTTTACAATAATCCAATATCTCTAACAATTGTATATACCCAAGATTAAGATTCAACTTTTACTTGAGAACTCCAACACCTCCATGGGAATAGAGAACACATAATGATAGTAGGCCTAAACCTCATCCCAATAAAGACATCTAAACCTATTTCTTATAAGAGTCAATTGATTATGTGGAAAACTTATTTGGCTCTTCTTGGATTCCATCTAATATTGGTGGGGTTGAGGACTTCCCTAAACTTCAACTTAACAGGTAATGTTCCCACATGGTAAGACTTGAATTGTTAACAATTATAGAATGGTGGTTTATAAAATCTCTAAAATAAGTAATATTAGATATCAATAACTCATGATACTTGTTCTTCATATAAATATGATATAGTGGTTGAAAATTATAAATAAGTTTATTTACTTCAATAAATTGTGGTCTCGTGCATAACCCAGTGGTGCTTTGTAATTCGAGAATTCTATTAATGTCCTATTGTCATGCCATTTGGTTCCTTAGAGTGGACAAAAAGGCACCCTATTGTGTATCTAAAATAAATAAATTTATCAAAAAACTAGATTGATATCCTAACAACAAATTGAAAGTATAGAACTCAAAAATGGCATCTTGCGATTCTTTAGTGTTCTTTAGAAGAATGCCCATAAATACATGCTCTTATTCAATTATATGTGAAAATACAAGGGAAATTAATTGAATCTACCATTTATAAAATTGATCATGTAATAAAATAACATAAATTGATGAAGGATACCTGCATGTTAATAGTTTCTCATAAATAACACAAATGTATTGGATAGAAGTCTATGTTTTCTACATTTATAGTTGGGATTATACCAATTTCTTCTATTATTCCTCCTTAATTTTGGCATTTTCATTCTTAATTTTTTTAATTTTCTTCTGGGTGATATGTTAGACAGAGATTATTTCTTGTAATGTAATAGGGAAACAGGAATAATTCTTAATGGACCCTCTATCTTAAATAAAATTTCTCATGTTTCTCTTTGGATGGCATGAATAGAGAGTAAATTTTGAGTGTTGAGATATATTATTATATTAGTATGTTATTCAAGCATTGTATTTCTATCACAAATACTTTCTCCCATATTATTAATCAATTTACACTTATCAACATTCACAATTTTCAAATCAATAATTTGAATGTTCTTGATAGCAAGAGAATTTTGCAAATACTCAATTCTTGGGTCCATGAAAATATTACATTGTGGACCTTAGTCTATTCATCTTGTATTTCTTTAATAATTATTTCTTGTTTATTAAATTTAGTAACAGATTTTTCCCATCTTTGTTTCAAATTAGAAATCATCAAGTCCTTACCTTTCAAAGTTTAATCGAGAACATATAACTCTCTTTGTTGTAGTCTAATTATTTTCTCATGCCATGATAAACACATGGAATTTTTTAATTATTTTTATTCATTCACATAGTGTGGAGAATATGGATATTCTTTAATCAAGGGTGTCTTACCCTTATCATCAACAGAGGGCACAAGATGCTCTACTTCTTGAGGTACAACTTCTTCTTCTAGGGTTCCCTTTATAAATACAACTTCTTGTAAGGCATGCACATATTCTTATTCTTATTCCTATAGGATAAGTTTGTGAATGCTCTATATTTTAGTTGGAAGAGGATGAGGGTGGTTTTAACAAATTTCCATTTATCACTTTGATCTCTAGCATAGTATCTTTGGAACCAATGGTAGTGGATATGGTCATTATATAACTTAAAGAATGGGTTATTCAATCTAGATTATAGTGGAAGGAGGAGAGGTAGGGAATGGTCTCTTTTTTTTAAGAACTAGAGAAAATTTTCAATGGAAAAAGGACCAAGACTTTTCACCCCTTGGTTTATTGAGAAAATATTAATGACAAATGAATGTAACCAGCCCATGATGGCAGGTAGACCTAATACCTCATCTTATCTTCTAAGAAACATTAATAAAATCAATATGAAGTAAAGAGGGAGTATTGATATTATATTACTATTGAATATCTCCTTTCCTCATGTGAATAAGGAGTCTTATAGCATTTCCACCCACTATTGTAAACTATCCATCATAAGTGATATATTACCAAGGTTGAGGAAAATTTTCTCTACAAATTCCCTTGGACACTCCAGAAAATAACATTTTAGTAAGGTTGAGAAAGAATTTCTCTAAGAATTCCCTTGAACACTCCTTGGGGGGATTTGACTAGTCTAGGGTGTAGCTCATTTCCTTCAACAAACATATAAATTAGGTTATAAAAACTAGTCTTTTCAATGGTAACTACTCTATCCTCAAGAATCCCAGATAGAGAAATAATTATAGAGGGATTTAATAGAA
>JARHVA010000557.1:1655000-1797500 GCA_037957365.1 Torreya grandis
GATTAGCTCATATATTATCCTAGTGTTGTATGAATGCATACAATTAATTTATAAAATAACACATAACACTTCAGAGTTCTTCAACAGATGGAAATTGAAAGTGAATGCAAAGCCTTGAGATTGCAAGCTTTAAACCCTAGATTTTCTAGAATTTTGAATAGTGAAACACAAGCCATAAATGTCAAGTATGTTTTACTTGATTTGACTTAAATCTAGTGTGGATACTTAGTTTTGTTATAAAGGCTTCAAAAATCCACTTTTGGTAACTAGCTAATCACTAGTCTCAATTTGTATACATGTCTTTCCATCATAGGTCAGTATTAGGAGGCTTATCCCTTCTTGTTGATTCACTTAATGTAGTCCCTATGTCACTAGAGAATGGGAGGGAAGTAATAAACTCAATTTTAAGTATTGGAAGACTTGAGGATTGAGTTTTTTACACAACTAATAGTGAAAATAAGAAAATAGTAGAGATATGTCAATCAATTTTAAGTCTTTAAGCAAACACTTTTGTAGGTACAATATATTATATGTAGTAACACTTTATTTCTTACTAATATTTGTGAAATTGATCTAAATTTTAACAATTATTTCCCAAGCATAAAAAAACCATGAATATTTATAGGATGAGTTAAACTAATGTTAATCATGGGGTAGATCGAAAGGTAGATAGGGTATGGCAGAAAAGAAAGTTTGATTTAGGTGGTTAGATGTGTCAATCATTTTAAACTTTGTGACAATAACATGTGAAACTAGCATTCACCAACCCTAGTGTAATACTCAAAGCCAAATGAACACATTTGAGACTTTGAAGGAAAGGAAATGCATATACCTGAAAGCATATATTACATGAAAGTTACTCCATCACATTAAAATGCATAAACACATTCAACTATAAATAAGATAAAATAGAGTACATAAACCAATAGATTTATTAGCCTAGTGTTAAGCTCAAAACAACATATGCATACATTTACATTATTTCATGATTAGTCAGTAGAAAAGAAACCATTAATTGTCTAAAATCATTAGAATCAAAAACTATAGAACATACAACCAAGCATACAGATAATATCATGAATTCTTAGCTCTTTTACATTAACCCCTAAAATAAGGGAGAAAATCCCTATATATAAGCCCCAAAATGATTATTCAATTTTAATTGGGCCTATTAAAAGGTGCCCAAATATATCCAAGTGGATTTGATCTAAAACACATAATATTACAAGGGAATATTCCAAATTTGAATTTAAAAAAAAAGATGAATATTCTTTAAGGCATCGGAGGAATTTGCTAAGGTGCTTGTTGTTTCCACCTTTGTTTCTCTACCTCCTCCCTTGTCCAAAATTTATCACATGCTAAGTAGTCTTGGTTAGTTTTATTGAAGCCTAAGATCATATATTAAAATAGGTCAATAATTTCTTAAATATATATGCTCTCCTCCATAAGCATAGGCCTCAATGCATCTTTAATAGCCTCAGCTCTTTCTAGCGTTTCTTTAGAAAAAGGTAAAATGTTCATCACTTTATGGTAGTTTTGACAATGGATATATCTTATTAGAATTTCATAATAAATAATTTCATTTGAGATCTAAACTCTTGGCCATCCATAAATCTACCATCAGGTTTAGTCACCCTAGTGACCATAACATATTTTAGCAATAGGGAAATCTTAAACTCTATATTCTCTAAGGATGTAGTGACATCCTTAACTTGTTTTAGCCACCTTTTCAATATTCTCATTCTATTCATCGTTATAGTTTATTCTAGGATGATTTATTCAAGTGGTAGTGTCTTAAGGTTAGGGAACTTATTTTTCCTTGTAACTTTAGCCAAATTTGCCAACTTGGCATCATAGAGTGCAAGTCTTTGGTCATATTTATTGACCATGTTAAATTGTGGAGTCCCTTCCTCTTGCCTTCTCTTCATGCCATTATATAAATTGAATACATTGGTGAATGCATTTATTACATGGACCATATTATTCTCCAACACTATAGGCAATACTTTCTCCTTAAATCTCTTCATCTCCTGCTACATACCTTTCATCAAGGCCACTATGGATTCTATGTTGGATTGGACTATGGACACAAGGTTCTTTGCATACTCATCTACTTCACTTGAAACATACCTCCTTTTCTTTGTTGAAGTCAAGAGGGGATCTTCACTTTCATGAGCCATAACTGAGCTATATTGGGGATATTTAACCTACCTCCTTACCACTCTTTTCATGGTACTTATAACAACATCAAAGTTTATGCCAATATGTGGTGTAGAGAGGTCCACCTGAGGTCTCTCTTATCTTGTTGCTAGTATAATATCCTTCAACCAATTTTGGAAAACCTTAGGCATTGTATTTGTTAGAGGTTGTATAGCTAAGGTAGTGTCCAAAACTACAACAAGAATGTGTGGAAATTTTTTTGGGTATATATGCCCAAGTGTGTTAAATGGTGTTCTTGAAGCACCCATGTTTAAAATAAATGAAGGTAATTTTAGGGGCACACTCACCATTATAGTCATAGCAATAATGAATGGGGATGTAGGTAAAGGTAGATTTAGAAAGGTGAAAAGTTTTTAAATGAGCCTAAATGGCATTGTCATTGCATGGGAACCAATAGAAAATGTTTCACTCATTGTTGATGCCTAAGAAGAAGTGGAACTAGTAGTCTGACTATCACTAGTGCCTGATGAAGATGTAATATATGTTTTGGCATAAGAAATGAAATGGGGGATGGTAATTCCCAAGGAACCACTAGCTTGGCCCAAGCTAGTATCAACTCAATATTGAGTAGTGGTAGGAGAAATAAATGTAGAATAAAAAATTGTTTGACATATACTAGAAATTAGAAAATAATGTAGTGGTGAGGTATGTACATTAGGAGCCTATGCTCCAAGGATAGCCTATCATTTTCTAGTAGTAATAATAGTAGTAGATGTATCAACCCTTGGATAGGGATTCATTTCTTGGGGAGTTGGTGGAGGAGTTATTTCTCCTCTCATAGTAGTATTGGGATCCCTTTTCCTCTGTAGATGTTCTCAATGTTTCTACCAACTCAAGCCTACACTTCTTCCATGGAGATGTCAATGTCTTGTTTCAATTCTTCAAGGTCAATAGCCATAGGGTCAATTTTATCTAGGCTTTATATAATATCTCTCATAGTAGATGTAAATATATTGTGGGCCCTTGGAAGGGGTCAAGATGACTGCTAGATCTTCCTTACTTAAAATGTGGAGGTAAGTCCTAAATGCTTGAAGTGGCAAGTTATGGAGGCTTATTTGGTTGGTTCCTTACAAGAGGAATGTTATCTTCATCTTCTTATTTCCCTTTCTCATAGTCAACATCAAACATGTTCCCATGTTCTTGTGTTTGTCAAGATCTAAAAATATCTTCCTTTTCATTCTCCCTATCTAGTCTCATCTCAAGTTCAATGTTCTCCATTACTACATTCCAGAGTACCACCTTATCATTCATAAAATCTCTATATATCCACTTATGGACTTCTTCTTGATTCTCATATTCCATTACTACATCCTTATTGAGTCTAAATAGATTATTTCCAATGACCTTATTAGGATCCCATGGTCTGAAGTCATCTTTAGGTAATATCTATGAATACCTGTACCTAGCATCTACAGTAATATCATGCCACTTGGTAATCCTAGTTCTCCCCATTTTGTAAATAACTTTATGGGTTTCTTTTTCTTCTTGTTCTTGAATATTATATCAAATCAATGCAGAAGTTGATAGGACATTGATTTTTTAGCTAGCTTCATTGGCACAAACCTCAATAGTGTAAGAGGGGCCACCATCAGTCCTTCCATTCTAATAACCATGTAGTTTGATTATAACTAGTATCTACCCAAGTCTTTCAAGGTTTGCCTTATTTTAAGGGAAGCCCATGCATCTTGAATTCATTGATTGACTGGTAAAACACTAGGTAGAACTCTTTTACAATCACTCTGATATTACACCTCAATATATGAATATGCACTATAGAAAAGAGTCAAGGCACCACTTATGGATGATTAAGACACTATGAATTTTGATCCAGTTGATCAATTTTATAGATTAAATCTAATAAGTAGATCATCTTAAATAAGGGGGCACCATTCTTGTAAGTGTCATGTATTACATACACCAAATTATTGCTAATAATTTCCCTAAGTAGGAGAATCTACTAGTCTTCTAGGATGATTTACAACAATGGAATAGTCTTTATGTCCACATAATCAATGTGTGGACTACAAAATATTTTATTCAAGAGGGCTAGGATAATTGTAAATCCTTGTATAAATTATTGGATGAGTAAGATTCCTTGATAATTCATGAAAATAAATCATGTTAGGTCAGTCACCCATGAAGCCAAGACCTTCTCCAAGGAGTGCACTTCATACCAGTTGTTGATGATGACCTAGTTATCTTCTATCTATGGTGAGGGATGGTCATTATTTATCAAAACTTGGTAATGATATGAAATAAATAGGGATCCATTATGATATTGACTTAATCAACCTATATTCACACTTTGACTACCCAAAAATACCATAAACTAGGTCAACACATGGCATGACCTCTAGTTTAGCTATGGCCTTACATAGACTAACCATGTTAATGACAAGGATATCCTAAGCTATTTGAATTATAAGAGGCATGAGTTCATTATCATCAATATCCCTAGGTGATTCTATATTAAAATATATGATATTGTAATGTATGTCACAAGATGTTATGGCCTCGAGAATAAATTTAGTATATTTGAAGATGACTGAAGTATTTTTCTAAAATAAAAAGTCATTTTTCCTCTAGGAATTTCTCTTACCTAGATTAGAAGGACCTACTTGTGCCATTTTATAAAACTTTAGGTAGAAATCAAAGCCTCTTTGTACCTTTCTTTAACTTTCAAGCTCCAATAATTGTGGTCAGGAGTGCATTCTATTAATAGCTTGAGCTTTGTCAATCTATGAGAGATTACACAATAGAGAAATCAAATGTTTATAGCTTCAAAATGCATAATAACAATATAATTAATTGTGTATATTTTTGAATGACTACTCTGATTAATGTAATGCTGATGGTGATCCTAGTTTATGCCATATTAATGATGTGTTTGTTAACCTTGCATATGTTTGAAATAACATCGAACTATTGCTTTTGGTAATTCATTACACTAAAATTAAATTTAACTTTATTTTTAATTTGATTTCAATAAATTTTAGATTTAAAGTTAAAGGTTTCCACCTTTTGACATGTGGCTTCCATGTTGGATCCAACTAAGTACTTGTATAGCCTGAATATGACTAAGCTACCTAGTTTTCATGAAATACAGACATGTGGCACCTTTTAATTACCTCATAGATTCTTAGAATGTTGTTTTACATGATGACTCATACGTATCTCACCATATGGTAACTTTTAATTCTAATTAGTTATGGGAATGTCACACACCACTCTCATAGGTGATCATGATGTTCCTTGCTAGGTGTCTCTTAGAAGGCTTTTTAGACAACTATTGATAACTTGGCACTCATCAGATGGTTTGGGTGGGGACATGCATCTATCTTAAAAGATATCTCATGGATCTATGATATAAAAATCATGGTAACGACATGATATAAGGGTCCACATGTCTCCAACATATTGATTCCAACTACTTAATGGTTTCCACTTAATATTTAACTATCTAAGATTTTAGTGACTAGCTATTAGGTATCATTTCATCATGTGATCATAGTATTGATATATTGAATATTTTACCCTACATATAGGGGTGCAAAGGGAACAAATGAGTGTCAAGTGGAATTATTCAATTGTATCACTTTTTTATGTGACTGTATAAAGAAATTGAGGTCTTAAAAGGTTATGATTAGGTACCATGTGCCATGCTCTGGTTGGATTATAACTCATTTATGCATTAAAAAGTAGTGATTCAATGACAGGTGGTACATTACCATTAGGTCATTGGGTTAAAAAATTTATAACTCTTCCTTGGACTTGAAATTCCATGAATGGGTGTTAAGTAGCATGATGTAATAAGGTTATGAGGTCATGAGACTTTAGAAAACAATATGATCCTTGAAAGGCCATGACAGGGTGCCAAGTGAAATAATTTCATTGGGTTGTTGGGTCATAATAATTTTCATAGGCTAAAATATGTGTGATAAATCTCAAACATTTATGACTAAGTGACCAGTGCTTGCAACAATAAAACAAGTCAATTGAGGTTGAGTTCACATCAAGTTCCTTATAAAGGAAAATGTGTGAAAGTAATACCTTCATTGGTAACTTAAAGGTATCTCCTAGAATATACCTTGAATATATTATAAGGGTCTTCAAAATATCACTAATTAGTGCTTTCCATGTAAAGAAAAATTCTACTTGTTCTTTGAAGGAGAAATCCACTCTTGTTCCTATTCGAAAGCTATCTTCTAAGAGATACCTTAAAGGGAAAATCCACTCCTGTGCATGTTTGAAAGGTATCTCTGAGGAGATAATTTTAAGGTATTACAATGGCATTCAAAATATCACCTAGTAGTGCCTTCCATGTAAAGGAAAATTCCACTTTTTACTTGAAGGATAAATCCACTCTTGTGCCTATTTGAAATCTTTATCCTAGGAGATATCTTGAAGAAAAATCCACTCTTTTGCATGTTTGAAAGGTATATCCTAAGAGATAATTTGAAGATATTATAAGGGCCTTCAAAATATCACCCAGTAGTGCCTTTCACATAAAGAAAAAAATTCCACTTGTTCCTTCAAGGACAAATCCACTCTTGTGCCTATTTTTAAGGTATCTCCTAGGAGATACCTTGAAGGAGAAATCCAATCTTATGCATGTTTCAATGGTATTTCCTAAGAGATACCTTGAAGGTATTACAAGGGCCTTCAAAATATCACCTAGTAGTTCCTTCCATGTAAAGTAAAATTTCTCTGGTTCCTTGAAGGAAAAATCCACTTGTGTGCCTCTTTGAAAGGTATCTTGTAGGAGATACCTTGAAGGGGAAATCCACTCTTCTATATATTTTAAAGGTATCACCTAGGAGATACCTTGGAGGTATTACAAAGGCCTTAAAAATATCAACCAGTAGTGCCTTTCATGTAAAGGAAAATTCTACTGATTCATTGTGAGGTATCTATTTTGATATACTTTCAATGTTCCCTTCAACATATGATAATTCCCTTAAAAGTATCTCCTAAGAGATTGTATCAAGGGCCTCATAAATCATTCAAGTTACCCTTGAAGGTATTATAATGCCCGTGAAGTAACATTGTATTAAATATCTCAAAGGGTGTTGTCATACATATCAATAACTATTGTACATCTAAGACTAGCATATCATTCAAGACAATAAAGAACTCATTCACAAATTTTTCACACTAAGAGTTATTGAATCATACAACCAAATAAATAATCCTAATTACACAAACATTGGAAAGAAAATACACAAACACATGAGTTGAAAACCTAAATTTATTTTTCTCTCGTATATTGAAAATTCTTTGACCCTTTAAAATTATGGGTAAAATGTGTTTAAATAGACTTGGGGAATGAATCACCTAATCATCAAAGTATATGAAAGATAGATTAAATGTCATAGTTATAAATTTAGTTCTAATTGTGGCCAAAACCATATAGAGTTGTCTTAAAGTTGTTAATAAATTAAGTTATTAGAAAAAATCATGCAACATGTGCATGTTTACAAAAATGAATAAGAAACTTTACAATATGGTTTAAACTTTAAGAAAACTATAAATATATAAATATACACTATTATAAAAATGTACATGCAAAAACATAGGCCTTTTTGGTTTTGTTAATATCTATATGGTTGCATGTAATTTAGTTGGCATTTTAACTATGGTTTGATGTAGAACTAGAAGTGGTAGCTTAAGTCTACTTCTTCTTCACCTCTATCTCAAGCCATCATTTATGTGATACATCATGATACTATTGAATTATATCCAAATTCAAAATAGGGGGTCTATGCACCTTGTTTAACTATCCTATTATCTTTACATTATCTATTTTAGTCATCTAGAATTTGATCTTGAAGATCTTAATTCAGTCACCTTCTTCCTAAAAATGATCAAATCAACTTCTATGTCCTCTAATGGAAGTATTTTTAGACTTTAATTAATATTGTATGAAGCCTCATAAATAAGCTAATAAAAGATCATCTTATTGATAGACTTCCCTATAACATCCTTTACTTTAGAAAATTTCAAATCATTCAATTTTTTTTGAATGAGGACCTTCTCCTCTTGATATTTATGGAACAAAGCCCTAGTTGATGTCACCAATTGGATAGCCTCTTATATCTTGAAGACCACCAAGTTGAGTGCACTAGATGATTCTAATGGTGTCATGAGATCCATGTGGCTATAAATCTTATTAATTGTGTAAATAATTTATATATTGAATTTATTCTTGTCATATTTTATAGAATTAAATAATTTTTTAGTATTAAAAACATGGGGGGATAATTCAACCTACATAAACTCTAATTCCTTGAAAAAAAATAGCACTTTGATGCTACCTCTTGGACCTCGGCTTCAATTCTAGCTAGGATATGCACTATTTTTTGTTGTTATTTTATTTTCTCCAACTATTCCTCCAGTTCTTATCTAGCCATCTTTGTGTCTTCATGATCTACCACTATGACATCCTTATGTGATTATATCAAAGATTTTAAGTCTTCACTATAGTGGGTTTTCCCCAATTATCTATATTGTATTTTAGTCAAAGAAGAGACCTATTGTCTCCTTTGAAAGATTAATTCCCTACCAGCATCATCTTCTATCTTCCTCTTCATTACCCTCTGAATACTCCCAAATGGCTTGTCAAACTAACATATAATAGATGGGACCTTTATTATTTAAAAGATGGGAATTTGAGAGTTCTTGGCCCTTAAATTAGTGGCCCACTAAGGAATTATCAATTGATTGATGTCTATTTACTTTGTGGTTTTGACCATAACTTCTTATTCAACTTACTCAACTAGTTGTTGCTTCTTTACTTCCTTGATAATTGTGTTAGGAAAGGAAGGAAAAATAATATTAGACCAATCAAAAACTTCATATTTGTGGGAGTGGATAGACTATGATAACTTATGTCTTTACCTTCTTTCCCTTGCTTGAGTTAGTGACAATGATTTCTTAGGATGGAGTGGTGGATGGTATAGGGAGAGTGATTTGGGTGGATGAGACATGGATTTGGGGAGTGGTCATGGATGACTCAATCTTCCTATATGCCCTTTTAATATTCAATACTCTAATTTTGGTAGTCCCAAAAGGAATACTAGAATTGGACATGATAGAAGTGGATAGTATGGCAATGGAGGATGGGTCAAATGTAGTGGAAGGAATAGTAATAATGGTAGCATCCTTCTCAATTCTTGGGGTGAGTAGAGGAAAATGAAATAAAAAGGATGTGGTTAGAGGATCATCAAGAGTGGGAGTAACAAAATCCACCTTGGGAGTTTTTAACATTGATAAAATTAACATAGACCAAAAATAAGAATAAAAGAAGAGAGAAAGGAGGTGGTATCTAAAGGCAAAGCCTTTTTAATTATGGTGTATTCTACAACTAGTGATTTCCTCTTATTAGCTTCGAGGTTCAAATCCTTGGCTTTCTCCAACTCTATTTCTTCATTAGAATTTTAATCTTCTTCTTCTAATTTTACTTTTTGGGGCATTTCAAACAAGCTTTGAGATTAGTCTATTATAGGACTACTTATGAGGGGAGTCCTAAGTTTCCTTTTGTAAGAAATAGTAGTCTTAGACTATGAGGATGAGCCTTGTTGAACTCAGGTAGTTGATTCCTATGTGGATACCCATGAAGATGTAGACTCTTGTTCCTATAGGGTAGTAACATGCATTTAAATTATACTGTTGGTTGGGGGCCCTTATCCTTTCTCTTCCTCATCAGATCAATATAGATTGATGGGGTCTCCTAGGGATCCCTTAAGATCAGGTTCACTTACCCCTATTTATTTATTGATAGCCTTCAACTTGAGAGGAAGATCCTATGAAGTATCTCCTTGTTCCTTGGACTAATTTATGGGTTCATCCTATAAAGAGTGGCATTTTATTATGTAATTCATTCACAGTGATTGAAGGTTCATGTTGAATCACCCTTAAGTGATTTTCCTTTAAACCGAAAACCCATGCTCTTTATAATACTTTATAATCATTTTATCCTTTCATGAATAAGAGTTCTTAATCATAATGGATGTGTTTGGAGGGGATACTAAGGCCCTGAATGTGTTTTTGGATGTAGTCTTAGGGATTCCAATCCCTATATGGTATTTTGGGAAAATTATAAATATTTATTTTTCCACCCACATCTCCAATATGATTTCTCATTATGTAGACCATCCTACCAATGACCATTTGTTGACCATAGACCGTGCTCTTATTATTCTTGAGCAGGTCCTCTTCAATGCTCCACTAGAGCTAGAAAGTAGTTTCTTGCTCAACCAATTTATCAAGGACATATTTTATAAGGATCAAATGATGACCTTGATCCTAGTGGTCATGATAATAGTGTAGTTAGGATACATAAAATAATCTCCTCTTCCACATAATGTCTTCATGATGCTTACTCCAAATTTGGGCATTGGAGACCCATGGATTGCTTGTTAGACTTGAGGATAAACATCCCTAGAAATCCTCACCATGTTCCTAGTATAAGAATATATATTTAGAAATTGAAAATGATTGTAAATACAATTTTTGATATAGTTAGTGGCTGGGCTCAATAGATCATCGAGGACTTTATACATTGCTTCATTATATTATATAAAATATATGACATAATATATAAATAGCCTAATATAGTGGGTTGATTATCCTTATAAATGATCAATTCTCTCAGATAGTAGCTTATAATTTCACATAGGGTAAATGTTGCATCATTGGTCAACATAATATACATCAATGACACCTAGTCCAAGTTGAGAAAATAGATGTTAGGCATTATTTAGAGCCTATTGAGTAACACCATGCCAATATTTACTCCCATAATATAATTATTGATTGGAGTGGGATTCTTTCCTTTTGTATGTCATGCTTTCCTTGTGGAGAAGGCATGAAGTCAACACCTCTTCTATAGTATTATCATTATTCCACAAAACTATAGTGTGTCTATCAAAATAAACATTTAGTATTGGTATTGACAAATACCTCTAAAAATTTTCTCCAAATATGCAAACCATAAATATTTGGTTATCTATGGTGTAGAAAGCATCCTATGTAACCTTGCTTGTGAAGAAAAAGTTTTAGAGGAGGTGGATGCATGGCATCACCTAGGGCTTGGCCACAACTGAATGAAATCCCTGTAGCTTAAGTTATAACAAGTCCATGATAAATAGTCACTCCAAGGGAGATATATTTCCATATAATGAAAATATTTCAACAAAATTGACAACATCCCATAATTTAGAGTAGTTCCCACACCTATTGTCAAAAATAGTGGCATCATAGATTATGTCCTTGAATTTGGTTAAATATTTAATAGAAAATGGTGATGGTGAAAGTGCTCCCTAAAAGGTTTAGATTAAGATATATTTTTATTTATGTACAATGATTATATTTTTTTTACATGCTCTATGAAAAATTATCCTTTCTGCTAGTTTCTTGTTCACTTGTAATAGTCTCACAGGTAGCTAGGGATTTTCTTATGCAAAATAGTAGTTGATTTCAAATTAATTTGAGAGAAATGAAGACATCAATAGATAAATATTGTTTATATAGCCTTTAGCATTTAATTATAGTTCATGCATTAAAAAATCGCAACATTCACACATTTCATATTTTTTGCATAGTTCAAATTTCATTAATTTATTTGATGGGTATCCTTAGTAAGTATAGGGAATTATTTTACTTTATTGGCCAAATATAGTGTGCTTTTGATATTTTGGAATTAGGAGTTAAGTTTTGTGTTGTGACCAAGCCTAAAAAATATCCAAACAAATCTTATGAACATAAAGGCTGATACAAAAAACATGAAGAGGAAAATATTTGATAAAAGATAAGTCATTCAGAACATTTTGTCAGAAAAAATGTTTGATGCAAAAAATCCAAACAAAAAATTCCAAATAAAAAGTCTAAAGACCAAAAGTCCTGAATAGAAATTCCAAATACCAAAACCATCAAATAAAATATCTGAATAGAAAACCTGAAGACCAAAATCTAATAATAAGGCCCAAGCAAAATGTCTAAAAATGAAATCTTGATTGCAATTCCTCCACATAAAATTATGTCCTAGAAAGGTCCTTTAAGCTATCACCCAGTAGTGCTTTCAGGGTCAAGGAAAATTCCACTCATGTGCAAGTTAAAGGTTCTTATTGGGAGATAATTTCAATGTTCCCTTAAATGTATGACAATTCCCTTAAAAATATCTCTTAGGAGATTCATTTCAAGGGCTTTATATTTCCTTGAAGGTATGGTAATGCTCTTGAGTGTAATTCTTTTTCAACATAAAATGATGTAATGATGGATTTTCCTTATTCAACTCTCTCTTTATGATCTTATGAGGTATACAATTTTGATGGGTTTCACATTTAATCATGGAATTAAGACACATTTATCCCTAGATAAGATCTACAGAAGACCTTATACACAACAATCAATGCATTTTTAACTACCTTCTTTAATTGAAACACCTATTTACTCATTGAATCCTTTATACACCATAATAATGATAGGCAAGTTCAACCTCAAGGTATCTACTAGGAGATTATTTAAATGTCCTTGTAATACCTTAATGGGTGACTTGAAATTATCTCCTTGAGGTTAACATGAAGGTATCTTAATGGTGAGTTGAAACTATCTCATTTGGAAAGTTTCAATTCAGTAAGTTTTCAAAATAGGTGGAAGGGTAGTGAAGAAAATAAAGTCTCTATGGTCTCAATATTTGCCTTTGAATATGGATTATCCATGGACAAGTGTTTTAAGAATCATTTTTTTTTGAGTAAATGTTGTACACATAGAGACAAACATAATCAAGTAGTTTGAGAAAGTTTGATATAGGAAAACTCAGAGATCTAGACCAAAGTTTACTCCTAAGAGATACCTTGAAGGAGAAATATACTCTTGTGCCTATTTTAAAGTATCTCATTGAATGCATTATAGACCTCAATAACATTGGGAAATTTAAACCTCGAGGTATCCACTAAGAGATTTATTCATGGGTTACTTGAAGGTATCTCCTAGGAGATACCTTGAAGATATTACAAACCTCAATAACATTGGGTAAGTTCAATATCAAGGTATCCAATAGGAGATTCCTTCAAGGGCCTTGTACTACCTTCATGGGTAACTTAAAGTTATCTCTTAAGAGACACCTTAAACATATTAAAAGGACCTTCAAGGTAAAGGAAAATTTCACTTATACAACAAGGTAACTATTTGAATCTAAAACTATTAACATAATATGGAAAATTATTAAACTAAATTGAGGTGGAAATAGAAGACCTAAAATGTGTGCTCTTATGTTTGGCCTATCATCACCAATGTGCACTCTCCCAAGTATTATAATTCCCTTAAAGTTATCAAGTTATCACCCATTAGTGATTTCAAGGTGAAAGAAATTTCTAGTAGGATATACATTCAATGTCCCTTTGAATGTATGAAATCACTCTTCATGGTGTATACTAGAAAATTCATTTAAGGGCCTTAAAATACACTTGTAATACCATCATGGTTAACTTGAAAGTATCTCCTATGAGATGCCTTGAAAGAAAAATTCACTCTTATGCATGATTTAAAGGTATATCTTAGGAGATACCTTGAAGGTACCTATTAATGGGTGTTTTGACACATATTAGAAATATACTTCCCCCTCATCTTTCTCCTTTGAAATAAATGTTTGTGGAATATTTTTCTCATTAGATTATATTGGTTGTTTCACATATAATTTATTTTTATTTTGGTCATACATTATTAGTTTAAGTACATGTTAATGTAAATATTAGGAAGATTTAATATGTATTTTGTATTCTAGTTTAGAATTAACATTTGTTGATATACAATTAATCACAAAAAAATCATGAATTGATGCAATATGTAACTTGAATTTTAGAAAATATCAATATTTAAATCATTTCAATTATTTTTTAGAATGTCTTCAATCGAGAAAGGAATTTTCTCACTTAAAAGGTAAAACAAGTCCTCACTCCAAGAGAATTTGGATATAGTACCATTTAAACTACCAAAACTAAAATTAAATCCACATCACCTTCTTCCATTTTATGGTGGTTAAATAATTCCTTATGCTGATTGGTATTTTGAGTTGTTTAGTCCACCAAACATTCACGTAGATATATATACTTATTTATCACTACACTAGGAAAATAATATTCTCCAATTGGAATAATCCTTTCCTATGATAAGGATGAACCTGAATATTCCCTTCAATTGTAATTATAAGTATGGAATAGAGAAGATGGATTTCTCTATCGAGCTACAACTAATTTCAATAAATTTACACCTATTAAAATGGATTTGGTTAAAAAAATGTCCTTCTTGTGAAACATTTGGGGTTCATTTGAATAGCTATGACAACCTTAAAATGTATAAGTTGATAGATGGAAATAATATGGTCATTATAGTACAAAATATGTTGAAATAAAAACATGAATAAAGGGAAATAATTTATTCTACTTACCACCATGCAAACATGTATTTAAGATACCATGCTGTCATGATAGAAAAAACATTGAAGAAAACCAAACAAGTGAGGGAAACATATTTGGATTTAGATATGAAATAGACTATATAATTACTCACATCACTGGAGAAAAGAAAGATAAAACAAAAGGTTAGTACACTTTTATTGACACAAATTTATAATCAGACACACAGTGAATTCTCTACATGGTATATTTCCTCGAGCAATTACACCTTGAACATTCCTGTAGAGATCTATGAAGTAGGGGATGTTAATATCAGAATAAGAAATCTGAATTAAAGAGGGGTGAATAATATAATTCTTTCATTTATAAAACATAATGAGGTTTCAATGAAGGATTCTTTGTTAATTCATTTTTATCCAAATAACCCTCAATGTATTATCAAATCAAAAGAAGTCCTAAAAGATATGATGGAGAAAAAAATTGTAAGGTTTAAAATTGTAGATGGCTAACACACAATTACAGTATAACAGATAATTATTTTAGAGGAGGAATATAATTTACTATCATTGATAAATAAATCTTCTTTTAAAAGGGAAAGATTTTTGAAAATTTGTACTCCATTCTTCATTGTGTGTAAAATATGTAACCAATATAATGAAGCCAATGAAACAATTTATAAGGCTTCATTTGTAGAAAGATTTTGATCTATACGTGACCTTATCCAACTAAGAGGTTGGAAGAATCTTTAAACAAGTGAAAAAAAGATAGAATAATTATATGAACAAGAGAGACACTTGTTCACACAAATGAACTATTGAACACAACAACTACAAGAGATAAAATGAATTATTTTCATGGAACACCTTGTTTGGGATTTTTTTAATAAGACATTTGATTTATATGAAGGTGGCACTTTACCTAGTTTAGGTAAACAAGATTTAAATCTAATTGGTTCAATAATATGTAGAAATATTTAAGGGTTTTAGACAAATAAAAAATAAAACTATAAAATTTATTAGAAAAAGGGTCTATTTCCTTCTTAAAACCAATGGGTACAACAACATGGATACTTGGTGCAAAAAATTAAAGCGAAAAAGTAAGATATTATAAAAAAATTATAGATTATTTTAGCAACCATGCTTCAAAACTACCACCAGACAAAACAATCACACCTGAAGAGGTAATAGAACATTATATAATTCATATAAAAAGGTTTGACAATTTGTGTGTCCTAAATGAAGATATTTCAAAAAATAAAAAAGGTTGGGAAGTATTATCCTAAAATTCATTAAGCATATTGAAAAAATATCTACATAATAATGGAGGTCAGATTTCCAGGATAGACATAGAAATATTCAGCTACCATTATGGCCCCCATGTCTTTGGCCACCCATTTTAGAAGATTTCATTGAAATGTTCAATATTGGTGTAAACATTGATTTGTTAATTATTGATCTTTTGAATCTCATTTAAGTTTTTAAGGAAGAACATCTTCACCTATTTCTTCAAGCATTGATTTCTAATGTTATTATTATGGCCTTCAATGCATTCATCATACACAAACTATAACATTTTATATCATTTAGACCTCTCTAAATAATCTTTATGTTGGTGATTTCCATTACATGTAGGAAACATGTGTCATACTATGGGGTCTAGATAGTGATGGATTCAATTGGACTCATATTATAGCTATCAATTTTTCTCAAGATCCCTCTAATTTTTACCTTCATTATTTCATCCTTCATTCAAAAAAAAAGTAAATTAGAATAAGGTTTTGACATCAATAAATATGTACCAACATTTTAAATGATTGGTTCACATAAAATAAGAATGCCATTCAAAAATGAACTAGATAACTTCTTTTAGGATAGACTTATCTATACTTTCAATAATTCATATACATATGGAGTGCTAAGGGTATATACATGAGTTATATTGGTGCATGATTGTATATAACTACAAATAAATTTATCTTGCATTACATAACCTGAAGAACAAACAATTTTTAATGTTCAAATTCAAAATTATTTGACAAATTTAGAGAAATCAATAAAAGAACAACCACATTGACTAGTATGAGGTGTATAACATTTTTAATTTATTTTATAATCATAATTCATTTTCAATATATAACATATTAACAATCCTTTGGTGTGTATGCCTTATTTTTAAAACCTAAAATCTTAGAAATCTTTTAGTGTGTAGCACTAATAGCATTTCATGCAAGTGAAGAAACCATAATAATAGAAAATCATATCAATGAACATGACACATTGCAAGTTGAAGAAGGTCATAAAATATCATGCATATTTTTTCATTTTTATATATTTTTATTTATTAACTATTTATGATACTACTAAAATATTTAATATATTTATGTCTCAATTAAAATAGTTCACAATGTAGCACTACAACTTTGTGTCTCCAACACAGCAACCCATGACATAATTGGTAGGTTGTTGCCTCTATGAAAAAAAACATACGGTAAAACTCTACAATAAGACACATTTTTAAAATACAAATATCAAACAATTGATGATGAGAATTTTTAGTTACTACATTATATAATACCTTGAAGAGAGTAAAGAACCAAAGGATCAACAAAAGATTACACCCATACAAAATATAAAAAGGAAAAAAAAAAGGTGAAAAACCATTTCAATAAATGTGTAATTATACAATTTCATACAAATCTAAAATATATTAATTATATTTATTTATTCATTTAAACACATTACAATTAATTTTTTCTTCATGGATAGAAGATTGTCGAAGACAATAAAATAAAGACTTGCATCATCTTGGGATTTAGAAGTGTGGGTTCATTTTATTGTTGTGTAGACTTGAATGTGATTGTATTTACCAATTAAAATTTTGTTTACATGTTTATTTTACCCATTAAAATTTTGTTTACATGTTTAATTTACCTAGTTTAAAATAACACAATATGTGTTATACTATGTCTTCAATATAATAAATTTTGATGCAAAGTATCCATGTGATCTTTATCAATAAAAAACTAATAAAGTATATTGTGATAGAAATAATTATATTAATATTGATTTAAACATTTTTTAATTTGATGTGTCTTATTGGAATTATATGAAGGGGATTCAACTATTAAGGTGTATATTCATTTAAAATTAGTGATAGTGAACTTACACTTAGAAGAGTAAATCTTATTTTATTTGTTGTGATGGGTTGTATAAACATATAAATATGTATTGGTATCGATAAGAATAGTTGATACTTTAATTACTATAATAATATAGATGTTGGTTCATCAATTTTAAATTCCTATCAATGTCTATGAGAAATGAGTAATGGAAAAATTAGATTATTTCAAAATATGATAAATTTATGGTCAAGTTATACTGATTCAATATGAGCATTTATATGTATATGTATGTTATAGAACTAGAAATAGAAATCGTACATCCATGTATAATGAGTATAATTACATGTGCCTAAGCACACATTTAGTTTTATATATATGTATATGAATATTTATAAGATTTAAGGAAATGCAAATAAAAAATGCATCAAATGAAATGCATTATGTTTATATGTTACAAGCAAATCAAAAGCACATGAATGACCAATCTAGTAACATGTAAACAAAAATTTAGAAAATTTCCATGTTATATTTATTATAACATAATATTGTTAATATATGATTCATATATTTTTTAACAAATTACATACATTTCAAAGGAGGAACTAAAACTGACTTCTAAAAAACTATTGACTTTGGGGTTGGATGGCTTATTATTTATTGTGCAAAAAACAAAAGATATGCAAATGAATGATATGGGGAAAAAACTAATATTATAAAATATAAAATATGTCATGCTACATTTGAGATCATTCAAAAAAAAATTGAAGGTGGCACTATAGTTTTTTTCAGACATTCGCATTTGGTTAATGATGGAGGATAATCATTTGAGGCTACTCATTCAATACATGGGTTACACAAGTACAAATTTCATGTTTATTTGGGAGAAAATATATTCTAATCCTTTAAATATAAACAAAAATAAATTGGATGAAGTTATTTATAAAGGGACCTTTCGAGACGGTTTTTTAATTGCCAAAACAATGTTTATTGATTCTAATTCTTAGAATTATGTTACAAATAAAAAATTGAAAATGAGTTATGTTAAGTTAAGTATATATATTAGAAAAGGAATTCAGAAATATGAAAATGATTTTAGAATCAAAATGACGTCTATCATCAAATTCTTGGGAGAAAGCAAAAAATACATGCCAGTAGCTATGAACCAGTGTTTAAAAAGATGTAACTTTACCATTATATGATTATTTCAAGTGTATTTATTAATCATAAACTATAATCATATTAATAAACATTATCATAAATTTCATACAAATAAATTATAAATTCTTTCAAATAAAGTTCAATTTAATTCAAATTAATCGATTCTAATTTAGAATTTCTTTGATATTGTTTAGTGCATTCATTTATTGTTGGAGATTCTTTGAAAGTATTGAATTAGATCCAGGTTTAAAAGCTAATCCCCTTATAAGTGGATACTCCATTGATTTATCTTCAAATTTTCCAAGTTGATCCATTAGTATATTGGCACCTAATCATGAAGAGCATCGTAATGAACAACAAACAATTTTCAATATATTTTATTAAGTAGGTGAACTAATTTCTTATTATGTTTTCATCCATAATTTGGCTAGTCAAACAGTGACACCTTTCCCAACAATGGAAACTACTTTAAAGGATAAATGATTGGTCTGAAATCCCAGAAGGGTGACACAAGTTGAAAATAGTTTAATCTATTCAAAATGATTCACTCCCAAATGGTTTCAAATATTTGAATTTTTTTTTAATATAGAAAACAAATTTATGGAGAAAATATTCTCCACTCCACTTTAGTGGGTAGAAGTTCAAATTATTTAAAATAACCTAATTTAATCAAAATGATCTATGCTCAAATGGTTTGAAATAGTCTAATTTATTTGGAATATACAAAATTATGTTTTGAAAAAAATACTCTTCACTTCAATTTATAGGTATAAGTCTAAATTATTCAAAATATAACAATTTATTCAAAATGATCTACGCCCAAATACTTTGAAATGGTTCAATTTATTTCAAATATAAAAAAAATTATTTTTGGATAAAATTATCGTCACTCCACTTTAATGGGTATAAGTCCATATTATTTAAAACAACCTAATTTATTTGAAATGAGCTATATCCAAATCGTATGAAATGGTCCCATTTATTTGGAATATTAAAAAAAAATTGGAGAAATTTTTTTCCACTTCATTTTAATGGGTATAAGTCCAAATTATTCCAAATAGTCTAATTCATTCAAAATGATCTATGTCCAAATGGTTTGAAATAGTATAATTTATTTGGAATATAAGAAAATTATTTTTGGAAAAAAATTTCTCCACTCCACTTTAGTTGGTATAAGTCCAAATTATTCAAAATAGTCCTTTAATACTTTGGCCATGCATATCCTAGATCATGACAATTGTTCCCTTCTCATTTACCTAGGTCTCTATATTTATAATATTACTTTATATGTTATGGGGCTATGATTTAATGGAACTCAGCCACGTGGAATGCTCTCACGACTAGGGGAACTCAGAGACACAAGGCCGTGATTGTTTGAAATTTTAACTATGTACTTCTTTGGGAAGGCTATGAGTGGCTAGAATGTTGATGCATGGCATGATATTAGATACTAAAAAGACTCAAAGACTTGGACCCATAACCCCATTAGGCTATTAACTTAAAATTTCTCCTTTAAAGTTTTTGGTTAAAAAAATGTTCCAATTGTCAAACCCTTAGAGCTCAAAACCTCAGAGCCATTTGATTACAGGGACATGGAGACATTATAATTTGATTTAACCTTCAAATTTATAGGTTAAAAATATTATGAAACTTGTCATTCTCTAAGGATTAAAGGACTCAAAGGCTCAAAACCATTAAACTATTAACTTTACTTTAAAATTCTATGGTTCTAGGTATTGTGGTTATGCCATGTGTCATGTTCTCATGGATCAGAAATTTTTAAATCTTTGATTTTTATTTGAAGAAAAATTTACCATGGTTAAATGTGGTTATGCCATGTGAATTTCCTATGATCACTTGACTTCTAATAGGGTACAAAACTTTTTTCAAACTATGGTTCATTATAAGTAATGTGATAATGCCATCTATCAGAGTCTCAAATTTTAGGATCTTTCAAACACTTAGTATTTTTGTGAAGGCCGAAGGACTCTAACTGAAATTATCCCGCCACCTATCCTAATCTTGGATCTCATAAAATTTTGAATGTTTAGAAGGTGGGGTCATAAAATTAATATTTTATAAGTCCTTGTCAATATTACCTATAGACATATGAAAATCAAATATACATTAGGATATGACACATCAGTTCCATTAGTCCATAAAAAACATAAAGTTAATTAAGAATAAGTATGAAAACCCAAGGTTAAAAGTAAATTAAAATCAATTTCCAACCTTTGATTTTCATAATTTAAACTTTTATAAATGTAGACATTGAGGACAACCTTAGTTTTTTGCATATTAAAACCAATTTCATTGATATATAAGGATTATAGGACCTTGAATAAATATATTTAAAAACTAGTTGGCCTTTATTTTCTTTCATAAAATGGGGTGTGTGTTAGGTCACAATAATTGGAAACTTAGAGGGAAATAATCCTAAGTATTTGATAACCCAAAATATTAAAAATGCATCATAACAAAACTTGAACTCTAACAAGAAAATAACAAGTAATCTATTCCCTAAAAAAAAGTCCTAATTCCCCATTCAACATATTAACCCTTTTTCACTCCAGAGACCTATGTGTGTCATTTTGTGAAATGTATTTTCTCCTTTTTATAAGAATACTTACAAAGTCTTTGATAAACACTACAGGATTTATTTTAACTTCATTTTTTGTAACCAAATAGTAAAGGAAGCCTAGACATTGATCTATTACTAGATACACATATATATCCCTAATATAAATATGTTTGATTCCACTCTAAGCTTTGTTATTATGCCAACCAGGCAATTTTATCCAAGGTATATATTATAGAGATGGAAACCAAAGTGAGTTATATCAAACATCAGTCAAGAAAACTCAAAAAATGCATAAATAACATAACTAACTAATTCAACTACTTTAATAGGTCATGAAAAAATAAATTAAGATATATTGAAATAAATAGTATACATCAAACCTTCCCAAGAGCATCCGATCTCAAAATATGGCTCAAAACATTATTTTCACATTGATTTGGTACTCAAGTCTTTGCCAATGATTAGTTTCTTGCTCCTACATCATGTCAAGTGAATCAATGAAACTAGGCTCATGATATTGATAAAATGGATGCTTATAGTGCAGTTATCCTATTGTAAATCAAACATAATAACACTATAAAAAAATGGCTTGTGGAGATAATTTTTCATAATAAGTTTCAACCAAAAGAGCTTAAAAATAGTGGTCTTTGATCTGCTATTTATAGATTTTTAAAATTGATTAGAATAAACCATGACCATCCATCTTGAGATCTATATGTGTGTCCATGAATCCATTCAAGTTTAGAGGTTCAAATCATAAATACCCTCATTAATATTTGGAAGGAAGGGGCATTTAAAAGGCATGGGAGGCCATAAACCTAATATTTGTTCCATTTATGTCTTATAAATGCCACCCTATAAATGATGTCATTTGATGATGTAGATATTAGAAATGAATTTCCATTTAATGGATTTTCCACTTAAGCCTTTGATTTAGATTAATTTATCTAAGTGGGATTAATTAAATTTGTGCAATTCATTGGAAATTGGTTTCCATTTAATCAAATTGGTCAAAATGTCAACTTACTGAGTCATAATTTGATTAGAGTATAATTAAAATAAGGTGTCAATTACGTACTAACTAATATCTCATTTAGGACATTATTGACATGAAATAACACATGCATGTGTCATGTGTTCCCAAATTAAAATAATTTAGTGGTTTAGAGCATCAAATTGTATTTTTTCCACTTCAACTTGAAATGATTTGAGAAAATATAATAATCACATAAAATACATTGCCCCATTCAAGGATAAATTATCTTAAATTGGCACTTGTATATGATAATATCAAACCATTTAGTGCATTTAAGTGATTTTGGTCCAAATTATACATCTGAATGAATTTTGAGTAAGATTGACAATTTCAACACAATGGTGTTATGAATTGGATGTCTATGTTTTGCCCCTATTTGAGAATGATAGAATCCATGTAGAAATATAGATGCATACACAAGATCTATAAATGTAGTTGAAATAAAATAATATCACATAGATCAATTGACACAAAGACAAGATTTACCATGGAAAACCTCTACGAGGTAAAAAATCCATCAAAAGTGATTTTCATATATTGAGAAACAATTTTACCTTAATACTTCTCTTCTCACTTCTTCTCTATAAAATAACCTTCATATAACTCTTGAATAGATTCTTGTGAATATGAATTAAACAATAGGGGTGATCCCTATTTTATAGTGAATTTTTAAGGGAGGTGACTATTGTGAATAATGGGTCCAACCATCCCGAAAAGTCATTAAATAAAATATTGGTAACTACTAAATAATTATAATGATGTTATTTATTTTCACAAGGTTTCCACCTCATGTTAATAAATAATATATTATTATTATTATTTAATAAAATACCAATATAAATTAAGGGTTAAATAATCACCACTTAATCATTAAATGCTCCAATAGAGAAGGCATGTTGAGACATTCAGATGAAGTAATGTATTTTCAAAGCAAAAAGTTGTTGAGAAGAAGTCATAAGGAAACAACCCATGATGCCCCCTCAAGATCAAATATGAGGATGAACAAGAGGGATGGAATCTCAAAAGGAGAGAGAAAGAGCTGAAATTAGCCTATGGATGAGATTAAATCTATATTGAGATAATGCCTACATGAATTGATTCTTAATTATTAAAATATAATAGAATATAATGGACCCCAAGGTAGGGGAAGTGGGGAGGATGCAATCCAAAAATATTAGCAACATACTTTGAACACACCCATAAAAGTATAAAAGCTACGCACTTAGGGAATGATCAATCCTGAGATAAGGTGCATACTTTCAAAAAATGCCAGAATTAGAGCAAAAGGTGTAGACCTTAGAATTGAAGGAAATAGGAGAGCGCTGCTCTAGAGAAAGGAAATATTAATTCACCCTAGTATAATAGATTTGATTAGTTGATAATGTAATTTTGCCTCAGTAAGTCTGATTTTGATCATTGATAATTTATTTTTCCATAATAGGGATGATTTGATTCATTGATTGATTGAAATATTATTCCCTAAAAGGGCAAATTGGTAAGCATAGCTCAAGGATATAACCTAATACATAAATTAAAATATGAGAAAGTGAAAACATAGATACAAGTGTCTTAATGATTGAAGCAACCACAAAAGAAACCAAGCATACAAGGATACACAAAGTGATGAAATAGATGAATAGAAGAAAGAAAGTGGCTGAGATGATCCTAAATACGTCATGTATCTAAGAACTACCTACATAGTCCAAATAGACCTCAAACTAATGTAGTTCACCTAAAAGTGAAAAAAAAGTGGAATGAGGAATGAAGAATAGAATAAAAATGGACCACTATTTGATGAGACTTATAGTATATGCCAAGAGATGCACATCTTGCATAGTGTTTGGTGTGAGGTTCATTGGTGCATTAAGAAATGATCTTTGGAGCTGCTGTGATTTTGATTTGGGATCCAAAGAACATGGTGCTTACTATAGAAAAATGAAACTATGCATCATAAGTATAAGTAACCTATAATGAATTTTATTTTGATCATGATGATTTAGTTCAAATCTGAATATTTATAACCAAGGATAATGATAAAAATTACTAATACCAGAGTTAAAACTATTTACATTTAAACAAAAAGAAAAAGAAAAAGAAATAATACACAAATGTAACCTAACTAAAAATCAAGATGTGGACAATCAAGATTTAATTAGGTTCAAGAATGTATAAAAAAAAGCATGAACAACTTAATAAACAACATGAAAACATGATTTAAGTAATTAAGATAAATGTGCATTAAGAATATGTCCCTAGAAAACCAAACAAGAGAACAAAATAAAACAGTAACATAAAAAGGCCTAGAATAAACAACAAGAAATAGTGAAGGAATAAAAATCAACAAACCATTGCTGAAATAAATGGAGTGACAAGAAATAACAAAAATAAATAAAAATAAAGTAAAAACACACAAATAAGAGTTAATCATAATGTTAGTGCAAGAAAAAAATAATAAGAATAAATGACACAAAGGGGGGGAAAGAAGAAAAGGAAGGAGGTGGCCAAGTTGACTCTAGATGTACAAGACAACTAGATGTTGCCTACATAGTTTCATGGATGCGAAATCCAACATGAACTTGAGGATAAATGTAGAATAAAAGTGATGATAATAAAATATTATTGATTTTATACAATAAATAAGGAAAATGAGTTCATAAAATGGTGAGAGTGTTTAAATGAGTGCTCACAAAATGGCAAGAGCATGCTAAAGTTTAATTGATTTTAAAATGGTGAGAACATATGGGAATGAGGGACTATGTTGATGTGAAGATAAATCAATTATGATATACATAGTTCCATTGGGACCTTAAGTCATAGTAATTGTTCCAACATAAAAGGTAGTGAAAATTTGACCACGTCACAAAAAATTCTCAAATTTGAGCCAAATGACAAGGCAAATGATAATAATACTAACAATGAGATATGATAATGCATGATAAAAAGGTGTTGTTCTTAATTTTCCCATAGGTGATTATAATTAGGAAATAATGTCATAATATTGATTTGTCCACAAGCAATTATAATCAGTGACACCAAATGAAATACTATTTGCCCATAAGCAGTTACAATCAACATCAATACATAAAATATAAATGAAATATAACTCATCAGATCAACTATCACACTATTTCCATAGATTGTCACTTAAACACAAAATTCTAAAAACTATTGAAACTAGATCAAAATCCCCTGCCAAAAAATGTGGGGAGAACCAAAGGAACCAAGATCAAAAAGGGTCAAGTAGGATGTCTAAAAACAAGCTCTTAGCCAATAGTAATGGTATAATGCAATGGTATAAGGCATGACATAAATAAAATGATAAGATGGAACTTGGATAAAATGGCAATATGGTTTGACCCAAAGTGATAATTGGCTTGCAAAATGGTGAGAACATGGCTTGGTTTACTCATAAAATGGCAAGAGCATTCAAAATTAAAAATTGATTGAAAAATGGTGAGAGTGTGGCTTAATTTTCTCTCAAAATGGTCAGAGTGTTCAAACTTAAAAATTTCTAAAAAAATGGTGAGATCATGGGCTCAATTTTCTCACAAAATGGTGAGAGCATGATTGAGATGAACAATCTAGATTTAAAAGAAATTTATCATTGCTTACATAGTCTCGAAGGACCATAAGTTAATGTAGTTTTAAAAACATGGTAAATAGGACACAATGGTAAATTATTATATTTATCTTATTGATGTGGAGATGTACATCATAATCAACATATGAGACAACCAAAATACTCAGTTATAAAATTTTCTATCCCATACCCTTTTGGAATAGTTTTCTATCAAACCTTTTGCAAATTTGGAGTCTAATGATGTTGTTGTGATCTTTGTTAGTCTTTGACTTTGTTCCTTAAAACATTGAAATAAGATATCTTTGTAGACACTATGAAAGAAAGTATTCCCAAAGATGGTAACTAATGTTAGGCATAGGTAAGAATAGTGTTAATTGGGATAAATAGTATGAGTTATTCAGGTAAAAGTTTTACATTTGTTATTATGATTTGATACTAAATACTATATTTATATTTTGTTTAACTCTGTTTGTTAATCAGAACTTTTACTTGAATAAGAGTCTTCAAGGAAATGACTAGTCCTAGTGGGGAGGATGTCACATCCTAATTTTACCCTCTAATTAATAACCTTTAAATCCATAGATTAACATGGTTATTATCTGAATCTCATTGATTTGACTTGAGCTTTATGACATATATTCGTATAGGACAGTGATATTGTTGATTACTATACATGATGTGATAATTATATTTTATTATTTTGTACATTAAATATATATTTTTTTTTATTTTTGCATCATTGGATGATATATATTATGATTATAACTAACTACCTACTTGTTGCAAGGTGGATGCAAGATAGATCCTACTCTCAATGTTTGATAAGGAAGAGTATCATCGGAGAGGATGGTCTAGATGTGATGAATGTGTAAAGACAAATGAATTGTTAATGACTCTACACACATGCATATTAAATTTAAAACATTATATGCATAAAATGTTTTAAATTTTACTAAATCTTATATGTGATTATACTAGTATGTAAATTTAAGTTCTTAATATGAATTATATTCATTTAAATTTATTATCTTGATTTCTGAGAATAAATCAGGAAATAGATATTTAATTTCTAATTATTAAATATACAATTACCTTGAAATTATAAGTAATTTTGAGCTTATATATCTATTAAATATATAATCAATTAGATTTATCAACTCAAGATCTTTAGTTATTCCAATCTAAAACTTAGTCTTAATAAAACATGCATGAGATTGCATTTAAAGATAAATTTAGATATCTTTATTTTTCTGGTCAACTTTGTCTATTATTTTAGATAAATTAATAAATATGACAATGATTTTTAAATAAAAATAAATAATTTTTTTTAAGTATTAATTATAAAGCTGAGAAAGACTATTGCTTGAAAAAAAGGGTTAACTACTAAAAAGTGTAGTTAATGAGATAGTTCTAAACATGCATGAGATAGGGAACAACTTATAAAGAGAGATTTAGTTTTATAAATAAAGCATCTTGAAATTATAAATAACGCATAGGGAGTCATGTAAGAAGGAAAGACAATAAAGAAAGGAGGACATAAAATATATTAGTTTTTACTTCCTCAACTTGGAAGTAATACAGAGGTAGGTTTTCTAATCAGAATTTTGTGTTTTATAGCATGGTTTACATTTATTTTATAGTTGAGTCCTAAATCAGAATGTCAAACCAATAGTTAAAATTAGTGAAGTATTTTAATAGGTAAAACTTAGCATCTAAATTTAAAAAGCCATATTTAGGCCTGCATGTATTTTATTATACTTGTGGATTGGATTTATACTAGACTGTGCTTTACTTAATATATCTGTGTTTTAATTCTTGATGTCCTACCTTGTCTAAGTGTCACCCATGTACCAATATCATTTTATTAGGATTTATATGTAGAATTTCATTATTACTATAAGGTTTATGTTTTCCTTTGGCAATGTCTAAATTCTCAAGGGTAGCCCATAGCATTCTATTGGCTATGTAAATATATTAAATGCCAAGTCATTATTTTAACATGTCATGCCTTTAAAATAAAAGTTGAATATGTAAAGGAGGTGTAGAGTCATAATTTTGAAATATGGGTCTTTGTTAATTCATTACTTGCATGGATGATATTTCAATGTGAAGTCGCAAGTTTTTAATATTCAACCAATAATATCATATTAGAAACACCAAAATATCAAAGCCATACATAATAATTGGAATACCAAATAGATGGGTAATGTTAGGTCATCAAGGTGAAACACTATGTTTAATATAGAGATGAGTATTATTAATTCAAATTTTAATATTTTATTGATATGTTGATTTTAATATGCAATTCTAGTCATTAACAAATGTTAAGTCTCTTTCTCTATCTATTATTAAGAACCTAGGTCGAAAGATAGAATACACAGTAGGGAATTAGAATGCCTAGTGTTTATTTGGAACATCAGCCCTTAGATAAATCTTTAATCCAATTTTGATCCTCTTTTTAAGTTGCCTAGTCACTTAAATAAAACATAGTGCATATAAAATACTACTAAGTATAAATATAGCACACTATGTATATTTTTAGTTAAAATTGCTATGTATATTTTTAGTTAAAATTTATTGTGTATATAACATTGTATATATGTATATATTGAGGAAAGTGCTCTATATATGTATGAATATTGTTAAAATTATTGTCTAAAAATAAATCATTAATCCTTTTGTTGAAGACGATGTTATACTACATCACTATTAGAAAGGTTGAGTTAATAATTATTTCTCACTGAATAAATACCATACTAAAATTTACTGAGTCATTTTATATATGGGTAGTGTTTGTGGACTAATTTTAATTATTATTGGTTGTGTTTTTTTTTTTTTTTTTTTTTTAAATAAAAAATATATGTATCATAATATAGTAGTGCATCATATTTACCTTTTAGATTTAAGTTTATTTAAATTCAGCATCCTTTATATTTTGACTTGAGTGTTTAAACCAATATGGATAAAATATAAATTAAAATGGCCTTTTACTATTATGTGTGTAGAGTCTTAATTGATTGACTATATTTTGATTATAAATTGTGCTTTAAAATATTATGATGTGTCCTTTTTAAATGCTAAGTCAATTGTATTTAAACATGAAGCTAGTTATATGGAATGCAATATATTAATTATAACACAATATATTTATCTTGAACATTGTCTCTTTTATAGAACATCGCATCTATAATTAAACATTGAGTTAATAATCATGTTGAAGTCACTGAGATTTAGATAGTTAAGTTATATCATTAATATGCCATGTAATTTTAATGAAACATTGAGTATTTAATTGAACATTATGCTTACAAAATTGAAATGGATTTTCTATGAAAGGTTGAGTTATTAAATTAAATTGGCTTAGTTTAAGATATAAAATAGCTAAGTCTTTTTAAATAGAAAAATTATGACTTATCTTTAATGCAAGATCAAATGTTTGGTAAAATTTTATTTTACTTCAGATTTATGTATTAAGGCTAGCACAAATTTTAACTCATATGGATAAACATAATTATTAGGAGAAGCTATATAGAGTTGGAATATTTTCCTTCTATTTCCCCTTTGATTGGTAATCAATGCTGGAATGGTCTGTGTATACACCTAAAATCTCTTGCTTAACCTTTTCTATTCCACTAATTTATCCTATTTCTATCCATTCACCTAATATCCCCCTTTTATTATCCTACATCCACTAACCTTATTCATCTCATTCTTTCATTAATTTTATCTTAATACCTATTATCCTAATCTAATCCTATTTATAGATTATATGTTAATTTAAAATTCCTATAACCACACCTACCAACCTACTAACCTACACCCTAGCCTTCCCTACATCCCTGTCTCTAATACTCAGCTAATCGACCATCTAACCCCCACTTAATCCTCCATTATCCCTAATATAATTAAGATGTATCTAGAAATGGATAAGTTCCTCTAAGTCTCTATGAGTCTCTAAACTAGAGAATTATAAGGAATTCAATATTCCTTGAATAATCCATAACCATTGATCTCATCCCTCTAACTTCAAATTTCAACCTTTGATCTTCCCTCCTAAAATCTATATAACCAACCTCCATCCTCCACTGGAGCCATCTAGTAAGCTCATAGCGAACCCATGTCTATTTAGAAATCAAGATAACATTTCTATAACACCATTTTGCTAAAATAAATCGTCAATAAAAAATACATCATCCATCATCTTTGATGAAGCATCCATGTCAATTTGAGTCTACATGCAATCAACTACAAATCCATTTGCAAATCCTACAAGGAGGTTATTAGAAGAAAGAATTGGTAAGTTCATATCATTCTAATTTATTTCTAGAATCTTCCCTAATTTGCTTATTTGTGTTTTGAGTTTGATTTAGCTTGTTAAATTCATATAGTGCGATCAAAATATATCTATAGTCTATAAACCCTACTTAGAAAGAAACAATAAAACTTGGGTATCACTTCACATGATATTTAATTATGTAAACATTTTGATGTAATGTCAAATTAAGGAAATATAAAAATACACAAGAATATAAATTATTAAGGATAAAATAAATAAATCAATAAATGATGTTCAACTATACTTTTGATGGTTAGGTAGGTGTTATCATATATTAAGAAAGATTTAAGTGTTTGATCTATCTTCCATAATTAAATGCATGAACCAAGAATTTGTAGAGTTGACACATAAAAATAACCAGTGGAAGCCTTATATTATGGTTTAAATCTAGAGGTAATTTAATTATTTGTTGTGAGAAAACTATGATTATTGAGAACAAAATATTGATTCTAGAGAGGTCTATTTGGATATAATACTTAGGTTATCTCTTAAAGGTTCATGGAAGTTTTGTTTGAGAAATCTTGTAAAATTTTGACTTGTGTTATATAAATGTCATTATACATATGTTGTTAGTATTAAAAACCTTTGTACAATACATATTGTGGAAGTATTTATATGTAAAAGTAATTATACTATTATATCATAAAGTAGTGCATCGTGATGTGTTTCTAGAGATTATGTTCTCATCTAATTATATTAAGGGTATAACCAAGTGATATAATCCATAAATTTCTTGTTTAATAATTATAGAGTAGGATTATTTGATTGAGTTATTCATGTTTGAGTAGGGTGATAAAACACAATGATCTATGACAGTATAAGATATCATAGAATACTTCAGCTTAAATGTATATGTTCGGATGGTACATATTATAGATTTATGTTTAGAATCTCATATAAGTTGACTAATCAAATGTTTCCACTGGTTATTACTTGAATAATATATTTTGTAACAATTAGTAAAACAACACGTATGAATTCATACAATATTGAGAGTGTAAATGAATGTTATCTATGACTTTCTTTGTTATATTTATGTTTTCTTGAATAAGAAACTATTATTCCATGTCTTTATGATTACTTAGTATGACTAATTATTTGAAAACTAGTAGTTATACTTAGAACACTAGATTATGATATTATGGTTTATCACGAGGTGTACTTTTTTATATCTTATTGTGGTAGTAAGGAATCTATAGTTTTATATGAATATGAAACATAGTCAGGTGGTATAAACTATAGGCATTAATTTCCTATTTGATTTAAATAATAATATATGATTCATTCTTGTGTAGAAGGAATAAAAGTATACTTTGCTTACTCCTATGCATGGCATGTGATGCAATATTATTGCTAAGACGATGTAATTATTTTTAGTCTTGCAGTTAAATAATGTATAGTGAGACATTATCTTTGTTATGTATGATTTACATGATAATAAGATATATTTTAATAGAATAGTATTTTTATGATACACTACATGTTTGGTATTATCATATGCACATGGGTACTATCTTATTTTTTAGATTCTCATACCATTCCATTTACCTATCCATAAAGGGAGGGATTTTACTTAATAGGGGATTACATGGGGGATAATTGGTGTATGGTTGATGTATAAAGTATTCACATGATGATCTCCCTCCTCCTAATAGTACTACTTACCTGGAGACTATAATTGGGTTGAATAGATATTCATGAGTTGATATGAGATGAGATCCAGAGATATTGGTAACTATTTATTGTTAAGGATAAAGGCTTAAAGGAAATGTAATTATATTTTATTTTTATATGTTGAAAATTAATTATTGTATTAGTGGATCAACTATGGTTGAGTCCTAATGTATTTAATTTTCTTGATATTGTGATTTATGATATTGCATTCAATATTTGAATATTGGAACTATTACTTTTTTAAGTTGTTTATTATTATTGCTTAAATTTATTTAGTTTAACTATTATTGAGTGGATTTAATGTTAATTAATACTTTTAAAAACATTTACTACATTATTCTCAATATAAATTGAGAGGTTATAACACCTAAAATGCTTGATTTAAGGATTTAAACTTATTCCTCACCTCAACATATGTACAATCCTTCTTTTATTTGTAATTTTGACTTTAATTTCCTTCACCCATTCCTTGGAATGGTTTAAAATATTGAAATGGTCAACAAACAAGTGGTTATGGATAAAAAAATTTAATTAAGACTCCCTATGGCATACATGCATGGGAGATATTAAAAAAACTTAATTATGTCATTAATACCTTAACTTTTAGAAAAGAGTTTTGAATCATACTAAGAGGGTACAATAAATGTTAAATTATTATAATTATTATCCTATACTAAAACAAAATCTCAATATGACCTTACTATGACTTTAGTAAACATATTGACACTAATGAAAGGATGAAAATTTGAATGAAAGACCTTATGAACTTAAAGATATTCGATGAAAAAAATAATGGTGACTAAAAAGGTCAACACTTGAAGATCAAAAATACTTTAAATGGAAGGAGGATATAACATATAATACATTTAAAAAGACTCTAGTAACATGTTTGCATATGTTCAAATGCATTGTGCATAGCCAACAAATCAATACAACAAATAAATCCATAAAATGCCTAGATGACATACCAAAACATGTATGTTTGGCTTGTAATAAATTACATTTTAAGTATAACATAATAGATTTCAATAAAACATGAAAAAGAAACATATAAAATGTTGATGCAAATAGATGAATTTTTATGAAAATATATGTATAAAATATAATAATTCTTTGAGAAATAGAATTGTTCCAAAATTTTGAACACCTCAACATATTTGGTTAAATGCATATTTGACATATATCTAAATTCTAATAGATCTTGAATCATTTATTTTTTAATTAAAAATTACTTTTGCACAAATTAGAGATCTAGGATATAAAAAACCTCAAATTAGACTAACTAGTGTGATTATAAATATGCCATCAAACATTGAAATAGTGAAAACAAATTAGAATGCTCAATCGATGAATCATGTATAATTTTTTCTAAGCTAAAAATAAAATTGGAATACAAGAATGCATACTAGAAATGGAGGATTCATCCAAACATTATCATGCATGATCTAAAGCATTTATGCAAAATAAAGTTTTATCAATTTGAAAATGTCAAAATTACAAGGAACTAGAAATAATTGTGACACACCAATGACAATGTAAATTTATATATTATTGTCACTTCATAAGATAGTGAAATAAGTGATGAAGATAAAGAATGCATTTCCACTTCAACCATGGTACATTGATTCATAGAATCCACATGCATTCATGATTTTGGGTCTCTTTTTGAATCAATAGTTTTAGATGTATTCTATTTTATATTTCCATTTGGATAAGAAAACATGTTGGATGTAACATTACTAAATGAATATATAAACACATAAATAACGCTAGCACATTTTTGATTTTGTATGTATTCAATCTAATTTTGTAACTCTTTTATTATCTTGATCATAGTACTGATTTTAAAATTTAGGGATTCACAAGCACAAAAGCTAGGTAGTTCAAATTGATTACCTTCATTTGAAACTATAGGATGGTCCACATTACCCCTTAGATAAGTGATATCCTAAACTTAGTTAGAGGGATGTAAGATATCACCCTGATTAGGGTTATGATGAGGAATAAGTTACTTTTTATTCATACTAAACATCATTTTAGGTGAATAAATTTTGAATTTTTAGATAAATGTTAACAATTGAGAGATAAAGAAAATCAAAAAAATCCTAGATCACACTAGGATTTATATGGAAGGCACAAAGGTTAGGTTACTAGATGTTTAACCATTAAATATAAACTAGGGGAATCTAGAGTAAAATAGGTAGAGATAGCTGGGGGCACAAGGATGGTAGACTATATCTAAAGTAGTTTTATTAATTGAGAAACTTAGATAAACATATACTAAATTTATAATGTTGAGATATACTAAGATTATAAAGTACAATTATGCTAGATATTAAAATGATAAAAAAAATAAAATACTTAAATGTTTTTGATCCTAATACATATCTAGACCAGGATCAAGAAGAAACTAGATTCATTATAAATTTTATATTAATCACATAATTTTAGAAACTATACCTATGTAGTTATAGACACTTATGTTAACTTGGGATGATTGCATTGGTGCTTCTATCTAAATTGGACATAGGTGTCTAGTATAGAATACCAACTAAAACTATATGTTAGCATCTAGATTTTTATGGGTTATATGTCACCTTTGCTTTGGTGCATTTAGATCTGGGTCATGGACTATCACTCCTTGTCAAATATCAAAACCCTAGTTCTTAATCTTCATAGTGGCAGTGGGAGAAATTGCTTAGTGAGAACATAGTATTGAGCTACCTCAAAGACCCCTCTCTCAATGAGTAATGGTAACATATTAAATACTCTAAATAGGGTCTCAAACCTTTGTATTTATGCATTATATGTTTCCTTATGTGTGAAAAAGGATGCAATATGCAATAATCATGTACATAGATTGACCTAGTTTGTAACTTAGAAAATATGGCTCATGGTATGTTCCTTCAGTACTTTATATCCATAAAAGTGATATAACTATGATTGATAAGGAAATTTTCAAAAATAAAGAATTTTTTTCTCACTTGAGTGCTTGACTAAAAGTCTTTTTTAAGTTACATTATGATTTGTTTAGTATGTGTTAGGTTTTTTTTCTCTAGGTTAGGTATGAATGAGGATTGATCATGTATCTATACCAATCCCTTTAAAGAATATATTACAAAAGGCCATTATTCTAACCATATTAATATATTTTGTTTGTAAATAAGATGAATTGAAGGCACTAGACACTTTTGTTGGAATAGGACACTTGTAGTAATGTAGCAATCTGATTGGGATGCAAGTGGTTGGGTAGTTGGGAAATAAGTGCAATTATAGAAAATTTTAGAGATAAAAGTTAAATGGGTTTATATAATTCTAGGGAAGATACAAGGTTTGGGTCATCATAATGACATTATTTAGACTAATAAATAAAAAAAGATCACAAATAAATAGTGTATGTAATCCTTTTGGTAGTAGGTAAGGTTGATAACTTAGAGGAACAACTAAGGTCTATATTTTCCTAGTTGAAAAGACTTAGGTGCTATATAAATCATAAATAGTGTGTAAAACCTTAGACATATGAGTAAATAATGAAGATTAAACTATAAATACAAATTAATCCTAGGGTTATACTCACTTGATAACTTGGAAATTTCTTGATCACTACTTGAGAAAACCAAAATCACTCTCGTAAGGCATTATAACAGAGGCATACATATACAACATGTTAACTTATATTTTTTAGAATCAAGTCTAAATACACATTAGAGCCAATTTTACATGGTGCCAAGTACTCAAATCCAAAAATTTCATTGTATTATATAGTTATGACAATGTCTCTCTCACACACACAAGTGGGAGTACTACATATAATTTTATTCCTCTTTAGATTATTGTAATGTAATGAAATGCCTAGTCATGTAGCAGGGAGTTGTTTTGATTTTCCAACCCAAAACACTATCAAATTTTATAATGATAATATTATGGTGGAAATGAAAACATGGTTTAGATGGAATGATAAGTAAACTAAATATTAGCGCATAAGATAATATGTTAGTGAACACAAAGGAATAATATACAGACACTGAAATAAGTGTTTGAGGAGTTATAGAACTAAATAATCTATGGGGACACTAGTAATAGAGACAATAGATTATTGGATACGATAGGTGGTAGAGTTTACTAGTAGTGTCCATTTAGGGTTTGGGCTATTATTTTATAGTATGAGTCGTGACAACTATCATGCATATAGAAAGTTTAGAGTAAATGACAACTATTGTGAGAGAAATAATATCATGTTTAGATAAACACATCTATCCCATTTTTTTTGTTTTAAAATATTCCAAGTGAAATACATATCTATCATATATAATTTATACTTGTGTCTTATGTCTATATTTTAATAATTTGAATAAGATCTAGTTTAACACTATTTAGGAAACCTTAAACTAAAATAAGTACATCATAATCTTTGTAAATAGTAGGGGTAAATAAACCCATAATTGAAATTATATTATTTGTTTTAGTGTATTTGGGATCAATTGGCTTCAATTTTATATGCCATTAAACCAATTGTGTGATTGGTTCATGGGGGTATCTAAATGGGGCCAATCGAGACAAAAAAATGTGATAATTGAGGGTCAATTTACCTATATATGATTGAACTAATCACTTGATCATGTTAATTTTCTATGTAATTAGGGTTGATCAATCCAATCCAAACTAGATTGTATCGTATATATGTTTTGCTATTAGTTAACACTTTATATTCACCCCATTAAACCAATCACTTGATTGGTTCATTGTGGTATGAAAATGAGATTGATAAATCCCTAATTCACATTATATTCTTTAATTTATTAGATTTAGACTTATTTTTCCCTAATTTTATACCCCCATGAATCAATTATTTGATTTATTATTCAATCGAGTATGAAAATAGGGCTGATTGAGCCCAAACCCAATAAATGAGATAGTCTAAGGACATTTGGGCTTAATTGGACCCAATTGTGTATTAAATGGAGTATGAAAATGGGACCAATTAAGACTAAACCAACTAACCTCATTCAATCATCCCTGATTTAATACTACATTACAAAATCAAGTGATTAGTTTAATAGGGTATGGAATGGTGATAATAAATCCCAAACCCAAAAAAATCAATAATATAGGACCAATTTAGGATCAAGTGAATCCAATTTCATAGTTCACTAAAATATTGACATTATATTATAACTTTTGGTAATTTTGGTCTTGGTTGGCACTATTTTCTTACCCCATTGAACTAATAATCTCATTGGTTCAATATGACACATAATATGGATTGATTGAGCTCCTATTAAAATAAAAGTATTTAATTTTATATTTTTTTTAGAAAACATTCCAAACTACATATCTCATTGAGCAATTCCCCTAGTTGATTTAATGGAATATGCAACTTCATCAAATTATTATCAAACCCATCAAATTGAACATGATTGGTTCAATGGGACATGAAATTTGGAAAGATTATCAACAAACCTATCAGATTAAATAATTTAATGTTAATTGGATACATTCAATCCCTACTTAACATTAGACAATCAAATTAGGTGGATTTGGGTTCAATTTATCCTATTCATGCACCACATTAAATTGATCGATCCATTAATTCAATATAGTGTGAAAATGATGCCAATCAATCCTTAATACATGTTATATTATTGTATTTTGAGCCACTCTTTTATCATAAATATTTTTTTAAATTCAAATGGGTTGGAACACCTATATAATGGCCATCTATAATCAATCAATAAAATATTTTTGAGAAGCTAAATGATTGTTTAATTAATGTAGAAGCTCCAATGGGAAAAACCATATGAGAGGTCCAAAAAAATCATCTCAAGATAGATATTTATTGACGTTTTTAGTTAGATTTATTTATATATTTTTACTAGTTATAATCTAAGTTATTATGTAGATATGCATTTTAAAATGGAAATCATGGTTGATGGTGTAGTATTTTAATCCTTATGAGTTGTTAATAATTAATGTTTGGTTTTAAATTTGATTTCCATTTGACCATAAATTAAAAAATAATTATTTTACTTGTATAATTTAATTAAAATTTAATATCATCTAATCTATATGTATATAGACTGAGAAATCCCAAAATCTCTCTTCAGAATAGAATAATTCTAATAACATGAAATTACTCAACAATAAATAAATAATAATTAAAAAATATATAATATGTATTATTTAAGGAAATAATTGCAACTTATTTATTACACATATACAAGTGATTACATTTATAAAAATAGGTGTTGATAAAAATATTTAATAATAAGTGGAGCGGTAGAATACAAAATGTGTAGTTACATAAGATGAGAAGTGGAGTTATAACATCACAAAATTGGAGTCCCATAAAATAACTTATGCATCAGCATGTGCATGAATCACATGACTAATTGTCATAAAAAATATCACATAACTTTATCATCAACATATATTAATGATAAATAATTAACTCTATCTAAGTGCGATTAAAATATATCTTAGTGTGTACAAGAATTATATATATATATATATATATATATATATATATATATATATATATACACCACTAAATAATGATAAAAAATAGCTTAAAGTGAACACACTTCTACCCCCACCCTTAAGTACAACATGGGGGGAAAATAAAATGAGAATGAGATATATAATGCTATGAAAATGGATCCCCATAATTATAGCTAATAAAGTACCCCTATACAATAAATGCACTCTATAAAAATTAAGACCCACTACAAGGGTGTCTAAAAAACTATTAAAAAACATAAGTAACTAGAGGAGCTAAGATATGTCCCAAACAATATAAATAAAAAAGCATAACATTCAAGTAGCACACTAGTATCTTGAAATTTCATAGTTTGGTTAATCACTTTAAATAGAGGTACAACATATGGGTTTAATCCATCACAAAAGAGTATAAGTGAATGTAAACATAGTGAATAAATCAAAAATAAATTATATGGGTGGTTTAAATCCACTACTCAAATAATGGAGAACTGATAGATGTAAGAGATGCTGACATTTATACTGTCATATAATGTGTTAAAAATAAAAAAGATTTCATAAAATAAATCTCATAAATAGAATAACTACTATAGGTAGATGTAAAATAATACTCAAGAGAGATACAAAATATACTCCAATATTTTTAAATGGGTGGAATGGATGAAAATATATGTATGAGTGATATAAATCCACTAATCAAACACCAAATAATTAATAAAAACTAGAGATATTATAAAAAACATAAAAACTAATAACCTTACTGACTTCTAGAGTGTTCAAAAGTACAATAATATCTCATAAAATATAGATAAAACATGTCAAGGAGGTAGAAATTGTACTATGAGATCATAGGTGGATGAGATGTGGAGATAAAAAATCACAAAATTGGACTCACAATGAATAAATTTTGTATAATCATGTGTATAAATCAATTTAATATTTATCACTAATAATTTCATGTTAAATTTATGTTGGCCAAATTTGACAGTGCAAGTCAAATTGAGACACCTATGGTCAAAAATTTGTCTTTATAGGTATATAGGGGGTGTAAATTATGTCATAGGGTGTATTAAAATATATTTTATGTCATTCAATGTTATATTGGCCTTGGTCATTAGTCATTTTAGTCCTTATATCATTTTGAGTCATTTTGGGGGTCAAAATGAGCATTAAATGAGTTGTACAAACTACTTGGGAAGTGTGAAGGTGTAAAAAGGATGATGTCACACCCCATGTGTCCTCATATGTATTAATCAACTATTTATAACTAAAAAGTGGTAGGTTCTTCAGAAGAAAGAGTAGTTTTTTTAAAAAAAAGGGAAGAGTTTGGCACTTGTACGACCCATGGGGGAAGGTGACACAAGGGAGAAGGTCATGAGATTTCCCTTAAACTTCAGAAATATCCATTACACATTATAAATATTTTTTAAATTCCAATTTTTATCTAAAACAATTAAGCTCCTTCTTCATCCTTCTAAACACACAAAACCAGTTAACAAGTTTGTACTTGTTACGACCAGTAGGGGAGGTTTCAAGAAAAATATTGATAGTGGTGTATTCAAAACTCAGTAAAATAACATTTAATTTTTTGTTGTAGAGGAATGGTAGACTATACTTTATGAACCATTCCTAATAAGTTGACCTATCCAATTTGTGTGCTAATCTATGCACCCTATAGGTTTTGCCTTGGTTTGGAGAAGTCCTGAAAATACAATTACTAAAATTGGTTCCATATGATTTTTAATACTTAATCTCATGACTTACATGCTTATTTTCATTTTTTTCAAAGACCTCATGGGCATTTTAGTTCAGTTTACAAGTTGATGTCTCGGGTTGAATGCTAATCATTTTCACTACTTATAGAAGGTTGTATTATCTATAAGAGCTTAATGTGAATCAAATATGATGTTTTCCATCTTTTAATACCATATATATAACCTCCCTTACATATTTATTCCTAAAACACCATAACTTAATCAAACATTAAGTTTTGACATACACACAATCAGCTCTTTATCTACTTTTCACTTACAGTCACGTGTATGGAACGTATATGGCATGTTCAAAGACATGTGATGAAGGTTTAAAAGCTTGGTTTATGTTTTATAACCATTAGGTAGTAATTTATACCTTCCAAAGTATTTAAAAATGGACTATTACAATCATATACAACACCTTCATATAGTCTACCATTGGAATGTGCACCAACAAGTGCTTGGAAGGTTTCAAACATTTAAGTGAGGTGTGGAATATTACATAAAGATATTTTGTATCATAATATACCATTTAAGCCTTTTTAATACCTATATTTTATCATCATTATGCATGTATTGCTCACTACCTGCCTAAACTCACTGTCTACCTACATATAACTCATAATTTGCATCTACAAGTGCCCTCTTGGAAACCAAGCATGTTGAAAATGACCATTTAAACTGAGCAGGATTTTGATTATGAGAATATTATTTTTGGATATATTTAAAATTTCTAAACTAAATTGGAAACCATAGACCATGCACTTTACTCCCATTCCCTATATTACATGCATAGTGGAATGTCCACCTACAGGTGGTCCTAATAGAGAATTGAGGTGTCTTATGAAGAGTTTAAGCATATGACGAACTCATCCATGAAGTACTAACATGGTATATTTCATGAAAAAAAAATTTAAATGATGTATTAACACATTATATTTGTAAACCATACTAAAGGATTCAATGATTGTGTTCAGAGACATTTTCCTCAAAAGTACAAAATAGAGCACTTGAAAATTTTGTTAAAGATTTATAATAGGGTTGCCAATTATATTGATGAATCCTAATGTGTTTTTATTGAATTTAAAATATAAGATAATAAATATACAAATTTATAAGGGCAGCTGATTAGTTAATTTTTTTGAAGCTTAAAGTTATGTTTTCATACACTAAACCCAGGCAGTGATCACTTATATGTCTGAGTCCAAAAAAAACCTTTTTCATTTCATGTTCGTAGAATTGTTACATTTATTCACATATGGATGGTATATATGGTTTAAAATATCATTCATGGCATAAATATCATAAAATGAGGAGGATATATTGTATTTTGCTTCCCATATACATCTACAGGGTTCTCTTTCTTAATAAGTTGACCTACAACTGGTTGCAAAGTTGATAAAAATATATAGTATGAGCTTTGAGGTGGAAAAATATTTGCATGTTGAATAAAATTATTTATTTTATAGGCCATTTTATTCTAATAAGCATCAATCTTGACTTGGAGAACTAGGTCTTTTGACTTAGTAAGTACATTTACAGGCATGTCTTCGTCTAAAAAGACCACCTACAGCTGACTGTGAAAACATATCTCATCCTTGAAGAGAGTTTATATCTAGAGACACAAAATTTAACTAAGTATTAATGTTAATAATACATATATTTTATATAAAAATAATTTCATGATGATTCTAAAGAAGGTTCATGCCTATAATACTTTTGTTTTCCCTAACAATTTGTAGTTACAATCAACTATAGTTGGTAGTGACTCAAATGGTGATTGTTCTAGGTATTTGGCATATAAATTACATATTATAAGTGTATAAAATTAAGGTTTTTAATTAAAAACTTATATCAATGTAATCATCTCTAGCTATGTCAAATGTACCTATAGGTAGGAGAAATGTACAATTAGGGTAAGTTTATTGGTCTAGCCTAGTTCAATAAGAATATGATTCAAGGTGAAAACATGGGTATAAGAGTTTTTGAGAATTTTTAGTTTCCTCATAATTATTAAAATAATCTCAAAATAAAATCATGTTTCTATAAGTAACACATATAGGAGGTTCTAATCAAGTAACCTATAGCCTACATCCTGAACATTGCACATAATTTGTTCCCTAATGGTTTGCCTTGGATTTCAAAGGAATTTAGAGGTTAAATGGCATGATAAAATGTTAAAATTTGGTGTATATGGTATATATAAATTTTATAATCCCTTATAATATTCCAATTTTCAAATAAAATATGGGAAGTACCCTCTATTTTTTCTTAGATAGAGGGTACTTCCCTTTGTATGAGAACCATGCAGTTTTGGAATGTATAGATAGAAGGAATCTCTAGGAGATATTTAAAAATTTAAGGGATGTAAAATAATATATTTAATTCCTATTAAAACATTATAAATCAAGTTAAAAAATATTAATTTCATAAAGAGCTCTAAACTCTCAAGGTTGTAGTCAGGACATTTAGGCAAGGTTTTGGCCTAAAGCCAAAATGACGGGTCATACTCATTTCTAACCTTTGAAAATATTTTTCATAGATGGAAAAATGTTTCTAAGGTCATTTGGATGTAATAAAGCTATTGGTATGCATATAAACCCCAAATAGTCTATTTTTGAGCTCAAAACCAACATAGGCTTATAGGAAATGGAAAGAAGAGCATGATAGTAGAGATTTGGAAGATAATTTATATTTTGATGATTTTCATGGAGGTAATGTAATTTTGAAGAAGGTTACAGGGGCATTGAAGATTATTCTTGGGGAATTTTTTTGAAATTCCAGTTTCCAAAATTCATGAACAAATCTTAAAACCACAATGAGGTCAAAACTCTTACAAACCCTTAGATAAGGACTTGATTGGGAAAATGAGGTTAGAAGGATATTAAAGTGAGATGGAATTAACATGGAGGTGCTTGAAAATTTTAGAATACTCTCTCAGTATCCTCCCTATCCTATTGGACTATATGAAATTATATGAATGGGGTAAAAAATAGGGTTTTATTTTTTGTTTTGTGTGTTTTATAGGTTATATAAGGATTCTAAAGATTAAAATAGCATGGACAGGAATATTAAGACTTAAGATAACTACTCATCACAATTTATTTATTTATAAAAACTCTTAGGTTACCCAACAAACAACTTAATCTCAACTAGTCAAAACTAGAATAGTGAGCATGATGGTGAGAAGTGTGAAAACTTTAAGTGAATGGATTTTCAAGGTGTGACTGATGCTTAGAAGGCCATATAGGGTCTTTAAAAGTTTCATCCACTCCATTTTATTAATTTTAATTTAAAACTAATGCCAATATTGAAGCCAAGTGAGGGGTGACATAAAAGGGAGTTTCTTAGACTACAAATGTTGATGGCTCACTTCCAAAAGTTTATAGATGATAAAGATGAAAAATAATGCATGGAGAGGTATGTTAAAATATATTCCCCCTCATTCCAATCTTTAGACCTATCAGTAGTCAGTTTTGAGATGTTCAAACATGGCTAAATCATGAAGGTAGTTTTCTGAGCCACAATGAGAACTCTTTCACCACTTTTCAAGAGTTTCATGACATGGGGTGACACTTGTGCTTCTTGAACTTATATGATCAGTTTCACAATCTTTTCCCATACATAAGTAACTCATTTTCTCATCTTGACAAGAAACCTTGTGACCTTTGGACTTTTTTCTTATTCTCTCTCTAGAGTTTTATAAGAACTAGCCATTTTGGCCTTTATGAACTATGCTTCACCTGAGTATGGCCAAGTCCTACTCATTTAAATACTATTGATAAATGAATACTAATAATTTTTACCTCTCCCATGACTATTCATATTTTGTTTTACTTGGATGATTGATCTTGCTTAATGATGACTGTTGTTTCCTTAACATGTTGTCTCATTCTCTCACCTGTTTACAATTGAAAAGCTTCTTCTTAAAGGTGATGTGAAGTGTTATAATAAGTTTTAGGTTAAGTGAGTTATCCTATTAAATAGTGTCATTATAGATCTCATTCATAACCTCATAATGAAATATTGATGTGAGAAGATGCAGATTAGAGAAGTGCATGTTTGGTTAGTCCCTTGTTCTCATAGGTAACATGTAGTTGGTTGGTAGTCATAAACAAATTTTGTTTATCAACTTCCTTAGTATATTTTAATTTAATTTCCTCTCTACCTTTTCCCCCACAAGCATAGGTGTATTAGTGAGCCAAATTGGTACATGAAGGGAGCTATCCCTATCTAGAGATTCACCTAATTCTTAGGCTCACCCATAGACTAGAGGTGTTTCAATTGTGACACTTAGATGAGGATAGATAAAAAAAAATCCTCAAAGGGTGAAAATAAAAGTCATAATAGTTTTTGGCACACCTAGTGGGACTCTTAATCAAAAAACTTGAAATATTTTTGGTGTTGTATTTCAAGACATCAGCCTTTGGAGGCATCTATCTAAGCATCAATGGAGAATACAAAGTTACATCATCTAGTCAAGTACCCCAGGTAATCCTTTTAAATATTTTTTATAATCATTACTTATGTTAATTCTTCCTAATGAATTTCCATGGCTGACTTTAGTGTTGAGTATTATTTTACACAACTTTTTGAGGTTTTTCATGCTTATGGCATTTCCTATTCGCCTATTCATGATCCTTACAAATTTAAATATGATTATTACCAACTATAATATGACCACTTATATCCTTTTCATGAGTTATATCAGCCTCAAAATTAACCTTCTCCATATCTTACTCCTAGTCAACCCAGTCACTTCTCAAGTTAGTCCATTGCAACTTTCAAGCAAACACTCTTGGGCTATGAGAAGTATATGTTAGATATTGAAACACTAAGGGGAAAAGGTAAATATATTATTACTAATTTCAATCATAAGGTAAGAGATGTATTATATTTAGTTAAGAGAGAGTGGTCACCCAATGAGAGAGGAAATTGGGAAAGGATCATAAGTGAGATGCTAGATGTGAGTGGCCTAGTTTCATCCTTAGAAGATGGGTTAAAAATTCATGAGGAGTAGCCTCAACAAAACTATCATCCTTCAAATCCACTTCCCCAAGGTTTCTATCAGTCCTACTTGAACCCTATTTATGAACCCAATCAAGCTTATCAAAGTCATCCTCTCCCCAATCAACTAGAGGAGAGAGTTGGAAAGACAAATTTGGTTTTTGAAGCAAATATTGTTAGGTAGATTAAGTTCACCAATAGGTAGATGTATTAATCCATATCATCATTAAAGGAAGTAAAATTTAAGACTTCATTTCCCTCTCCTATTATATCCTTACCTTTAGAAGAGACATCTAGATGGGTATGTGCATGGAGTTAGTGGATAATTCTATGGATATTTTAGGTAACATGATCATGTTATTTAAATTATAGCTTGATAATTACTGAGCCATAACACGTATTCATTATTATAAATTCAAATAATGCATATGTGTTGTATAATGTTTATGCATTATATAACACATATGTGTTATATAAAATGCATGCATTTTATAGTGTATTATACAACATGCATGCATTATATAACATGTACACTTTTATTTTTTATAAATCCAAAACCAACTCCATGATCATTTGAGAGTTACACGTGAAACCAAATTTGTCCATAAGCTTATATTTACTACTCTAAATGTTAAGTATAAGTTTACATTTATATAATAAATGTGAACTTATACTTTAATTTTATTTTAGTAAATATAATAAATTAGGGTCACTCAACATCTAATAGTTTTGGTATCATAGTTGCATGTCTTACAATATGGAAAATAGTTTTTCAAAATACAATCATGTTAGTACTTAGGCATTTTTAGGGTCTAAATATTAAACCTAAGGATTTTAGGACATAATTTTTTCAATTTATATCCATTTTTGGTAAACATATAATCATTTTTTAGGTTTTTGTACCTTTTGGATTGATTCTTAACATTTTTTGGAGTCTTAGGTTTGTCACAATTGAAGTTTACAAACCACTCACTTTGAAATTGATACAAAGTGGTGTGATTAGGGTAGCATAGGTCACATTTGTGACCTATACACATCAAACAACCACTTTCTATTAATTTCACTTGTTCATCATCCTTTCCTCATCCTTGATCACTTCCTACTCATGCCTCATCACCCATAATCACTCTCTCATCATTATTGATTGTCCCTAATCTCTCCCTCATTAACCTTCACTATCCCTAGTCATCTCTAATCACTCCTTAATGATCCATGATTACTCCCTCATTAACCCTCACTATGCCTCATCATCCCTAATAACTCAATCCTTGTCCCTCCTCATCCCTCATCACTCTCTCATTTAACCTCACCATCCCTAATCATATTTAATCACTTCCTCATCAGATCTCACCATCCATCATCATCCCCAATCACTCCCTCATTGGAATTCACCATCCCTAATTACAACTTCATCATCCCTAATATCTTCCTATTCATCCCTCATCATCTCTAATCACTCCCTTATTGACCCTCACCATTCCTCATAATTTACAATCAATCCCTCATTTCCCCTCACCATCCCTCATGATGCAAATCCCTATTGCATACTTTTCTTGTCCACGCTCTTTGCCAATATCCACGTAGATTTCACTTTATCTTTTTTTGATTGATATATATCTTTGGAACATATACACATTTAAAATTAACATTGTCATCTTATTCATTTCATTTATTCTCCACCATTATTTAGATGGTCTCACTAAAATATTCATTTTATTCTCCTTACTCAATGCATTCAATCTCTATTACTTTGAGACTATCCCCCTTAATAGTCTTTATGATTTATAATAACTTGGATCAAATCTTGTCTCTAATTACTTAGGATTTAATAGGTATCTAACAAAATTCATTCCAATCCTTTGAGTTCTCACCAACTTTTTCCCAACCGTACTTAACTTCTTAACTCAATCCTCATATCATACACTACCTCTTACTCAATCATAGACTCTTCTTGTATATAATAAAATCATTGAATAAAACTCATTTATGGATACCCTTTAATATATATCATTTATTCATAAAATTTTAGGCTTTGGTTCAACTATTTGATAACTTATTTTGGCTCTTTCTACTCTCATATTAGATTTTTAGGTTTCCTTCTACCCTGTCTCCAACATAGTCCTCCCCCATCCATGTTTATCCATACTTACACAACTTAAAAACACTATATTATATTTATTCATTTTAAACTTAAATGTTTCACCAAATTTCATTAATTATTGATGGTTACAACTCCTAGAAACTCGCCTTGAAAGTAGAAACGCTAATATAGGGTTTGGATTGGTTTCACAAACATGAGAAGGGTCAAAAAGAAATTTCAATATTTTAAAGGTGTTTATAATGACTTTGACTATTGGATTAGGTCTTATTTCACCCTATGCACATTTTCCAAGTGTTATATTTACCTTTTTAAGCTACAGTAGATTGACTTAACCAAATTTTAATAGATTGTGTACTTAGTCATAGGTCTGTAGAAATTTGAAAAGAGGTTATTTATTCTAATTCATTACAAAAAGGGTTATAAATAAACATGAAGTTTTAAAATCCTTTAAAAAATGTTAAAACACTTTTAAAAACAATGCCTTCTATATGTAACACCCAATTTGCCAATTTCCATCAGATACCACTTTGATCGTATTAAGTTTATTGATGACTGTAGGACTGTGTTAGTTTTTTTTTTCTCATCCAAATATACGAAATATAATTTAAAAACTATATGAATTCATGATCATATGATAATAAAATTACCAATATATAAATTTTAATGTTCACTTTAATACATGCATATACCTTCACACACAGATGTATACTCAAAAAATTTGCTCATAGAAGATAAGGTTATGTTATTTAACATAGAATGTCCTTAGCAGAATAACAACATACAATGTTTAAATACTATTAATGAATTTTTATTTCAAGTTACTAATTACTCATACATTCCAAAATCCCATCAAATATAATCTATTCTTCTACAAGAATATTACCTTCACTCATATTTTAAGGCATAGTTTGTAAAAGCATAGGGTGTACAGTTTATAATTTAAACATTCAAAAGATTTGAAACTAAAATGACAAATTATATAATAACCATCATATAAAATGTATTTTTAACTTTACACTCACACAAATATCACAAAAAACTTGTTACTAATCATGTTTCTCATGCACACCATCAAATATCTTTGTAAATATTCAAGAAGATGCATAATCTATTTGCTTTCTTATCTGAAAATAATCAAAACTTATCTTTATTCACTTGTTTGGTGTTATTTAAATTCATCCTTTCTAATCATATCCCTTAAAACTCTCTTGAATCTAACTCTAAATATAAAATAAGATATGGACAAGACTCTTATTACCAAATAACCATCAACTGAATTCTAAGTTCTTTTGTATGTTAAGAGTGTCCTCAACTAGCTCAACTACTAACATATTTCTAAAATATGAGTTTATGTATATGTGCTTTAGCATCCTAAAATCCTTGATAAATTCTAACCACACAAAATTAAATGTTGGAATTCTTGAAACAAGATTGAAGTCTCTATAAAAGTTGAAAATTTTAAATGAAAGATTTGGTAGGAAAGTCCTATACAACTCTAATTCAAAATTGACATAAAAATAAAAACTTAAAAATACTCCTACATACTTATTATGTCCTTTACCACCTTCTAAAGACTTTAAACATGTAAAATAAACCACTATTTATATTGGGTAGTGTTGTTCCTACATCACCTCATCAATCCTAATCACTGCTTCATCGTACCTCATCATCTCTAACAACTCATTCCTCATCCCTCATCTCCCCTAATAACTCCCTCATTAATCCTCACTATCACTCATCATCCCTAATCACTCCCTCATCCTCCCTAATCAATCCCTCATTGAAATTCACCATCCCTTATCATCTCTATTCACTCCCTCATTATCTCTACTAAATTCTTGCTCATCCTTCATTATCCTTAATCACTCTATCCAATACCTTAATGGTGGTATTTTGTTTTAGTTTAACAATGTTAGGAGATACAAGTGGAGAGTTGAGTTCTAGCATAAAATATAAAGCATAGTGATCAAAATGATGCAGTGGCAAATTTGAAACACAAATATTTAACACCTATGAAAAAATATGGGCCTATTATAAATGATGTAATTCATAATTGAAAATATACTAGAAAAAGAGAAGAAATTAAAACCACCATAGCACCAAAAATGGGCAGTAAATACATGAGGATCACCAAGCTATGTGATTTCCTGAAACCAACTAATTTATTTTCATATGAGGACATTTTATGACGTGAATAATTATATTTAATGCCTTCTATTTATATGTATATTGATTAAATCATCATAGAAAAGAGTGGAAAAAAAATTCAAATGATTAGAACAAGTAGTCCAAGATTGGAAAGTGGTGCTTAATTCATCACTTCAATATTCAATCCAATGAAGAATGCCACACTATGATATCTCTTCTTACACATATCAATAAGTGGGTACAATTTATCTATCACTCTAAAAATTTACGTAGATAATAGATCATCAACCCAATGATATGGTCGGTACTAAAAATATCTCTACTTCCCCCAATAAGAAATTATATGAATAAAAAATAGTATTTCATTAACAAATGTAGATCAATGGTGAGATAATACACTTCATCATTTATAATAGAAGTCAAAATAATTTAATTTCTCCTAAACCATATTTTGAATCATTGAATTTGAAATTTATACATCATATATAACCATATGCTAGTGTATGGTCTAGCGTTGGCCTTGAGAAATGGATCACCTAGTAATGTCACTTGGTGTACAAAATCAAAAATTTTAAAGATGCCATCCTTTGTGACATCTCACCATTATAGGTGTGTGATGTTTTACATGTGTTAAATCATGTATTTACCACTGACATGTATTCTATAAAGTAAATCCTTAATTTTTTTGATAGATTGTCTGGATCTAAAATACCATATATCATAATTAGTTCATAAGCTTTCAGTCATTAGTGCCAGGAAGTGCAACAATATTATCAATTTTAATAAGAAGTATAAACTTAATGGTAAGAAATAAATGTTTAATGACATCCTTATGTCACCATATCATACTATGGTTTATCCAATAATAACGAAGATGAAATAATTGAACCATAAACTATATAAATACAAGGATATCTTTCAATCACCTAAATAAGTTCCTACATAATATAAACTAAACAATAATATTTATTTTATCCCCTAACTACCTCTACCTCAAACCTCTTTATACAACATGTAATTTCTAGAGAATGAATAGATCAAGTGGTCGATCCATGAAATCATGGATAATGGACACATCATGCCCAAATCAATGCTTTGTAAAAACCCAATTGTGTTTACACCAAAGTTTTGAATCAATTAAAAAAATATAAATAAGATTAATGCGAAGAAATATTATCCTCATTTAAATATTAAGGCATTTTTCTTCCATATCCATGGTGTATAGTTCTTTTCCAAAATTGATATTAAGTTTGGGTGTAATCATATTCATGTTAAACCTTTAGACATTTAGAATATATTCTTAAAAACAAAGGAAGGATTGATTGACTAGTTGATTATGCCTTTTAGGTTAACTCATATAAAAAATTCATTCATTTTAAAATGTTGAATGACATCCTTAGGCCCTTTACCTATGTCATTTTTTAAATCTACCTTGATTACATCTTAATCTTTAGAAAACATGGGATGAACATCTACACGATGTTGAACTAGTCTTTCACATTTTATAGAAATATATTTTTGTGATAACATGAATAAATGTTCATTTTTCATGCAAGACATAAAATATTTGGGACACATTACACACAGAACGAGTGCATATGTGAACGTAACCAAAATTAATTTATATAGGAATGGGAAACACTAAATAACTTTGCATCTAATCTAAATCTTCTCAGAATTAGAAAATTATGCAAGATATTGGTGTTTAATTTTTATCTTATGAACCAAAATACCAAAGGTGGAATCGAATAAAGTTTCATTTAATTAGTTGCACAAAAAATATAGTTTTATGAACTAAAATTTACACTTTATTTTGTGTTAATGCTTATGTTACTTTACTATAAATTAGGAAGATCATCCAATTCATTGAGTAATAAAATTGACAATCATGAAAGGGTATGACAACACAAGTATTAGAAAATAATTATTTTATATTAAAATGGATTAAACAACATATGATTGGAATCAAAGATATATTTAGATTATATACTTATGGTAGATGATGAGGGAGCAATTAGGGATGGGAAGGGATGGTGAGGGTAAATGAGGGAGTGGTTAGTGATGATGAGGGATGAATAAAGATTGATTAGGTATTATTATGGATGAGAGTTGAGTGATTAGGGATGATGTAGGATGGTGATAATCAATGGAGTGATTAGGGATGAGGTGGGAGTGAGTAGGGATGGGGAAGTGATTAGGTATAATGAGGGATGAGGAAAGAGTGATTAAGGATGATGAAGGCTATGGAATGAGTGATTAGGGATGATGAGGGATAGTGAGGGTAAATGGAGGAGTGATTATAGATGATAAAGGAGTGATTAGAGATGACTAGGGATAGTAAGGGTCAATGAGGGAATGAATAGGGATAATGAGGATTGATAAGAGAGTGATTAGGGGTAATGAGGGATGAGTAGGAAGTGATCAAATATGAGGGAGGGGTGATGATAAAATGAAATTAACATGTAAGATGGTTTTTTGATAAGTGCAAGTCATCAATGTGACCTATGCTACCCAAATAACACCACTTTGCATTAATTTCAAAGTGAGTGGTTTGAAAACTTCTATTCTAACAAAACTAAGACTCCTATAAATACTATGAATCATTCAAGAAAGCATAAAAACCTAAGAAATGACTATATGTTTACCAAAAATGGATATCAATTGCAAAATTTACGTCTTAGAATCCCTAGGTTTAATACATAGACCTTGAAAGTGATTAAGTAATGATCTAATTGGATTTTTAAAAAATGTTTTCCACATCATAAGTCATGCAACTATGAGACCAACTCTATCAGATGTTAAGTGACCCTATGTTTTTATATTTACTAAATTAAATTTAATGTTTAAAACTTATATTTAATGTTTAGAGTAGTAAATATAAGCTTATGGACAAAGTTGGCTTGAAGTGAAACTCCCAAGTGCTCATGGAGTTGGTTTTGGACATATAAAAAAGCAACACATATGTGTTAGATAATGTGTACACATTGTATGCTATATTATATAATGTGTGCATGTTATAAAACATGCATTCATTCTATAACACATACATGTTATTTGAATTTAAATTGAAAATCAAGCCTTTAGGCTTGGAAAAGGCTTGGATTTTTGAGCCAAAGGCTTGAGACTATGCATCTACAACCAAGACTGAGAGTTTTAGGAAAAACCAACAAATGTTAACCTTAATTTTAAAATACGCTATAGATTTCAACATCAACATTCAAAAAATTATTATTGTTACAATGAGCACATTTTCCTCTTTATAAGTGTATAATTTTTATAATTTTTGGGATATTTTAAGTGTTAAAACTATATTTATTTCTAACAAATACTTTTTTAGGCCTCTGCATGCAGCACCCATACATGCCTATTCATGTTTATCTAATCTATTTTTGTTGATGCAAGTGAAAAATAAATTATAGGTAACAAACTAGGACTAATTCTACACACATTTAAAAAAATCCATTTTCATTTTTTTAGGTAGTTAGGGTGGACGGCATGTTCGGTTATCCATTTTTTTGTCAGTTTTCAAGATATACGTAATTGTAAAATTAATAGAAAAATATTCATCAAAAAACAAAAAAAAAATTGTAACACACTAGAAGATCGGATATAAATATTCACTAGAGGATTTCTAAAAATATTTAATAATGCTCAAAAAATAGTGGGCTGCATGGAATGGTACAATTTAAATTTTATTAAAAAAAATAGGAGGCCATATTAATATTTTAGATGTTTGACCTATTTATACTTAACTATTTTTCAAAAAAAAAAAGGTTTCTTGGAAACTAGACTTGAAATTATACAATTAATGTTTTTATACCATCTTCAAATTTTTAGTGTATTCATCTATAATTATCTACAGAATTTCACATTTCTAAAATTTCATAAAAATCATATCAACATGTAGGCCCTTTTTTGTCCCCCAAGTTGGTGCACTTACCCAGATATGAGATTCCAATTTGGAGACAAGGTATACAATCTAAGCCTAAGGAGATCCCAAGTTTCTTGAATACTTAATCCACTTCTAAAATTGTGTCACCATCCCAAGAAGACACCTAATCCTAACATGATAAGTTGGAATAAGATAGTGGAATCATGGGGAAAGAAAAAGGATAGAAGCCTTGATAAGGAGTGTGAAGTCAAGAAAGATCTTGATCCTATGCAAGTCCCTCTCACCATTCCTCAAGAAACTTCTTGAGTTCCATGTCAACACTCTTATAATCCACATCCTCATGAATATGCCTATCAAATTCAATATAAGAATTCCTCCAGAGGTCCTAAATGCTAAGGAAGAGGTTAGTCCAAGTGTTGAGTCTTATTTTTTCATTGATAATGAGGAATGTCTTCCTTGTGTCAAAGAAGAGGTCTTGGATGAAGTACTTTTGGATTATAAATAAGAATATGAATGATCTTCTCTTGTTTTTCCCCTTCATGATGATAATTAAAAAGAAGATGAGGACTTGTGGTAGTAATTTGATTCCACATATATAATTACATGTGATGTTAAGAAAGATGAAATTATTAAAAATGTCATAGAAGAGAAAAAGAAAAGTTCACCTAATCCTTTAGAGGTCAAAGCAATATTCTATTATCCTCAATATTCCAAGGAATAAGAAACCATTCCTATTGAAACCATGCCTACAAAGAAGATGCAAGTTCATCATGAGATGAAGAGTGGGAGGAAATATGAGGTATGTGTACAAGTCCAAGAGGAATATATTTACACTTGGGACATATTTTAAGATGGTTTTCTTGAAATCATGATAAGTGAAGTGCTAAGAAATAGGTTTGATCAATCACGTATCTAATCCCAAAAGCAACATGTTTGGCACTATGATTCATCTCATGAAGAATGAGATGAAAGAAACTGTCTTTTTGATCCTGGAAAGAGAGGTATTCTTAATTTTTAGTTATACGTAACGGTTTTTTTTTTTTTTTTTAAAATTATTTCCCTAAGTGCTTTGAGCATTTGTGTGGTGTCTTGTTTGTTAGTTAGTTTTATTTGTGAGTGCCCTTTATTTTGTGTGGTTGAGGTAGTCAATTGGTCTTGTATTGATCAAGAATGGTTTTCAAGTGGTAAACATCCTTTTTTTATGTTTCAAACTTCATATGAATCCCTAATCCTAATGAACTGATAAGGCTACTAGTCTAGTTAGCATAGTAGGCATGCTACCCCTATGAATAACCAATTGTTTGACCAAATTTGACCCTGTAGGTCAAATTGGGACCCCTATAGCTAAAAATTTGGTCATTAGAGGTTTCTAGGTGTTTAATATTATGTCATAGGGTGTATTAAAATCTATTTGATGTCATTTAATGTTATATTATCCTTAGTCATCAGTCATTTTAGTCCTTATATCATTTTGAGTCATTTTGGGGGTCAAAATGAGCATTAAATGAGTTATATAGACTCCTCGATAACTATGAAGGTATGAAAAATATTATGTCACACCCAATATCTCCTCATATGTCTTAATAAATTGTTTGAACTAGAAAGTGGCAGGTTCGTTAGAAGAAAGAGCAATTTTCATGAGAAAAGGGAAGAGTTTGCCACTTGTACGACCCATGGGGGAAGGTGACATGTGGGAGAAGGTCATGGAATGTACCTTAAACTTCTTAAAGATAAATTACACATTTTAAATTCTTTGGAAGTTATAATTTTGAGCTAAAACCATTATGTTCCTTCTTCATCCTTCTAGACACACAGAACCAGTCAACTAGCAGGGGAGGTTTCAAGCAAAATGTTTATGGGGGTGTCTTATAGACTTTTTTATATTCCATTTGATTTTTTTTAACAGAGGAATGGTGGGCTATAATTTATGAACCCTTCCTAATAATTTGACCTATCCAATTTGGTTGTTAATCTATACACCCTATAGGTTTTGCCTCAGTTTGGAGAAATTCATACAATCTAACTACTGAGATTGGTTCTCGATGATTTTTACTCCCTAATATCATTATTTATATGTTTATATTCATGTTTTTAAAATATATCATTGGATTTTTAGTTTATTTTGTAGGTTGATGTCCTAGGTGGAAAGGTAGTCATTTTAACTACTTGTAGAAGGTTGTATTCTCTGAAAGAGATTTATTTGAAGTAGATATGATTTTTTCCATGTTTAAATACCATATAAACCACATCCCTTCAATATTTTGTCTTACAATACCATACATTAATCAAACATTTAGTTTTGACATACACACAGCCATCTCTTTATCTACTTTTCACTTCACAGTCACGTGTATGGAATCTATATGGCATGTTTACAGAAGTGTGATGAAGGTTTCAAGTCTTGGTGTATCTTTTAAAAGGATGAGGTATTAATTTGAGCTTTAAAATAATGTAAACAAATGATTTTTGTAATCCTATACAACACCTTCATATAGTCTACCATTGGAATGTGAACCTACAGTTGCTTGGAAGGTTAAAAACATTAAAGTGAGGTGTGGAATATTACATAAAGATATTTGGTATCATTATATACCATTTGTGACTTTAAAATACCTATATTTTATCATCATTATGCATGTATTTCCCACCACTTGCCTAAACTCACTATCTGCCTACATACAACTTATAATTTGTACCTACAAGTGCCCTCTTGGAAACCAAGCATGTTGAAAATGATCATTTGAATTGAGAAAGGTTTTTATTCAAATAATATTCTTTTTTTATATATTTAAAATTCCCAAACTAAATTGAAAACCATAGAACATGCTCTTTGCTCCTATTCCATATATTGTCTACATAGTGGAATGTCCACCTATAGGTGGTCCTTACAGAGAATTGAGGTATCTTATGAAGTGTTTAATCATATGATGAACTCATCCTTGAAATCATGTGTTATAGATCATTATAGACATTTTTTAAAGATTTATTAACAAATGAGAGTGGGAAACCATACTAAATGATTCAATGATTGTATTTAAAGAGATTTTCATCAAAAGTGCAAAACAAAGCATCTGGTAGTTTTTTGAGAGCTTTATAATAGGTTTGCCAATTGTTTTGGTGCATCATATTGTGTTTTTATTAAATTTATCATACAAGAGAATACCTATATAAATTTTGAGGGGTGGGTGATTAGTTGAAATTGGTTTTTTGGAATCCCAAAGTTGTGTTTTCATACACTAAACCTAGGCATTGATCACTTACAGGTCTAAGTCCTAAAGAAACCATTTTCACCTAAGTTGGGAGTATTGGGCCATGTATCCTCATTTTCATGGTCCTAGATGATTGATAAGATCATTCATGGTATGAATATCATCAAAGGAGGAGGATATATTATATTTTGTTTCCCATATACACTTACAAGCTTCTCTTGATTAAGAAGTTGACATGTAACTAGTTTCAAAGTTATTACAAATCCATAGTATGACCTTGGAGGTGGAAACATATTTTTATGTTCAGTAATATTTTTGTGTTGATAGGCCATTTGATTTCAAGAAGCATCAAGCTTGAGTTGGAAAACTAGGTCTTTTGACTTAGTAAGTATATCTATAAGCATCTCTTGGTCTAAAAATACCACCTACAGTTGATTACAAAACCATATTTCATCCTTGAACAGAGTTTATATATAGAGACACCAATGTTGGCTAAGGATGAATGTTCCTAAGACCTATATTTGACCCATAACACATTTCACAATAATTCCAAAGATGGTTCATACCTATAACACTCATATTTTCCATAATAATTAGTAGGTATAGTCACTTGTAGCTAGCAATGAGTCAAATGGTGATTGTTATATGTATTTTTCATATAAAATTCATAGAATAGGTGGATCAAGGAACTATGGGATAGCAATAATTTTTATCATTAAGAACTTATATCAACGTAAACATATCTAGATGTGTCAAATGTACCTACAGGTAGGATAAATGTATAAACATGGTTAGCCCTAGCTAATTAAGAATAATGATGATAAACATATCAAAATACCCTCATTTTATTAGAGGTAACACTTATAAGAAGTTATAATCAAGCAACTTACAACCTACATCCTAAACATTGCACATAGTTTATTCGCTAATGGTCTGCCTTGGATTTTGAAGGAGTTTAGAGGTCAAATGACTTGATCAAAGGATCCAATTTGCTTAAAATGGTCTCCATAAATTTTATAATCCCCTACAACATTCCAATTGTCTTATAAAATATGGGAATACCCTATATTTTGTCTCAGATAGAGGGTACTTTCATTTTTATGAGAACCCTAAAATTCTTGAATGTGGAGATAGAAGGACTTTCTAGGAGATGTTTAAACCTTGAAGATATGCTAGATAAGTTGGAAAAAACCTAGGAAAACATGGTAAATAAAGTATAGAGGGATTAATTTCTTAAGGAGGTCTAAACCCTCAAGGTTACAATCCAATCTTTTAGGTAGGGTTTTGGTCTAAAACACAAATGATGGGTGATATTCATTTTGAACCTTGGAAAATATTTATGATGAATTAAAACATGTTTTTAGGGTCATTTTAGATTTAATAAATCTCTTAGTATGTAGATAAACCACAAATAGTCCATTATTGAGCTCCAAACCAACTTAGGCCTATAGGAAATGGAAGGAAGAGCTCGATAAGAGAGGTCTCGAAGCCCATATCTATTTTAATGCTTTAAATGGAGGTCAAGGAAGTTTTGAGAAGTTAATAGGGGCCTTAAAGATAATTCTTGTGGTTTCTTTTGAATTTATAGTGTCCAAACTTCATGACCAATGATTAAGATTAGAATGAGGTCAAAACCCTTGCAAACCCTTAGATAAAGACCCAATTAGGAAAATGAGCTTGTAAGGATATCCAAGTAATATTTAGTGAAAAAGAAAGTTCTTGAAACATGAAAAAGACTCTATCAAGCTCCTCCCTATCCTATTGGATTGTATGGAATTATATGGATGGGGTACAAAACAAGGTTTTCTTAACCTTTTTGTGTGTTTTACAGGTTCTAGAAGGAGTATAAACATACCAATCTCTTGGAGGGGAAGATTAATACCTAATATACCTCCCAATTAATTTTTTTCTTTAGAACAAATCATAAGTTCCCAAACAAATAGATCCATCTCAGCTGATCAAAATTGGCATAGTGAGCATGATGGTGAGAAGTGTGAAAACTTCAAGTGGACAAATTTTTAAGGTGTACATAATGGCTATAATGAAAATAAGGGTATTTAAAAGTTTCATACACTCCATTTTATGAATTTTAATGGAAAATTTATGAAAATTTTGAGGCTAAATGTGATGGGTGATAGAAAAGGGAGTTTCTCAGACTACAAATGGTGATGATTCACTTCCAAAAGATTCCAAATGATTAGGAATGAAAATAATGAATGAAGAGGAATTTATAAAACTCTTCCCCTCATTATAATCATCAGAACTATCCCTATTTAGTTTTGGGATGTTGAAACAGGGCTAAATCATAAAGGTAATTTTTTGAGCTAGAATGAGAACTCCTACGCCACTTTTCAAGAGTTTCATGACTTGGGGTGACACTTGTGCTTCCTAAATTTTCATCATCAATTCCACACTCTCTTACCATGTAAAAAATAACTCATTTTATTAGATTAAAAAGTGTCCTTGTGACCTATCAACTTATTTCTTCTTCTTCTCTCTCTCTCAAGTCTTATAAGAACTAACCACTTTGGCTTTTGTAAACTATGCTCCACCTAAGTATAGTGAAGCCATACTCATTTTAATACCATGGATAAATAAATACTATGGATTTTTACCTCTTCCATGACCATTAATTATGTGTTTTACTTGGATAATGGATCTTACTTAGTGATGAATCTTGTTTCCTTAGCACGTTGTCTCATTCTCTCACCTATTTATAGTTGGAAAGCTTCTTCTTGCGGGTCATGTGAAGTGTTCTAGAAGTGTTAAGGTTAAATGAGTTATCCTATTCAATAGATTCATTCTAGTCCTCTTGTATAGTCCTCCTATCCTAAACATTCACCATAACCTCATAATGAAATATTGATGTGAGAAGGTGTGGATTGTAAAAGTGTTTGTTTGGTTAGTCCCTTGTTCTCATGTGTAACATGAAGTTGGTCAGTAATCATCAATAAATTAGGTGTATAACTTACTTTAGGATAGTTTAATTTCATTTTTTCTCTCCCTTCCCTACCAAGCATGGGTGTAGTAGTGATCCAAAGTGGTACATCAAGGGATTTAGCCCTATCTAGAGATTCACCTCATTCTTAGGCTCACCCATAACTTAGAGGTGCTTCAATTATGACACTTGGATGAGGAGATCTGAGACATCTCCTCAAAGGGTAAAAATCCAAGTGACAAAAATTTATTAGCCAAGAATATTAATGATTTAACTAATTACCTCTATCTAAGTGGGACATAACAATTTCCTTGTGTGAAAATGAATAATATCCAGATTGTACTAAATAATGATAGAATATATCCTAATGTAAAGACACACCCCAACCCTTAAGTGTGTAGTGAGAAAATTAAAAAGATAATGAAGAATAAAATCTGATGAAAATGGGTCCTCATAAATAGACCTAATTAGTCTAAATATGCTTTAGAAAAATTGAGATGCATTGAAAGGGTATCTAAAAAATTAGTTAAAAAATATGAGTGACTAGAGATGTTAATGGATGCCAAAAAACATGCCAAGAAATTTATACATCACTCACATAGTACACTAGTATGCTGAAAGAGGATAACTTAGTTCATCACTAAAGAGAGGTACGTTATATGGGTTGAATCAATAAAAATAATAGTACAAGTGAATGGATGACTGATGATAACCCAAAAATAAAATACACATGTGGATTGAATATATGTTGTAGAAAATTTATATTTTTAGTCATGGGCCTAGTCATGTGCTCACTTAACTCTCTATGTTATATTTAGGCTCATTTTAGAGGGGTGTAAGCCTTAACTATTCTTATGATGCTCAACATTTAACACTCAACTGTACTGACATTAATATGCATAAGGTGCAAGATTTATGTCCTCACCCAAAGTGTAGTAGAGAAGGGACAAGGATCTGTGTTAGGCTAGTTGTAGCATGGCACAACTCTATTCTGCAAAGGCTTAGGTTAGCACAATGATGGTTGTGCATTGATGGGTGCAATCCTTAGGTTTTTTGGGTTGAATGGCACTCAGGTGCTTGAGGGCTAATTAGTTATCTAGTTAGGGTACTTAGATATGTTGGCACACTTAGGTATGGGTATCATTGAGGGCGAAGGGTCTTTACCACACTTAACAAATTTCCTATCATAGGCATAGGGTTCATTTCTAACTACAGGTCTGCCATGAATTAGTCTAGTTAGAAACTTGTGAGAACTCAACGACACATTCAATTAAATACATCATGTAATAATAAACACTCAAAGACCTACAACATTTAGTCCATTAACCATTTTCATAAAGAATTATTTATTAAACATGTTACACAATAATATATGCATAATCCATATAAAATTAGCAAAGGTTCAACATAAACTTGTAAGGCCCAAGCTCATAGGTGAGCTTGGAAATTACAAACGGGATCATCTAACAACATCCTAAACTAAGTTTTAAAGCCTAATGACAATCATCTAATATTAATTTGCTATAGATTCACTACTCCAATATGCATTCTCTCTTCTACTGATCTCAGCTTCCTTTTATAGGAATATAACATGTCAATCACTGAGCTAGTGTTGGAGGTACACATCCTACCTCTTCCACTATGATTTGTCTTTAATACACAATCATTATCCCATGTCCTCACTTCCTAATGATTATTATTTCAAAAGGACCCACTTTTATTTAATGTATGATCACTATCATATGTGTCTCATTCTTGGTGTTTCTTGGAGTTGTTATCCACCAACCAATAGGCACTACTAAAATAGAAAACAATAACCAAACTCAATGATTTCTTCATTCCTAGGAGTTCTCTAAGTTATCATGGATTCACTACTTGGCACAAAATGGAGCCCAACCTTACCCCATATAAAAATGTTAATCCACCCTTGAACTATCCTTCTAGCACTTTAGCTATGCAAAATTTAGGAAAGCTCTACTATAGTTCTACCTTAAAGACTTCAAATCTCTAGATTATGAGCTTTATTTATTTAATGGCACTATCTATATCCATAGAGGCAGCCTCAAGTGCAAGCTTGTCAGTTTTATCCAGTTCTTTCTTTAAGGCCTTCCTTGATTTTTTAAACCCTACCATCTAGGATGGCTCCTTGATCTCTCATCTTTGTCTACAAGGTGTAGAATAGCTCTTCTAGTTATTGTTCCTAGGTCTTCAACTGGGCACTCAAAGTGTTGACATGCACCATAATCTATGTGAGCTTATCCCTATTGATAGTGAATGCTTACTTCATCAATGCATCCTTCTCCCTATTCACCTTTTAGAGGCATGCATCGATGAGTGATTATTGGGTGGAGAAGTTACAAAAAATGACACCAACATCATATGCACGCTCTTCTAGCCTTGTAAAGAGGTCCTCTATGACATCGAGCTTTTTTTATCTCTTTCTTTATGAATTTTAAAGGGTCTTCTTCCTCTTCTAGTGTCATCTTCATCTGAGGGAGTATTTTTTATACTATCATGTATACCTTATCAACTTATAAAAGTTTGAAAGTATCAATACCATCTAAAAGGGATGCTTATGCTTCTTCAATGTGTTCAGCTAATTGCTTGAGCTTGATCTTCATGAAATTAATTTATTCCTCTACCTTTAGTGTTATATCTTTCCATTTTTTAATGTGAACACCATTAATAATGTTCTTGCATGCTACCTCAGAGGCCAACTTAAGGAGTGCATTAGCCAAACTTACTAGGTTCATATCTTAGTTGTTGATAAGTTGTTAGTCATGGCCCTTTTCTAATTTTTGGCACTCCATATTACTTTTATTGGAACCTCAAAATGAGGTTCGTCCATGTAGTAATCAAGTGTAAAGGAAAAATTATGGCATGTCAACATTGTTTCAACTTTAGAGGGCATGTACTCCAACATGTAGAAATCTTTAGCTTGGGTAAGCTCCTTCTTCACCTTCTCTTAGTAGCTTAGCTCAAATTTCTCTTTTTTGATGACTAGTTTCATCTGTTCCTGCTCCTCTTAGCTTACAATAATGCCCTCTTCAATGCCTTTTTATTCTTCACTTCTTTGTATGGGTTCTTCTTCAGACATTTCCCCTTCATCCACTTCTTCTTCCTGTGGCTCTTTGGCATGAAAATCTATAGGTTCCATATTATCATCATCCTACTTTTTCCTTTCCATTTATATTTTTTATTTTAAGCATCTAGTATCACATTCTTTGTCTCTAAGCACCCCTTCAATAATAAGGTGCACCTGCTCTATAGCTTCATCCACTAGGCTAGTGTGGGCACTAGGTGCCTCTACTATTTTATCTTTAATGGTTTGTGCACCTACGATAACCCTCTTTTATTCATTCTCTTTCTTGTCGTTCTCCTTCTAGGCCTTCTTGATTTTCACCTTCCTCTTGTTCATGATTGTGATGGTTCTCTCCTCTTCAACCCTTATCTCTTCAGCCTCAACTTTGTCAATTTGTGCTTGGATCATGCCCTTAGCCTTCATGGCCTCCCTCTTGCAATACAAATCCATCACAACTTGAATATGATCCTGATCAAGATCCATCTTCTCCAGTTTTGCCTCAACTCCTCTTAATCTTACTGAGGATACATTATAGTTTATTTGATTGGTGTACTTGATGGTCATACTTCTCCAAGAATGGAAGCAATACCACATTGGAGAGCCTCTTGTACTTCTATCATGCTAGGATCTTCCTTTGTTTCTCCCTCTATTTTACACTTTTCTTAGACCTTGTATCTTTTAATCCCTTTCTCCATCATTTTAACCTTCCTCAATTATTCTCTTCTCTTATACATCTCGCATGCCTTTTAGATGTCAACATCGATCAGGCCAAGCTTCCTCCATGCTTGTTGTTACCTCACCTCTTCACTTTAGGATGGATGGGGAGTTTCTTCACTAGATGAGGATTATTATTAAGGAGCAATATACATGCCATTCCCTAACTCTACCTCCTTCTCTAATTTTTCCTACACCTTTATGCCTACCACGGTGATGGTGTGCATCACAAACAGGAACTTTGGCCTCTTTTACTTCCCCTTTGAGACTAGAGAAGTATTTAGCATGAACTTCACATGCTTATTTTTTGGCACTGATGGAGAGGCTTCATTTCCTAAAAAAAAAATTAACTTTATGCACTCCTTTATTTATGCAAGTGTATCCCATTTCTTGTTCATGGGAGATGTGTTCTTTTTAGATGACATCACCATTACTTCATCACTAATCTTGATGGGAGGGTCATTATTCTACTTAACACTAGGGCCATTTTTCCTTGGATTCATCTCATAGTATACCCTATGGACATGCTTGAGTACGGTTACTTATTTAATAGGCTAGATGTTTGTGTAATCTAAATCATCATCTTCATCTCTTGTTGTTTTTCCATTTGGGTGCATGAACTGACACCATAACATGTTCATTTCCATGTCTAGTTTCATCACTAGAATATCCAATTATTGTGCATTAGGGTTCATTCTAAGCATGTCCCTAAAATACTTGGTTGAGAAAGCATATGGGAGCTTTAACCAACTTGGCTTGTTGGCATTGACTAGAACCAAGTGGACTACGTAAAAATGATACATAATGGCAAAAAAAATTCATCCCATACATCCTCTTAGGGAGATCTTGTGGGATGCACCAAATGAGCCCAAAATGCCTCTATATACTTCTCAAACCATTACAACATTTGAGTTTTATATTTTCCTTTGAAATAAATGGCATAAGTGAAGTCCATGCATTTCTATGTCAGGGAGTCATTATGTTCTAAAAATATATAGAGATTGTCCTCATCCCCATCTAGTATGTATATTTCCTCCATGATTACTAGGATGAGAATGGACCCCCACCTCTTTGTCATGTGGCACTCTAGTACATTATTCACAAACTCTTTAATAAATTTTCAATGTTAAACTTCATGCCTTACACCATGTGGTAGGTGACATAAAGGTAAGTTCTTATTATGTTAGTCCATCGACCACTAGGGAAAAGCTTCAAGCTCATAAGGCATGATACAACCCTCATCCATGGTCCTTATAATATTTTATGGGGAATACAAATCCCCCTTGTAATAACTATAGAGCTTCACCATGCACTCCACCTCTTCATCATCACTCATCATCTCATGGATGTCCTTTTTAGCATCTAAGAGATCGATTATCCTTCTTATGAGGTGTGTTGATATCCTCATGCTCCTCCCCACAAATTATATGTGGTCTCTATAGACTCAAAATAGAAGTAAATGAATGAGTTCCTCTAGCATTACAAAATAAAGTAACTCATATAGCTAAATTATGCCAAAGGCCATAAACCTGTCTCAAATTGAGACAATAAATAATGTTATGCCCTACTTTATCTTGCTCTAGTATCCACCATATAATCAAATGCTAGGTATTACACATGGATGGAATTATGATAGTTTTACTCCTTCAATTGGTAGGTGTGCACAAAAGAATTCCAATTTTCCCCTACTAATACTTTTGTTGAAAATTACATCACTTAATAGTACATATTGGTTATCTTCTTCATGTCAAATTACATAATGCTAACTCCTTCTACGAGTGGCACTAATGTTCTTATAAGATTTGATTCTACCACTATATGTGCCCATTTTAGATCTTATTGCTATGGACCTGATCCCTTCTGCTACTTACCCATCTTAAACCTAATGGTGTTAAAGTGTAGTAGGTTAGGTTTGCCAAAGCCTCAAATAATTATTGATGCTTCACAGTCACAAGATCTATGACTATGCCTTCAGATTTAATATTTATAGGTTATTAATGGCATCCTCAATGAGAACTCACTTCTCCACTAATTAGTTATTGCAATAATATCTTCCCACTCCTCTCTATACCAATCTCAATTTGAGCTCAAAGTTTCTTACTTCACAATCATCCACTTTAGGTGTCTGGGGGTGATTAAATTCTCATTTTAGTAGGGATTCTATACTTTGGATTTCTAGTTCATTAGTTCATTCTGGTTTACTCAAAGTCTCAAGTTTATAAAAAGTTTGTAATGTAAACCAATCTACCGTATGATGTTTTATACCCACCTTCCATCTAACATATTTAATGTCGGTATGTTAATGGTGTGGCAGCAACTAGATTTCTTGAACATCATAAAATTTTATGAAATCCATGAAAATCATTTACCACCAACTCATTTAATGTGGATATTCTTGACTCTATCATCACCACATTTTCTATTCCTAATGGTATTTCAATGAAATGACTTATGGTTCAAATGATCACTTCCCACTCAAATTTGGGAGGATATCAACTATCTATGATGATTCTCCATCTACACTTTATTCTCTTGGCATGACCTTCACCTTCAATATGGTAACCTGGGAATAGTTCCTCACATACACATGATTTAACCTCCTTGGTTCAATTTTATCTTCTTTCTACGCTTCTATTTCAAGTGCACTTATCTATTTTGGTAAAATTATTACACGTTATCTTGCCTTGGCCTATCCTACCCCATAAAGATCCCTTTCACTAGTCCTCTAGCATTTGATTCTCTTCTAATTTTCTTGCATATGTTCATATGATGCATCTTCACTTCCTTTGTTGTGCATAATCAAGTTGTGCATCTTTGGTCTCTCTTGTCTGATCCTATTAGTTCATAATTGCTCTAAGTTCAATGGGTTCCATGTGTCCAAAAAATTAGGCTTTTGGAATAAGTGCTTAAAATACATCCTCACTCAACTCACCTAACTAGAGTTATTCTTGGAAGTGTTAAACTAGCTATTATACAGGCCTAAAGATGCCTCACTATTTGAATCTTATGTATGATGTTCTAGTATGCCTTATTTCAAATATTGCCAAACTCTATGTGCCCATAGCTTAGGTGTCTATCCTTAAGATTTTAGAAAGCAGAAGTTCTTGACTAACCTAGTTTGAATTATGCATGAAGTGTTAGTAAATTTTCCTAATGGGCTTCAAAGCACCGCCTCCTCACTCTTTACACTATTGCCTAAAAGACAAAAACAAAACAAAATAAAATAAATTGTTTGGCTTGTCCCAAATGTTATTTTGGTTAACTCAACTCAAACCAACTAATGACCAAGAATTCAGTGTTCTCATGGTGTAAGCATTATCCTATCACCGATATGAATTCATCATATTGACATTAAAATGTCCCTGGAGAACTTTTCTAGTTAACATGCATAAATTACATGCACATGTCTCCAATATGTGGTGGATGATATAATGACCCATCCACCTTATTTGTAGTTTACTTGGGTACTTGAAATACTTGAAGTAATAGGCTAAAATGAATGCTCCTTCTACTACCACCTTGTTATTGATATGTTTTTCATGTTAGAGCTTCTTGTGTACCTTTTATTATCTATTGGCTCCACTTCGATTGGGTGCACATCTCATCTAAATGATCTAAGTCCTCCAACATTGCATTCAATACCTCTTGGTCATCCAAATGACCAATGTACACAATGTAAAATGATGGTACCAAGAATTCTTTTGGTAGGATAGACATAGTGCACAACACCAGTTGAAATGGTATAAACTTATTTAGGGACTTGTAAGTTGTGTGATATGCCCATATTACTATCAATACTCAATCATCCCAATCCGTACAAAAAACATTGCATATCTTTATGAGGCATGTTCCCAATATTTTATTGAATGCCTGAGCTATGCCATTTGCTTGTAGATGATAGGGGTCATTTTTTGGTATGCCACCATATACTCAATCAGTAGTATGCATACTATTTAATTGATAAAATGAGTGCTCTTATTTCTAGTAGCACTAATTAGGCATCCATATCAGCTTATTATGTTTTACTATATGAAGGATATAGATGTGGCTATTATTCAATCTTTTTTGTGAAATAATCTATGGCCATTAGAATCTACCTTACACTTGTGTACCATGATACATGATTTATTGGCCCAATAAAATCAATGGTCCATTTTTGAAATAGCACCTTGGCAAGAATGGGGATGAGGGGAACCTCATATTGATCATTTAGTTTCCCTATGAACTATCATATATCACATTCTTTGGTGTATTCCTTAGCATCTTAGAACACGCTTGACCACCATAAACCTAAATATAGAACTTTTCATGATGTTGCATCTCTAGCACAATGTCCTCCTATTATTCCTTCATATGCCTCTTGTAATATGGATTCTCTTTCATACTCTAATACACATCGATGCAATACTTCATCTCACTTAGATTATATAGTTCTTTGTTAATGTGCTAAAAATTGGTGACATGAACTACTAGTTGTTTCTTCTTCTTATTTTTCATAGTATGGGGTGTAACTCTAGATGTTAGAAAGGCAGTGATTTCTACAAATCCTTAGGGACATGTTGGACTCTGTATATTTGTGCATATGGCATATTGTCCTTAATAAGCACTGTTGCATCACTATAATTGATGTGGGATAAAGGGTCTATCCCTAAGTTATGATTTTTAGGCTTAAAAATAATAGAGAACTAGAATTCTTAAAATATAACTATCCATCTACATATGTGGTCATGTAAAATTATTTTGTTACAAGGTACTTGATAGACTAATTATCAATGAAAAATATGAATGTGGTTATGAACAAATATTGTCTGAATTTTTACAAAGCATAGATTATGGTGAGTACTTCATTCTCTATCATTGTGTAATTCTACTTTGTTGAGGTTAACTTATTGTTGGTGAATGAGATGGGATGATGCATGTTGCCTTCACCAAGTTGCACCAAGATTCCACCAATCTTAAATTAAAAAGCATCAACATGGACATAAATAGGTGTTATCTAGTTTGGGAATTGTAAGACAGGTGCACTAGCTAGTCTGAGCTTTAGGGTCTTGAAGGCATCCTCTTGTGCTTTTACCTAATAGAATGGTCCATCCTTGCATAAAATCTCTTCTATTGGTGCTATAATCATTGCATAACTCATTAATATTTTTTTTAATATCCATAGTGGCAAAGAAAGGCATGAACATTTTTCTATGTGGAAGGAGTTTGTAGCTGAATGATGATTGCAATCTTCACTAGATCGATGAGCAAACCATCCTTATCAACAATGTTCTTGAATAAGGTTCCAAATGATGTTTGGAAAACACACTTTTTTAGGTTCAAGGATATCTGATGTTTCCTTCACCAATAAAAAATTAGGTGCATGTTATCATAATGGTCTTTGACAAGGCCATACACCATCCAATCATCTAGATAAACTTAGAGGAACCTATGGATGAAATCCTTGAATCCAATGATCACCAATATAGAGGGCATGGCTAGTGTATTCTTGAGTTGAAAGGGAATCATGTTTAAGTAAAATAACCCCATTTAGTCACAAAGTTTATTTTAGGCTTGTTCTCTTCCTCAATTTGGACTTGGTGGTAGACATAGAACCTATTAGTGAAGGTGTAGATTTCATAGCCTATGATCCCCTCCAGGACTTCATTGGTGAATGGAGTCAACAAGGGGTCATTAATGTAGGTATAAGTCAAAATTTTGTAATCAATGAAAATGTGAATACACCCATCTTTCTTGATGCTTATTACCATTAAGCTCACCCACTCATATTCCTATATAAGGTAAATGACCCCTATGACCAACATATCATCAATCTCTATTTTAACCTTGGTGTGGAGGTTGGTATTCATCTTATAGGAGTGATTTTTGACTGGTCTTTTACCATCAATTAATTTTATGTTCATCTTCCCAAGGCATGGGTAGATACCATTCATATCTTGATAAGTCCTAGGGAACAAGTCTTTGAATTCCTTCAAGAGGTCTATAATGCACACGAACTCTACATCAAACTAATAGGAACTTAGAGTAGCCATATTTGGCTATCTTCCCATGTTGATGTCCAATTTGATGATCTTTAGTGGGGCATGATATGACTCATTATTCTCTTGGTGTGACTCCTCGACCTACAAATTTCCCTTTATTATCTTAATGTGAAGATTAGTTGGGTCTCCTTCACCAAGAGTTATATCATCTACTTAGCATATGAGATTCATCTAGTGGTTAGGGATTTCTAATATCACTCCTTCCAAATTTAATCATCTTCCCTACTTGAGTCACTATTGATCATTTAGTCATCAAATATTAGGAGTATTAGGCCCTTTTCCCTGAACATATATTTCAATCACTCCTCAAGGATGGAGGTGTCTTCAAACACCGCCCTCTAAATTAATTGTATTGTCTCTAAAAGTTCTAATTTCTATGGAAAAAAGGAGAAGGTATGCACAAACTTCTCCTTAAGGGCCTTCCAACTAGTTATCTCTTAGTGCATCTTATTGACCATGTACCATGCATGCACTCATGTCTTTAGAGTTTGATAGAAGGTGTGTACCCATAAGTTATTTAAGGTAGTTACACCATAGTCAATCCATGTCTCTTTGTATAGGAGTACATGCTCCATGGGGTCAGAGTTGCTTAGAGTAGCTTGAAATACCCAAGTTGTCGTTACTCCTCTAGAATTTAGTATACATGACTGCCATTACCTCTAGCTAAGTCATCAAGTTAGACCTTTGTTCTATCCACCAATGTGGAGTAGTGCTCCTCAAGGTGTACATAAGTGTGCCCATTCTATTTGTCTCATTATCAATGTATGCTTTAAGGCAATAAACATACCTTTCCATTGGGTTACTCCCTTAAAATTTTGAGATTGATGCAAGCTTGCCTTTGCTTAGGTGGAGTACCCTCTTTTATTTTTTCTCCTTGTGTGAGACCCATAATTTTAGAGCATGATCAATCTAGACTGAGCCAGTCTTCATGGTTTTTGGTTCCTTTACATGTACCAAGTAACATATATGACTAGTGATCTCATAAGATTCTTCAACCTATTGGTTTCAAGCGACATCGGTAGTGTTTGAGGATAACTACCCATCTTCCCAAGAAAGTAATCCTTTATTTGAAGGGTTGAGATTATCGATGTCTTACATTGTGATGTTATAAATATGGCTGATATCATCCTCCTAATCAATGCCCTCCATATATGAGTTCCTTGGTCACATTAAAGGTGGATCACTACCCTTTCCTCACCATTTTCTAAGGTAATAGACTGCATCTTAAACCACATATCTAGATTATTACTACAGCACCAAGGTGTTCTTACAAGTGATTGGTAGTTTTATTGTTTTTCCAATTGAATAAACTTGAAGTCAACTTAGAATTTAGCATCAATAATATCTATAATGGTTCCCTATAGAATTTTAATCAGCTATGGTTGGGTCTTATTGGCCATGAAAAGTACATGGGGAGAAGCTCTCAAGGATGGCCTGCCCATCTTCTCCCATGTGTTCTTGGTTAGGATATTAACCTCTACACTGGTATCAATAATCACCTCATAGATGGACCATCCATCAATAGTGGCATTGACTAGAAACTTTTGGACATACTTTGCATTCTAAGTATGCCTTACTTTATGTGCCTACTCTATATGTGGTGCAACAACTTCAATTACATGGGACATAAAAACTTGACTTGGATTTCTCTATGCATGCTCTAGGAACAATTTTTTTAGCAGGGGAAGTGTCCCATTCATTTTTAGGAGGTGCCATATCTTTTTCATATCCTATACTTTAGCCTCTTGGCTATCTTGTTTCCTACATGAGGAAGTAGCCTAAACTTCTATATCTCTGACCAACAAGAGATCTCCCTACAAATTTTGTATTATGCTTATATCTTGTTATAGGATGTCCTTTTGATGTGTAAGGTCAATATAATGTACACATTTTTATCTCATTTCATGCAATGCACTCAATTTGGCTTGGTTTTCCATATTTTAGGCACAACTCAAGTAGTTGCCTACACTTTGATTGGCTCTATGTGTGTTGGTTGTACCTTTGGATCCTATTTCTTATTATTTAGGCTCATGCTTGACAATCTATGTGCCCTTGTCACTTCCCATTTTGCCTTTGGTTGGATTTTTGTACAAGTTGAGACATTCCTCAACTACATGTTATCCTTGATAATACCCATACATTAGATGTTCCAGATAGTCATGCTTATAGTGCTTGATCGACCCACACTTGTAGCATGATTATGGTGAGAATAATACTCCATCATGTCCTCTACCTCACCCTTTAGTGCCCTTTTGGTTCCCATAGCCATCATTATATTGTCCATAACCATCATTCCCTTAGTTTTCCTACCCTTCAACTATTATAGTTGCCTATCATGTACCTCTCTTTATGTTCTGGTGTATCTCATCAATTACTTAGGATTGAGTTATGTTGTGAGTGTAAGCATCACACAACTTGTAGTATATGGTTGTTCTGACTTGACTGGCATGTTATAATAAGGTGAAGTTTCAAACATCATATTCCTCATGATAAACTTCATATTTGAGAAGTAATGTGTGCACATTCATTTAAGGGTAGTTGTTTCTATTATGACCCTCCATCTCATAGTCGATGCACCATAACCTACTCTGAGCATCTAATGATGAACTAGTTGGTAGCTTCTATAGTTGGGAGGCCATAGATGCAATTTATGCCTCCATTAATAGGCTAATACCTATATTGGTGCTCCTAATAACCTTAGCCTTGAGTGTGGCTTCAAGTTCTTCCCTAGGGTTTGTGAATTTTTTCATGGATAAAACTCTTCTGAAAGGCACTAGCAGTCCTCAAGTGAGCCATTGTTTATGCTAGGATGGGTGAATATCATATGAGATATTGGAAAGGAGCATCTTGAATCTAGCGTTATATAAATTTAAACTCTCTAATAATCCCTAGCTGATATCCTTAAGTATGACAATGCTTTTTTTTCTAAAACTTAGGTATATCAAATTCCTTCAAAAAGTCTCCCTTCAGGGTGTCATAATCAACTATAGCTTGGTTAGGATCAAACTTATTATACAAATTATGGGTGTAATAATGAAAGGTTATCAAAAACTACATTTCTTTACACTTAAATTGAGTTATTCCCTAAGTGCACTATCAAAAATCACACTTGAGAACATGCTCTATGCATTCTCCATGCCTTGATACTGAAGAAGGTGCATGGCATCTCATAGTAGATCTAGGGGTAGGGAGAAACTAGTGATTGGGGGCACTTGTCCTCCTAGAACTTATCTAGGTATTCACCCTCCAAGGCCTCTAGCCACTAGGGTAGGTACTAGTCTAGTGGTTACTGTGGGCACCACAAAAGATGATGGCACTACACTATTGACTAGTAGCATGAGGCCACTTCCTATGGGCTATTACCCAGGCTGTATAATTGATATTGGTTAAAGTAGAGTGCTTAAACTCACAATTTATATAATTATGCTAGCACTTCAAAGTCTGGAGGTATCTTCACTTACCTCCTCTTACAGGATAACTTATTCAATCACAAAATTCTAGTCTAAATTTACAAAATGATCAATGTTTATGTTAACAACAGGGTTAGTTGTCAATATTCTATTTTCCTTTAGGAAATCTGATGCATGAGCTCACATTGTAGGTTCATAAGTGATAGGTGCATCTGGTGTATCTCCAATGGTCAAGTTATGAATGGACCATGAGAATTCACCCTTCAATTATGTAGCTTATTCTAAGGCTTCAAGGGCTCCTTCCTCTAGGGGTGGTTACCATTTCAAATATCCTTCCCCATGTCCTTCCCATCACTATAGGTCCTTTAGACACTTATAAGCTCCATATCTTCTATCAGTTTGTGCTTTGTCTTATTATAAACCTACTTCCTAAGCTCTTAGTTGTCAATATGCTCATCTCTTTACATTGTGCCTCACCTACACATCCCCTTATTCCTTGTTGCATTGATCATATGCAAGAGGACTTTATCCTTCCATAATAATTATTTAAAACTTATAATATACCATCAACTTATTGAGTTTGGTGATGAGTTATTTCATAAATGCACCTCTAGGCTCATGCATGAATGGTTACTCTACTTCTTTAATGTAGGATTATGTTAAGACCGTGAACTTAAGCATGTACCTATTCAACACCCCTTTCCCCCATTTATTTTTATCTCTAGTGCAGGTAGAGTCTAACTTCTCAAGCCTCTATAAGCAATTTTTCATCCACTCTAAGCACTATCCATAACTCTGGCTCATATGGGTCGTATTAGCATCAAACTAGTGGTACACTTGCTCTAGTAGTTCATAAAAGAATACCTTGTATATGCCATCATACAAGTGGTTCTAGACCCAATTCATTTGGTTCTACCCTATAGAAGTTGGATTCCTCAGTGCAAAGTTATCCTACACTCATTCCATCTAGTGCTCAATGTTTTTGAGGGAGATTCAGAGCATTGTCTTGGTGTACCACTACATTAAAAAAATTCAACAATCCTCACAATGGAATGCAAATGTTGTATAAAAGTTATCTTCTGATCATGGGCCTAATCACGTGCTCACCTAGCTTTCTAGGTTATATTTAGGCTCATTCTAGAGGGATGCAGGTGCTAACTATTTCTATGGCACTCAACATGTAGCACTCAACTGCACTGGCATTAATATACATAAGCTGAAAGCCTTATGTTCTCACTTGAATCACATCAAAGATGGGACAAGAGTCTATGTTAAGATAGTTGTACCATGACACAACTCTATTCCTCAAGGACATGGGTTGTCAAAATAATGGTTGTGCATTCATGGGTGTAAGCCTTGGATTTTATGGGCTCAATGGCATTCAAGCACTTCAGGGCTGACTAGTTATCTTATTATGGGACTTAAGCATGGTATCACACATAGGCATGGGTATCATTCAGAGCATTAGGTCTTTACCACACTTAACAAATTTCCTATCATAGGTACATGGTTCATTTCCAACTATAGGTCTACCATGAATGAGTACAATTAGAACCTTGTGAGAACTCAACCACGTATTCAATAAAATATAACATGTAATTAATAAATATTCAAAGACTTACAATATTTATTCCATTAACTATTTGTGCAAAGAATTATTAATTAAACATGTTAAATAATAATACATGCATAGTCATATAAACTGAGCAAAGGTCTAACATAAATTGCTAAGGCCCAATCTCATAGGTGAGCTTAGGCATTACAAATGGGAGCATCAAACACCATCTCAAACTAAGTACTAAATCTTAATGATAGTCATCTAGGAGTAATTTACCATAGCTTCGGTACTCTAGTTTGGCTCCTCTTCAACTGAACTTAGCTTCCTTTTATAGGCTTCAAATCATCTTAGGTTCATGGGGAATGGAGCACGCCAATCATTGAGTTGGTGTTGGGTACACATCCCAACACCTCCACTACACTTTGTCTTTAATGTGTAGTCAATATCTTGTGCACCTATTTGTTAATGCTACTTGATTCAAAAGGAGTCACTTATCTTTAATGGCTAATTGCTATCCCATGCACCCACTTCTTGATGCTTTTTGGTGTTGTTAGCTGCCATCAAGTGGCACTACTAGAATACAAAAAAAAGACCACTATCCATGATTGCCTTGTACCTAGGTGTTCATTGAGTTGGTGTGGATTCACTACTTAGCATGAAATGGGGCCCAACAATATACTATAAGGAGTTAGATTGACTGTCAAAGTGTCAAAATATTGAAAAATATCAAAGTATATACCTAACTCCATCAAGGATCACATAACTAGCATTAGGATATCCTATAGATTGAACCAAAGAAATACCAAAGAATAGAAAAAGACATTGGGACACAAGAATAACTCTGTACAAGAAGATTGTCATTATGTATAAAAATTACATCATCAATATGATGATTCCTCCAAGAAAAAGAAGCATTGCTAGGAAGTATATGAATGGTATGTAGGAGATGCAATTTAAAGGTAGAGGAATCATGTTAGAATATTTCATGAAAGGATCATTGATCATGCTACCATAATTAATATGAAATCCATTCTAAATGAAAAAAACATGGTACTATAATATTTATGGATATGATCATGTGCCATGTGTACAAATAGGGCATGAAATGTTGAATCTAAATCATATTTAGGAGGATCATTCGTATGTGAAATTGGAAATGTGTCAAGACTCTCGTGCTTCACATAAGCATTGTCAAGTACCTCATGCCTTCGTGAAGGTGGAAAAGATCTCATGTGTTACTCTATATCCTCATGAATAGAGTAGAGAAAATACATGTGATGAGGTTTCAAAAGTTGTCTCAATGAAGAAAAACATGATCATTAACCAATTCCATAGTCTGTTGTCTAGAAAATAGGATGGATGAGAGAAATAGTGCCATGTAAATTCTTACAAATATCTTCACCATGATTACCCATGGAATGAGGTATATGGGAAATAAAACTAGTGGTGTGGTACTCAAATAAACAAAGTGCATATGCAGGTGTATATAAATTAAGAGTTGGAATAGGTGCATTATATTTAAAATTCAACTCGTGAACTAGTAAATTATTTTCTAAAATCATATCAATTAGTAACAACATAATACTACATCCCACTAACTGACCAAAAAAAAATTATAAAAAATATTAAAAAATAAAACATAAAAAATACTTAATGTTTTTTCTTAAAATGAAATATATATATATATGATTAATTTGAACAATCCAAATTCAAGATATTTTGAGAAGAATATGAAAGTGTATATGACATCTTTATACCAAAAAGTTGGACACGCTAAAATTAGAAACAATTAATATATCACAACATAAATTAATCTCAATGGAAGGGTTGTCCATAATGTCAATCTTATGTAACAAGTATGCAACTTTATCCTTTAATGAGTCAATGATGGAATCTTTACTAAAAAGGAGTGAGAAACATAGGGATTTTATTTCTTGCGTTTCATATTTTCTTTAACAAATTTGATTCTATCCTTATGGAATTGATATACTTAAAATAATATGTTTTGTTTTCTCATCTATATTATTAATGGGCTATGTGAGGTCTGGAAGCTTTGACATGAATAAATTAAAATGAAGAAAGAAAAAAAATAGAAATAACCTTAAAGTAAAACACACTCAAGATTTTTTTAAAAATTACAATCCTAATACATAAAAAATAAATTTTGAAACCATAATCTTAATACAAAAAGAATAAATTTTGAATCTACAATTTTGAAGAGTATGAAAAATAATCCACTTTAAAAAAATAACAAATGAGTAAAAAAAAATAACTTAAAATTTATGTATCTTTAAAGGTCTTAAAAAAGGAACAATACAAAAACCTTTGGAAAATCTTACAATTTTTTTTTGAAATAATTAGAAAGTGAAAAAATACACCAAAATCTCCACATTGAAACCACAAATTAGTAGAAAAGGGCATGTCTCTAGCCTTCCTAAATTAAAATGTATTGCCTCCAAAACAAAAAAAAAACCAAAGGTTAGCATAAAATGCTATAAATATGGACTTGGCTACTGTGAGTGAAAAATATCATTTACAATAATATTGAATTTCCTAAAGAGAGGCCAAATCGGATGAAATAGCAATTTAAAAAAATTAAAAATTAAAAATTAAAAAAAAAACAAACAAACAATGGTTAACATAAAATGTTATAAATATGGACTTGGCCATCGTGCGTGAAATATATCATTTACAATAATATTGAATTTCTCAAAGAGAAGCCAAATTGGATGAAGTAGCAATTAAAAAAAAAAACCAAAGGTTAGCATAAAATGCTATAAATATGAACTTGGCCACCGTGCGTGAAAAATATCATTTACAATAATATTGAATTTCTCAAAGAGAGGCCAAATCGGATGAAGTAGAAATTTATATATTAAAAAATTCACTGTAGATGTGTTGGTGCTGTTATATGTTTTATTTCACTTAAGGATATCCAAAATGCAATTCCTCAATAAACTAAAATATTCAACCCTTGCCAATTGAGCAATTCAAACAAATGTCACATGAGCTTTGTATGCCCAATTTGAGCAAATTTGGACTTTGTTGAAAGCTCTCAGAATATAGAATATGAAAACATTTGATTCGGATTTCCATATTACAAAAAGAGCACGTTGACCCAAAAATATATATATATATATAAATAAAATGAGCTGGTTAGGGGAAAAAATCTCATTTATTTTATTTTATATATTTTATTATAAAAATATTACGATTTTTCAAAATATATATATATATATATATAAAACCTGCAATATTTTCCCAAATAAACGGTTTATCCCAAACAAAAAATACTCATTTGGTATTTTTGAAAACATAGAAAGATGGGGGCTCAGGTACATGTTAAGGTTTAGAGTTGTGTGAATGCTAAAAATGATGAAATCTAATAGAAATCTATAACTGTTATTTGTAGGAAAAAGTTTTGGTAACATGTCTAGATTGAAAAAATCATTCTAATAGAAATTTATAACTATATATATATTTCCAAAATAGAGTCACTTTAATAATTGAAAATACTCTGCAAAATAATAAAAATAAATAACAAAAAAAATATATTTACCCAAAAAAAAAAATTATATAAATATATTAACAAACTTAATATATTAAAGAATATACAACCACTTATATATGTAATAAAGGCTACCACTAAATAGCTATTAAGAAATGGAATTGTAATAACAAAAAATTAGAATTAAACACTATGAAAGTGAAGTTTTAATAACGCAGAAGTGAAGTTACATACCATCCTGTCATTAATTTTAGAAGATTGAATATTTTTAAATTTAATAATACAATTTAAAAAGGTATATTCTTTTTGAACTACCTAAATATCATATAAAATAGTATTCAATAAAAATATATAATGCTTAAAATTCTCATTAATAAAGAATTATTTTATACAAACTAATGTATTATTTTGAAAGGGTCACTACAATGAATACAAAATCATGATATCACATGCTCGTAATAAATTATATACAATGCAGTTCATTAATTATGAAACAGTTAAAATCAATTTACATATAAATATTTTAAATTCTTTATTAACTAACAATTATTTTACAAAAATTAATATACTATTGTGAAATTATCACTAAGATAAAAGTGAAAGATTGTTGTCACATGCCTTTCAAAATGTTTACATAACCATTAGATTAATTTGAACATATTTTATACATTTGACATAGTAGGAAATCATAAAGAGTCAGTTATAAATACAAATTAATCCTAAGTGTATACTCACTTAGTAAGTTGAGAATTCCTTATATCTATTTATTAGGGTACATATCTCCTTAGGTATCTGACACAAAACGTCATACGGTTAAGGCTGAGATCATGCCCTGGGTGAATCTGACAATGTGAATACCTCTTACTCGTGGCTGCTTAATCGAAATAACACACTAATTTAAATGTAAGCTTACTCATTATTTTAATCTACTATATGTTTATTTTCAAAATATGGGCTAAGATGCTGACATTCAATGTAATTTAGTGATTATATGTGAATGTTGTATGTTGAAGCATGCACACAAAAAAAATTATTGATCATTACTTGAGAGAACCACAAGCACTCCCTTAAGATATTATCAATAAGGAATACATATATAAAACCCCATCAAAATAAATTCCCTTCAAGGAAATATAGATATACAGATAAGTCATTGTTTAATGGTACAAAGTGTCTAAATGCAAAAGTTACAATACATTCTATAATGATCATTATGTCTCTCCCACATATGCAAATGGGATAACTACACCCGTTTTAGCCCTCTTTATATTATTAGAATTTAGTGAAATGCTTAGTCACAAAGCAAGTAGTCGTTGTATTTTTCCAACCCTAAATACTATCGCTTTTTATAAGGGTAATCTTATGGTGGAATGTACAACAAGGTTTGGACCGAAGGAGAAGGAAACCAAATATTAGTGCATATGATTAAAGGCGAGCACACACAAAATAATAATCTATAGGCACATGTGCAAGGGTATGATGAGTTATAGCCCTACAAAATACATAAGGAAACTATCAATAGAGCCAAGAAAGTACATGATACCATAAGTATTAGAATTTACCAATAGTGTCCATTTTGTGTTTAGGCTATTAGTTTCCAATTTGATTAGTGACAAATAACATGCCCATAGAAATTTTAAAGTCAATGAAAACTTTTATGAGCAAAATAACATCAGATCAAGCTAAATAAATCTCTCCCATTTTTATTTTTCAATTTTAAATCATTTAAGTGAGATATCTATCTATCATTTATATCTTATATTTGTATGTTACTTCTATATTTTACATAATCTGTATTAGCTCTATTTTTACTCTATTTATGTCATCTTGATCTAAAATAAATACAACACAATGCTCTACACAATAAGGGTAAATCAAGCCATAATTTAAATTATGTTATTTAAATGTGTGGATTTGGTCTCAATTGGATTCAATTTCATATACCATTAAACCTATTAGTTGATAATTTACAGGGCCAATCAAGCCTAAATAAAAAATGTGATAATTGATGGTCAATTTACCTATATAAAGCATCAGTATATGTTAGAATAAGATCCAAGGTATTTGAAGAAGGAGAGTTGGTAATGGTTTACTTGAGGAAAGAAAGATTTTCAAAAGGCACTTATAATAAGTTAGAGTACAAGAAAATTGGACCATGCAAAATTGTAAAGAAAATCAATGATAATGCCTATGAGTTAAGTTTACCCCATAATTTTGATATATCACTAGTATTTAGTGTTTCAAATTTATATGAATTCCATGGAAAATATGATGAATGTGATGAGGATGAAGAAGTGAATTGGGAGCAGTAGGTTCCAAAGAAAAAGAATGAAAAGATAGTGCAGGTTTTGGATATGAAGACAATAAGCACAAGACAACGGAATTATAACAAGTACTTGGTGTAGTGGAAAGGATTGCAAAAAGAAGACAATACTTGGATTACAGAATGGGAGCTGAAGAAGATTGACAAGGAAAAATGGCAGTAATATAATCAGGGCAACTCGCAGGAGCTGAGTTGTTTTCAACCAGAGGAGAATGATGTAGAAAAGATAGTCCAACCTTATAGAGGCCATAATTTTCGACACTTAACTTCATTTGAGTTCTTCCATGCACCGAAATGAACATTTCAAAAACTACGTTGTTGATCCTAGGTAGTTTTACCTAGCTAGGAATGTTTTCTATATTTTTCAGAGTCCATACGTGATCATCTTAGGGTTTGAAATTATGATTTAATTATTTTTTTAGCTTTTCCTATTTCTAGAAATTGAATATTTTTAGGACCGGATGTGAACTTCGGTTTAATTTCATTCCATAGTCTAATTATAGTGTTTAGGATATTTTGGGAGTTTTAAAAAATAGAATTTTTTTTAGATTTTAATTTTTTTTCAAATTTTGCATGTAAATTTTAATTTTTATGTTGAGGATTATTTAAGCATGATTTGGATTTGTAATTATTTCAATTCATTCAATACGAATCAACACAAATTATTTCTCAGAATCTTGGCCTATTAATAATTTTATTTGTCTTTATAGTTTTCAGTTTCATTATATTGCATCAAAGAAATAACTCAATTTAGTTAGTTTTATATGTAATTAGGGTTAATTCATACCTAATACAAACTACATTGTCTCATATATATGTATTTGGATATATTGACCATGTTTATGCATAACATTAAACCAATCACTTGATTACTTCAATGTGGTATGAAAATGAGGTCGATCAAGCTCAAATTTGGATTCTATTATTGTATTCATTTGAATTGGGTTTACATTTTCATATTTTTGTACCACCATGAACCAAATACCTTATTTATAAGTTGAATTGGGTATATAAACAAGGTCAATTGAGCCCAATCCCACCAAATGTGATATTCTAAGGTTAATTAGGGCTTGATTGGCCCCAAATGTGTATTGAATGGGATATGAAAATGGGACCAATTGAACCCAAACTAACTAAATTTTCTTTATTGACACTAATTTCTTATTGTATTAAAAAAATAAAGTGATTAGTTCAATAAGGTATGGAAATGGTGATAATCAAGACCAAACCCAAATATATTAATAATATAAGATCAATTTGGGATCCATTGAATTCAATTTCATAGTGTATTGAAACATTAAAATTAGATTAACACATTTGGTGAATTTGAGTTGATTGGCCCTATTTAAGCATGTCATTTAATTGATATCCTCATTGGTTCAATGAAAACCACAATTTGGCCAATTGAGCCCTAATCTACACTAAATTATTTAGTTTGAGGGGTTTTATAATCATTTTACAAACTACATATCCCACTAAACCAAATGTGTAGTTGGTTTAATGGGATATGTATTTTGGAATTGTCTTCAACAAACCCATCAAAATCAACATGATTGGTTCAATGGGATATGTAACTTGGGAAAATTGTAAAAAAACCCATCAAATTAAACAATTTGATTTTAATTGGGACCAATCAATCCCTAATTTACATTTTAAAATTGAATTAGGTGGATTTGAGTTAAATTTTATATATTCATGCACCACATTCAACCGATCGATCTTCCAATTTAATGTGGTGTGAAAATGTAGCTGACTAAGCCCTGATCCACATTAAATTGTTGCATTTGGAACCAATCTTTTATTATAAATATTTTTTATTCCTAATGTAATGGTTCACCTATATAATGGCCATCTATCATTAATAAAAAGAATTTATTTAGAGAATCCAATTGAGTTGGTAATCAGTGTGGAACCTTCAATGGGAAAAACCATATGAAAAATATAAATAGTCAACTTGTGATAGATATTTCTTGATGTTTTAGCCATATATTTTTATATATTTATAATTAAAGTCTCTACATGAATACACATTCTATAATTGCAATCAAGGTGGATGGTGTAAAATTTTAATGTTTGTGTGTTGTTAACAATTAATGTCTAATTTTAAATTTAATTTCAATTTGACCATATTTAATAGAACAATTATTTTACATGAAAATTAAATTAAATTAAAAAAAATAAAATAAAAAATAAACAACAACAAACAAACAAAAACATCATATCATTTGATCCCTATGTGTATAGATTTAAAAAATCTAAAAAATCTCTTTTATAATAGACTCATTCCGATAACATGAAATTAATTATCAATACAATGAAAACAAAAAACAATGGAATATGTAATCTCATTGAAATAATTTACAATGTATATTAATATAATTTATTTATTAAACAATAAACAAGCCATTATATTTATAACAAAGGGTATTAGTAAAAATAGGTAATGATAAATGGAGTTTCAAAATCACAGATGTGTTATTACACAAGATTAGAAGTGTAGTTACAAAATCACAAAATTGGAGTCACATAGAATACATTGCTCATAAGCATGTGCATGAATTGCATAGCTAATTTTAATGAATAATTTCACGTAACTTTATTATCAACACATATTAATGATAACTAATTAATTCTATCTAAGTGGAACTTAATTATATCCTATTGTGTACATGAATAATATCTAGACTAGTAAATAATAATAACATTTATCATAAAGTGAACACATTTCCACCCACTTTCTTAAGTACAACATAGAGAGAAAAATAAAATAAGATTGAGATATAAAATCTTATGAAAATAGGTCATCATAGCTATACCTAATCGGGGATCCATGTAAAATAAATGTACTCTATAAAAATTAAGACATGCTGCAAGGGTCACTCAAAAAACTATTAAAAAGGTATAAGTGACTAGAGGAGACAATATATGATAGAAATAATCTAGGTGATGTAGTATAACACTCAAGTAGTACACTAATATGTTGAAATATGATAGTTTGGTCAATCACTAATGATATGTACATTAGATGGGTTGAATCCATCATGAAGAGCATAATTAAATGGAATTATAGGGAAGAACTCAAAAACAATTTAGATGGATTGTCTCAATCTAATATTCGAATACTAACGAATTGATTTTATGCAAGAGATGTCGACACTACTACTATTAATTTAGGTGTAAAAAATACAAAATATTTCACAAAATAAATGCCATTAATATAAGAATTGATATAACCTTAAATGTTAAAGAATATCCAAGAGAGCTACACAAAACACTCGAACAAAGTCCCCCACCACACCCATTAATGTTGAATAAGTGAAGTAGACGAAAATATATGTAACAGTGATATAAATCCACTACTCAATCACCAAAGTATTGATAAAATCTAAAGATAATAAAAAACACTCACAACAGAAAATCACACTGAATATCAAAGTATTAAAAAATATAATAAAATATCACAAAATATAAATAAAAATTATCAAGGATGGCACAAATTGTATTAGGAAATCCTACGCTAATAAAAATTAGAGTTACAACATCACAAAAATGATGTCAAACTAAATAAATTTTGCATGAAAATGTATATGAATCACATGAGTCATTGTAACTAATAAGTTATATAACTTTATTAGCCACATATATTAGTGATAACTAATTAAATCATTCTAAGTGAGACATAACCATAGTGTGTATATGAAGATAATCTAAACTTGTAAATAATGAGAACATTTAGTCTAATGTGAACACACTTCCGCTCCCACCCTTAAGTGTATAAGAAGAAAATTAAAAGTAAAATAAGGCATAAGATTCACAATTGTTATCTTTAAGAAAAATGCTTAAGTAACATGTATATACCAAAAAAATCCAATTAAGTCTCCTACGAATAAACTCAATCTAAACATGTATATACTAAAAAAATCCAATTAAGTCTCCTACGAATAAACTCAATCTAATACACTGTAAAATAATGAAAATACATAACAATAAAATATTTATTTTTCAATAAAAGAATCATAAAACTATATTAACCAAGTTAATTGATCAAAAATATATGTGTTTTTATTTATAACAAAGGGTACCATTGAATATAGTTAGAGAGCTGGAGCTACAACATAACAAAAATAGAATTAAACACTATGATAAATAGAGTTACAGTATCACATAAATGAAATTGCACATCATCTTATCCATTATTTTAAAAGATTTCATATTTAATAATTATTTTTAAATTATATAATACAACCAAAAAAATCAGATTTTTTTAAGATTTTAAAAAAATTCTATTTAAATAATGTATTCAAAATAAATTTAAACATATTCATATAATAAATTAATTAATTTAAATAAAATGTTATTTTACAAAACAACTAATGTTTACTATTATTATTAACATATAATTATTTTATAAAAAATAATATATTTTTTTAAAAATACCATTAAAATGAAAACCAAATAATGTTATTACATGTTCGTAATAATGTTTTAACACATCAGTTAATCAATTTTGTTTCTTATTAAAAGAGTCATACAATTCAAACTAGTGTATTGGACTGAAAAGATCACTACAGTAAAAATCAATTAATGTTTTTACAAAACAGTTTATCAATTTTGTTTCTTATTGGACTGAAAAGATTACTACAATAAAAATCAAAGATTCATGTCCATTGGTCAATGAGTCACTGTTGTTATATTATGTTTGGATCACATCAAAGAATAATGTCCATCAGTCAATAAGTCATGTTCATTGAAATAATACTACTATGAAAACAAAAGAATCATGTTCATTAGTCAATGCCAATGTACTGTTCTGAATGGATTTCCCTTTCGCCCATGTCAGTCAATTGATTTTTTCCATCAGACCTTTGGAGACATGAAAAAAGTGTCAATGTTGAATTGAACTCAAGAATAAGAGTTCTCTCGTTATCATATTTGATGGACATCAATTAACACATGTTAAGTCTTCTCCGTATTTTGTAGTCTAGTATTTATATGTATTTTTGAGAATATGACATCGGAATGATGAGAGATCTTTATTGAAGAGTAGTTCATTTTGATCTATGATTTATTAAAGTATAAAATGGCAAGGTCTTATAAAATAATAAATAATATTGTCATAGGATGCTTAATTTAGACAGTACTATCAATCTTTTGAGATCTTTATTTTATTTTAAGCTTGCAATACTTCCCATTGATTTCCCTCTCCCTCGGCCACAAACCCTCTTTTAGACTTCATTAGTGGATTTTATGAAATACTTGAGGCTTCCATACATTAAATCTCTAAACCATATTGCATGCCTTCTACTTTCATGATTCTTCATATTTATAATGAAAATAAATGAAATATAGCTACATGTGTTTAAGAGTGGATAATCAATGGGAGATGGACGGTTATTTTAAATGTTATTAAATCCACTATTTAATTAAAATATTTAAAATTACTTAATATTAATAGATGTATAATGATTGTAAACATTATATTAATTATTGATATTTTTAAAATAAATTTATAATTGAATTAAAAAAAATATTTTTAAGAATCTCCTCTTAAAATTGTATAACATATATATATATATAAATATATAATGTAATTTTAATTTAATATTTAATTTTTAAATAATATTTTTAATATAATTTTATAACATATTTAATACAAAATTTATTATTGTTTTAAACTTTTTATTTAAATTATATATATATATATATATATATATATATATATATATATATATATATATATATATATATATATATATATATATATATATATATATATATAATATTATTAACATATTCAATATTTCATATATATATATATATATATATATGAAATATTGAATATGTTAATAATATTTAATTTAAAGTGTATATGCATTTTAAACAAATTCTAGCATCAATTTTTGTATTAAAACATTTTTTAGTTGAATATTTTATATATAATATTTTAAAATAAAAGAAAATATAAATTTCTTTTAATCATTTAATTTTATTAGTCAAGGGATTACTGTTTATTTATTTATAAAATTGTAATTAAAATTTTATATGAAATATTTAATATATTAATAATATTTAATATAAAGTGTGTATGTATTTTAAACAAATTATAGCACCAATTTTTGTATTAAAATATTTTTTAGTTGAATATTTTATATATAATATTTTAAAATAAAAGAAAATATAAATTTTTTTTAATCACTTAAATTTATAACTCATGTAATTACTATTTAATCAAATTTTCAATATCATAATTGATTTATCCTCTAAAAAATCAAAGCCATTGCCCCCACATATCATCACCAAGAGTCTTATAAAAAGAATGAAAATTTCCAATACAACACACTTGAAATTAATTAGTTTAATGTTGAAAACAAAAACCACATAAGTGAAAGGGTAAACTAATTTTTTAAGTCACAACCATATCAATTAACTAGTAAATAGCGTTCATGATGATTAAATAGAATAAACATTAAAACACCATACATCATAGTCCTTGTTTCAAAAATAGGTACCTAAATAATATGAAAAATAAGAGGATCATCAATCTAACAAATAAAATTGGTCCCATATATATAAAAAAGAAATTATTCTAAATTTATTCTAATTTAATTATATAGATTTTATATCAAGAAAGGATGATTGAAATAAAAAGAAATTATTCTAAATTTATTCTAATTTAATTATATAGATTTTATATCACGAAAGGATGATTGAAGATGATATTTTTGAGTAATTTTCAAGTTAAAATTATTGTCGATGGAGTGATGTCAGTATTGATGATTTTTTGGATCATATTTTAACTTTTAAAATAACTTTAAAAAATTAACCCTTTTTTTTTTTCTTTTCTTTTCCCTTTTTAATTGGCATTATATAGATACATGAATACAATTTATTATCTTAAGGTTAAATAATTTTCATAATATTATTTTCGGATTTAAATGTTATTTGTTAGATTAAGTTAGTAGGTGATTTTATGCTAGAATGAGCACACAAGTACTTTGTAATAATGATGATCGTGTCTGTATTCAAAAATATGTAAGAAGATTTGCAACAATTGTCTTATGTATAAAATGTCTTGCTTACTAATTATCTGTTCTGCATTCCGCTTACTTCTTGATTAATTACAATAGCATGGTGAAGAGGAATATAAAGAAGAAATAAGAGGATTTAACTCACTGAAGAACTCATGTGGAACTGAGTGTAACTCACTATGGAACTCATAGGAGAACTCACATTGGTACTCAGTAGAACTCCAAATAAAACTCTAGGTGGAATTCACCCTCTCACCCACAACCTCTTATCACACCTAAATACGCTAAAACTTCAAATATAGAAATTATCCATTTAATAAGTAAACAGAATAATTAATATCCTACAACAACATTATTAGCGTTATAAATGTTTTGTGGATAAATGATTTATATATAGTTTTCATACATGTTAAATTATTAATTAATGAGTATTTTTTTTTCCCTTGCTTAGATTTTATATCTGAAACTTTGTGACGTGACAAAAAAAGTATATCAAATGTTATTGATTTCTACAATTACCATCTTATCATTAATCTTAGAAGATTCAATATTCTCTACTTATTGTTAAATTTTATAGTACGATAAAGTAAAAATAGATTTTTATGGAAGTGACTAACTTTTTTTATAAAATAGTATTCTAATTTTTTTTTAATTCATTTAAATTTTTCAAAATATTTTATAATATATTTAAAAATTATTGAAAACACATTTATATGATATAATGTATAATATAATATAAACATAATTTAAATTAATTATAAAATAATTTTATAGAATTTTATAAAGTAATTAACATTTAATTTTTTTAAAGAGTTATGATAATAATACTTGAGATTCTTATCGACAAACAATCATTTTACAAATATTAATGTACAATTTTGAAATAATCGCTAAAATAAAACTGAAATAATACTGTAACGTGTCTCTAAAATTTTCCATATAATCCGTCCCTTTAATATAAAGTCCCAACTACTCTCTTATAAAACACTTAACCGCTTCCCACTCTGTCCTACAAAAACTAGTGTGCTGCTTTGAAAGGATGACCAGAACAAAAAGCGAAAGAATCATGTTCGTTCGTTCGTTCGTTAGTCAATTTAAGTGAGTTCGACCACGCCAAAGTCTAACGAAAAGATTGGGATTTCCCCTCCGCCCATGTCGGGCAATAAAAATTTTCAAGCCGGCCAGCAACTTTTAATAAAATTCATTCTATAATCCTTTGGACAAAGAACACGGTATCAATTTTGTAGTCCGAACAAGAATAATAGTCGTCTCATTATCATATTTGGTAGACATCAATTAACATATTTTATGTTGTTCCAACCTTAACAACAAAATGTGAAGTAGAGACTTTTCATACTTAATGTACCTGTCATGGAGGGTATTAGCAATTACTACGTCCAAATGTATATAATAAATATATTAGATTTATTTTCATCCTGAACTTATTTTATTGAATTTTTATGGGAATTTTTTTATGGAGGGCTATTAAAGGTATATTATGTTGAAATTCATTTCAATATTGTTATAAGAAGACTAGTGTTTGTAATAAGTTTTTTTCATTGAGTCAATGTAAGTGAATAAATTTTGGTGGATTTAAGTTGTAGTGCTATAATTATAAAGTGATTTTTTATGAGTAGTTTTATTATTTATTTATTTATTTTTATTTTTATTTTATTTTTTTAATTTATTTAATAAATATAAGTTATGTGGGTTTTTAGTATATTAATATTTACTAATAACGATGATTTATTTAATGATTTGACACAAATTTAAGTAATCATAATTCATCATATAAATAAAATGATTATCTCTTAAATCAATCAAAATTTAATCTAGCATATATATTGACAATTTTATTTTTCAACATTATCTCACAAACTCATAAAACCTTATAACAAATAATCATTATCTATTTTACCATTTTTCACAAATTTTTTAGGTTATATTACATCATAAACAAAATAATTTTCTTTTAAGTCAAACACAATCTTCATCTTAATATATGTATGGGCAAGACTAATTTTCAATATTTGAGATTGAAAGTCAATATTTTTTATTTATTTATTTTACCACTTTCTACAAATTTATGTGGTTGTAATTCATCATAAATAAAATGATTAATTTATGAATTGAATAAAATATTTAATTCAATAATATATGTTCGTGTATATTTAATTTTTAATGTCATATAAAAATATATATTATCCCATAACAAATTATATTTTTATACTTTTTTATTTTACAAAAATTCTTTTGGTTATAATTTATCATTAACAATTTAATTATCTTTTCGATCAAACAAAATATTTAATCTAATAAATGTATAACTAAATAATTATCTCTCTATATTAAAAAAATATTCAGTACGATATATGTATGGGAAGCTTAATCTTGCATTGTAAGACTAATTTTGTTAAACCTACTTTTTATTTTTCTACATTGCTAAGATTAATTTTATTATCCATTTCTTAAGAGTGGATAATCAAAAGAATATAGACATAGTTATTAGTCCCTATTAAGGTAGGAAATTATATGGATTGTTTAAAAAAAATATGTTTAACTGATCAGTTTTTTTAAAATGCATATGATTTTAAAAATTATATTTTGTTATGAAGTTTTTATATATTTATAATGGAATCTTATCATAAGTGTTATTTGGGAATATTCATGTGACCTTAATGCAATTGTAAATACTATTTATAAGATAGTAATTTTATTATAATTTTCTTAATTTTTTTACAATATATGATTTTAAAAATAAATATTATGTACTCTTCTATGGAGTACCAAACTATTAAATATTAATATAAAAATTTGAGAAGATTAAGATAACTCACAAAGGTTAATATGACTTGAATGTGAAGTTATAAAAATATGACAACATTTATCCATTTCAACCAACATACATTGTATATGTTTGTTTTTTGATACATCATTTATTTTATTCAAATTATTATTAAAGAACTCATACAATGATGTCAAAAAATAAAAATAGTCTCAATTAAAAAATAAGGTCATTTTTATCATACGTTTATGCAAAAAATAATTGTGGTTTCAATTTATTTATATGCATTCCGCCAACACAAACACACACACATAATTTAAGAAAAAAAACAATTATCATACAATTACGTGAAAAAAATAAATGCAATTTCAATTAAAATATGTCCTATAAACAAATCAAAAAAAAAAATTAATAAAATTAAGAGAGACAAAAATGTAAACCCAAAAAATAAAATACGTAAAAAATACTTTACTCAACTTAATCAGTGTTTGGAAATATGATTTGGTCTGCAAGTGTGTTGAAGCTTAATTTAAAATTAGATCAATGACCAACAAGGAATGTGCAGTTGTTGTCATACGAATACACTGCCAGAGGTTTCACTTAGAGATTTTGTGTTTGTTTAGATTTTTAAATTTAAATGAGTTGTGTTTGTCATTCTTGGCATTTGCATTTGTTTTAATATTTAAATTTGAGTTGCATTTCTTGGTAATAATTGATGCATATAAACCCAAATTTTACATTTTGACCTTATGCATGAAACAAGTGTTGTTACAATAAAAAAAACCTTCTAATTGTGTGATTATCTTTCTACCTAAAATATGTAGAGGAAATTGAATCCATAGTTGGCTATGCTTGTAATCAATAGGACTGATAACCCTTGAGCTCATTTTCAAATGACAGTTTATTGCATATAACGTGAATCTTCGATAACATTGATTTGTGGCATTTTTTATATTACTCAATGTATATCTTTGACTCATAAGAAATGACATCTTTTATTTATTTTTCATATATATGGAATCTATGAATTTATTATGATTATCATACAAGTTTTTGTTATGAACAATGACGTTATCTAGATGCAGTGAAGTTATTTATCATCATTGCGGTCCTCTAATTTAGAATATAAGTGTTACTGTGTAACTAGCCGGCCATGTCATGTCCATGTTCCCAAGGCATGAAAGGCATGGGTGGTTTAGATATAGGTTTGAACTTACTGACAATGTGGCAAATATGTGACTGTCCTAAACATGGAGTCAAAAAGAATATATAATTAGAGGGGCATCTGGCCTCAGCCTCCAGTCATTTTTTTCTTAAACCTCTCTAGATTTACCTAATCTTCAATGATCAACTAACTATAGGTCTGCATATTGTCCTATATCTATACTAATTATCCATGAACAATGCAATAAATCTCTTCTTTTATGTTCGCCTAATCTATTTGTAATGTTTAAATTTTACTTTTACATTTTTTAAACACATAAATAAATCAGATTATATGCACCTTCACTTTGCCAATAGATCTGTGTTTTCTTTTACGTTCATATTCCAAATACATTTGACTATTCAATAAAAAACCAAAATCATTTGATTTTAATAGTTATTCAATTAGACTTCCTTTTTTTCTATAAAATCTAAGTCATTTGATTTTGTTAGTTATTTAGGTTATCTTATATTTTGGACTTTATAAATTAGGTTTTCATATCAACAAACATGAAGTGCAGATTTTACCATATTGTTATATTTATTTTATTCTATGAAAGTAATGGGCTTTATTGTCAATAAACAAAAGAGAGTTTGATGAAACATTGGAAAACCCATTAATTGTATAAGATTTTAAACAAAGAACAAGAAAAAAATACAATAACATTGATGATGTTCTTCATGAACATCATCTTTTTCAAGGTAAATTACTTAAGTACAATATTGGTGATTACCTCTTTAGCATGTTTCATGTGCTATTGAATTTGAAATATATACCTATGGAACTAATAAATGATATCATTGACCATTTCTTAAATTGTTTATATATTGGTGATACGATTGCAATTAAATCATATGAACTAGAATTAGATCCTCATGAACTATTCACATTGCATGAAATACATGATAAACATATTTTCAAATAATGTGATTATTTGCATAATATAACTCCCCTATAAACTAAACTAGTTAAAGGGAAGAAAAATTTTGTATACATTGTCTATCTAGATGGTTAAATATACAAATATAGATTTAGTCCTTCACAAGAAAAAATAATTACTTTCGGTTCAATGAACAATGTCAAAATCTTCCATACTCAGTCTTGTTATATGACATGAATCCCATTTGTGTGTATCATGAGCCATTATATTGCAATAAAAATAGCCAATACACAATGCCATCCATGCATATTCAATTGTCTAATATGTGTGAAGATCCTAGATCATGTTGGACAATGAATTTATAATAGATGCAAAACAATGGATTATATAGAGTTATTGAATGTGATGTTGGTTATTGTGAAAACTTATTCAATTTGATTTTTCAATTAAATTTTTTTGAATTTGATATATAATGTATTCATTTCTATACAACAATACCATTTTTAAATTCAATATTGTGTCAAGATTAATAGGTACTGTATTACATCCAAATGAATTTTCATTGTAGCTTAATACAAAACATAAACATAATCTCAAGTTGGCAATACTATACTATAAACCTGGATGAAACATTAACATTTAGGGGAATAATTTTAGTTTGATTGGATCTTGATATGGACGGATGAAAAAATCCATCTTTGTTTAGCACGTTTGATGCATATAGAAAAGACGTACTCCAATTCTATACAACCAACAATAAAATATAGCATTGTCTTCTTTGAAAAAAAACAAAAATCATGTTCACTATGAACCATTGATAGAAATATGTATACATGTCAATAACATTATAAATTATAGTACAAATGACATAGCATCACCTACATCATTTTAAAAATATTTTTTTCTGTCTAAAACATCTTACATGAAATCAATGAAAATTTGTTGTTGTCAAATTGAGATTTTGCCCTTGAGGAAAGTATTCAAGCTTCCTCACCCAATTGACATAATGGGATCACTTTCGGGTTGTGAGTATCTTATAATGGAAGTAAATTTCTAGAGAGGACTGGTTCCCTTGATGAATCCTCTTGATCCTCAACTAAAATACTTCTTGTCAATGAAAAGAGAAAAACATTCCTATACTTCTATGACTAACTATGGGGTGATGCACCAAAATTCAATACCTCAACTTGTTTGGACACACATAGAATGAGCTTAAAGTATAATCAGACATACACAACTCATAACTTGCCAATGAATCTTGGGCATAAGTATTTTGTAAAAATTATTTATCTTATAACGGTACTTAAAAGGATGACCACTTGTCTTAGGAACCTCAAATAACATTCATCACAACTATGAATTGCATAAACTCTTAGAGACACTAACTACAACCCACACAAGATCATGTTTTCTGCATAAAGGTAAATAAAATTAGACATAAATCGAGGATAGGTTGTAATTATCAAAAGCTTATAATAAAATATTCATCAATTGAACATAATAATCAACATATGAGAAGGTAAAAACCATTTATTTATTGCTCAAGAAGGTGTTTACAAGTCTAAGATTTGGCAGGGTTGGGCCATAACTAGTTAGAGGTGTCTCAAATGACTTGAAAAAAAAATTACATATAGTGAAATGAGTCCTTATTTAGGGTAAAAACATGAAAGATTATCATCAATGCACTCATTAAAGCTTAAAACTAAAACATAGTTAAAGTTAACTTTCAATTGACATCTTCTTCCTCATTAAGGCTTAAAATTGAAACATAGCTGAAGTTAACCTTCAACTGACATATTATTCCTTATCCAACATATTATTCCTTGATTTTATGTCTCCAAATTGTGAGGGGGGTGTGGAAGTCATTTTTAGATGCTTGAGGTTGTTGAATATCAAGTTGTATGATGAAACTTCACTTTATATTCAACCAACTCATACAATATTGCATGATGAAACTCCACATTGATAATTCTTTGTTTTATTTGGCTTTTTATTCTTCATTTTGGTTTTATATGGAATATATGATCTTCTTTAGGTTTTTGATGTATTCTTTTGCATGGAAATAATGATGGTGCATTGATGATACATAAATTTAGCTCCTCATTTAATGACTTTTTGACCATGTTCACATTATTGTTTAACATTAAAATTTATATGAGCATGTTTCATTATATCATATATTTTTAAGCCTCTTATAATGTCCTACATGGATCTTGATGATGACTTAGTTCAAACTTGTAGGTGTAAGCTCCATTAGTGCTTGAGAAACTCTTAAGAGAGAGATCTCTTTTCTTGAATTCCTTCATGAATGGATAAAGTTTGAAAACAAATTTATTTCATTTTTATAACATTTTAACACTTACATACAAAGTTTAAATTCATTTGGATAAATAAAACTTCAATTCCTGAACCTTTGGCCTGATTGAGAACTAGTTTTCAACATTTTTTCATGCACGAGGCTGTAATATTAAATTTTCTCTATCCTCAAGAAAATTATGAGAATTATACCACCAAAAAAGGTTATGAAATATTTCCATCCACATTAATTTTATATTTCATAAGTTATGCTCATTTTTGTGTGTCTAGATTCTCCTAGGGCAACAAGCATGATGGTTTGAAAAAAAAAAATTTGAGCTATACATGGTCTCAACATCTCATTATTTTATGTAAATTGATATATTTACCCCTTATAAATATTAAAATAATTTAAATTTCATGTTAAATTTAAAAAACACTCCAAAAATGCATTTTTAGGTCTATATGTTTGTGGGTGCTCATTTCTCATGCATGCTTATCATCTAGGTCCATTTTACAAGTATAAAGGATTTTTAAATGATTGTAACATGGTATAAAGTGTATTTATATCATTTATATGGCATTAAATAATTCATCATGATTTATAAATTTTAAAATCATTTCCAAAGATTAAATTTTCAAAGTTCATATTCTCTAGAGAGGGTTTTGAAGGGTTTTGTAGGAATCTTGCTTCTTAAAAATTGTTAATGAAGATCCAAAATTATTTATGATACAAAAAAAAATTATATTAGATTAAAAAACCCTATTTAACCCTCCTATAAACCATTAAAATTTATTCAACATCTCTACCAAGATATCACATTTATTTTTGGGTAATTTTAAACTTGAAAATCAATTTTGATAGAGATTTTAGATATCTTAGCATAATTAAATCATATATTGAATTCATAATAAATATAAAATGTGTGAGAAACATATATGGATTTAAAAAATCTATGAATAATCCTTTACTCACCTAGAAGCTAATAAAAATCTAACTTTTCACCTTTGGAAATGCATGAAAATTGCCCATACATCTTTGCATATGAGTTGGAACACCAAAAGAACTTTAAAACCATTGTAGATGAATGAATAGAATCTTAAAATCCTATTTAATTGTTTAAAATTATTCCTCACATCAACACATGTGCCATCCTTCTTTTATTTTCAGTTTTGACTTTAATTTCTTTCACCCATGCCTTAAAATGTTTAAAATCTTAAGATGGTCAACCGAAAAGTGGTTATGGATACTAGAAATTAACTAAGACTCTATGGAATACATGCATTGGATATTTTAAACAAAAATTAACCTTAATTTGTCAAAAATACCTTAATTTTTTTAAAAGAGTCTTAAAAAATAATAAGAGGGCATAATAAATGCTTAATTCTTACAATTAACATCCTAGACTATGGGAAAATATCAATATGACTTTATTATGAGTTAAAAATTAATTTACCACGAATATTAAAAATATTAAAAGGATGAAAATTATGATTACAGACATTAGGAAATTAAATATACTCAATGATAGAAATAATAATAACTGAAAAGGTCAACTTTTTTGTGACCTCTGTAAATTTGCTTACCTGCTAAGCAAAAGACAAGCTACCTTAAGAATTACATTGGGAATGGAGTCCAGAAAATAATCATGAAATATGATCTAAAAATTATTAAAAATATTTTACCTTCCTCATGAAAAACTAAAACTAAAAAATGAGTCCTTAAAGCAACAAAAATACTTGTGCAAGAGCACTTAAGGGATTGAAAATGACTACAACTACCAACTGAACATGTGCATAATAAAACTTTGAGGAATTCCAAAATATAACACTACTATCTAAAATATTAGATTTCACCTAGATCAAAACAAAAATCTCTTTATTCCTCTCCATGTGATTGACAAAGAAGAGGAACAAGTTGTTATTTGAGTACAATTCTGATTATATCAAGTTTTTTCTTGATTGTAACCTCTTTGGTTTGTATCCAATTGAATCAAGTCAATCAAACATATCCCCTATATAAAAAAACTCTTATTATGGTTTGATTCTTACCTCATGTTTTTATTCAACACCAAGAAATCTCTCAAATGTTACCACATTCCAATTCATAGTAATAACTACAACATCAACATCTAATGGCTCATTATAACATTGTTTTTGTCTTTCTGTGACATCTTGAGAGATGTAATTTACTTTTTCAACTACATAAGTTTTTCAATCTCTTCAAGGATCTATAAATATTTTTCTCTATCTTGATCAAGATCTAATTGAGATATGTTTTTATCAACATCTTCTTAAACATGTTCCCAACTTTGGTAATCACTTTATCAATGCCTCAAAAGGGGATGTAAGGCTAAGAAAAGTCTCAGTGTCATGAATCAACTCAAGCTACTACTACCACTCTTCATTAAAACCTTATTTATCCTCATGTTTCGCTTCTTGAGGTTCACTAGGAATCACTACATATTCTTTTGTTTCTTTATTTAACTCATGTCTAGGGTTGTTACCTTGTGAAACCACTTCTACAATCTCACTAGTTGTTTCCATGCCATTTTGAACTTCTTTATGATAAACTGACTAAGGCTCACTTGCATCTACAATTTTATTTTTCTCTTCAAGTGTTGTAACATAATCTTATTCTATTCCAAATTAAAACTCATTTAACCAACACAATTCTTTATCATCATCTCTTGACAAATTCTCCTCTTCACCAGGATGTTCTTATTTTTCCTTCCATATAATATGTCTTCTTTAAGAAAGGGAGATGGTGGGAGGGAAAGAGGTTCCAATTGGTGGTGTAGGAAAATAGGTACTTATGGGTTGTTTTTGAATGGGCCTTGGGATTGAGGAGGCATTAATAAGACTTTCATATTTAGAAGTAATAGTTTCATTTAAGAATTATTTAAAAAGAGGGTAAGAAACTTTTGTTAGGGATGCTTCATTCTTCTATTTTAAATCAACAATACCTCTCACATTCTTATATGCCTTGATCTTCATGGAAAACTTCAACTTGAGGATTATATGATGGGCTCAAGAAACTTAGAAATTTTCTTGGTAGGATAGTTTGAGGTCCTTGAGGAAGAATTGGGGGACTTTGCACAAGCATAGACTCTTTCATAGGATTTTGACTCTTAAAATTTGGAATGTTGAAGAAAGTGGATTCATTTGAAGGTTCAAGGGGTTCATCATGTTTCTAACTTGGGATTTTGGACTCAATTCTTTGTACTCTCATGGGCAACTATTGTATTTATTCTCTTGTAGCATCATTGTATCTCTTCAATGATTCTACCTCTTGCTGATGTATATAGGCCTTATATGCAATATGCAATATCTTATTGATGCCTATTATATTCCCCTTCCTTATCACTCTCTATACATTATCTCTCAAATTCAAGTCTTATCTATTTCATACCTTTTTTAGGTTGATTGGAAAGAACATGACTTTTTCAAGGATGATTAAAAACATGAGTAGGGGTGGGAGGGAGGTAGGTGTCATGAGAAAACTAATATCTTATTAGTTAAGGCTACTTGAAGTGAATCCATAAATATTTTTATCTTGATATTTAGGATGGGAATCAACAAAAGATATATTTTAACAAAATGGAGGGCTGAAATATATACCAATTGATGCTCTTTAGGAACTTAGACTACTTAAACTAGTTGTATATAACTTAGAGTCACCATTGATGTTATATAAATGCCTCTGCAGGCTATTATGCTGAACAAAAACACAAAAAATTCTTCAATAGATGAATTACATTTGAATACTCATCCCACCAGGAATTCCATAAATTATTATAAAATTAAGATTACACCCTCAATGAAAGTCTTCAGACTTCCTCATCTAATTAACACAATGGGACCACTTCCAGCTTATAGGTGCCATATAATGGATGTAAACCTCCAGAGAGGATTTATTCCCTTGATGAATCACCTTGATCATTACCTAACATACTTATTTATAATGAAAAGAGAGATATATATTCCTATAATTTTATGGCTAATTATGGGGTGATGCACCAAAATTAAATACCTCAACTTGCCATGACACACACAAAACTATCTCAAAGAGCACTCGCACATACGCAACTCAAAACTCACTAATAAATATTGGGTATAAGTTTTTTTTATAAATTATTTATATTATAATAATAATTATAAGGATGACTACTTATCTTAAGAAGCTTAAATAGCATTAATCACAACTATAAATTGCATAAAATCTTAGAGACACAAACTTCAACTTGGACAAGATCAAGTTTGTTGCATAAAGGTGCACAAAAATTGACATAAATCAGGGATAGGTTATAATTATCACAATATTACATTAAAAATTCATTAATTTCACACAATAACTATCATATGAGAAGGTAAAATTAGTTTTTTTTATTGCTCAAGAAGGTGTTTAAAACTGTGAATTTTGGCATGGCTGAGCTACAACCACCTAAAGATATCTCAAACTACTTAAGAAAAAGCAAGTACACATAGTGAAAGGAATCTTTAATGAGGGGGGAAAAGTTCAAACCTGTCATCGATTCCCTCATTAAGGCTTAGAATTGAAACATAACTGAAATTAACTTTCAATTGACATCTTCTTCCTCATTAAATCTTAAAACTAAAAAATAGTTGAAGTTAAATTTAAATTGAGATATTATTCCTTCTCCAATTTATCATTACTTGATTTTAAGTCTCAATTTTTTTATGGAGAAGTGTAATTCTATATTAGAGGCTTGAGATTGTTGAATATCAATTTTCATGATGAAACTTTACTTTATAGTCAACCAACTCCCACAATCTTGCATGATGAAACTCCACTTTGAGAAGTCCTTGTTTGATTTCAATTATTCCCATTGATTTTGGTGTAGAGGGAATTTGTGATATTATTTATTTTTTTTGAGGTATTTTTTTCATGGAAATTATGATGGTACATTGATTATGCATAACATTAATTCCACATTTGATGACTTTTTGATATTGTTCACATTTTTATTTTGCATTAAACATTCTATGAGGAAGCTTCAAGACCTAAAAAACTTTAAGTAATTGCTAAGTCATGAAACATATACCTAATATAATCTATTTTATATTCTCTCATAATGTTATTCATGGCTCTTGATGATGACTTAGTTCAAACTTGTAGGTGTGAGCTTCATTAATACTTGAGAAGCTCTTAAGAGAGAGAGAGAGATCTATCTTCTTAAATTCATTCATGAATATCTTTAAAAGGTTGAATTTTTTTTTCCTTGAGATAACCTTGGAACATGTACATACAATTTTTCAATGTATTTGGATCAATAAAACTTGAGTTCTTACACTTTTGAGCTTCTTGAGAACTAGTTTTCAATATTTTTGCTTGCATGGGCCTATAATTTCAAATTTTCTCTCCTAATGTATATTACAGACACTAAACCACCACCAAAAATTATTAAATATTACCCCACATGAAAAATTCAAATTTTATATGTTTTGGATCAATATAAATCAAGTTAAGTTCCTTTTTGTGTTTATAGGTTCTCTTAAGGCAGCACACATTCTAATTTGTTAGATTTTTTATATTTTGAACTATACATGGTATCAAGAGATAATTTTTTTAATGACTTTATGTAACCATTTTATATCTTAAAACCATTTAAAATTCATTTCCAATTTAAAAAAGAACTCCAAAAATGTATTTTTATGTATGTAAGCATGTAGGTGTTCATTTCTCATCCATGCTTTTCATCTAGGTATATTTTACATCTATAAAACATTTGTTAATTAGTTTAAATTGGTATAATATGTTTTTATATCATGTATATGGTATAAAATCATTCATAATACTTTATAAATCTTAAAAATACTTCAAAATATCAAAATTTTGAAGTTCATGTTCTTTAAATGGATTTTTGAAGGGTTTTGGAGATACCTTGCTTCTTAAAAATTGTTCATAAAGATAAAAATTATTTGTGATACTAAATACCCTTATATATGAGCAAATAACCATATTAAACCCTCATATATTGTATTTTTATCCATGCAACATCTCTACCAAGATATCACATTGGTTTTGGGGCAATTTTAAGCTTGAAAATCAATTTTGAGACAAATTTGAGCTATCTTAGCATTATTGAATCATAATTTTATCTCCTAACCACTATAAAAAGTATAAGAAACATACATGAAATTTAAAAAACGTGCATTATCCTTTATCCACTAGGAAACTGATAAAAATCAAATCTTTTACCTTTGAAAATGCATGAAAATTGCCCATATATCTCTATATATGAGTTAGAATAAAAAATGATCCTCAAAAATATTGTAAATGCATGCATGGAATCCTAAAATACATGATATAAGGTTTGAAACATATTTCTCACATCAATGTATTCACGGTTATTCTTTTCTTTGTAATTTTACCTTCAATTTCCTTCACCCATGCCTTGACATGGTTTCAAAGCTTGAAATGGTCAACCAAGAAGTGGTTATGAAGACCAAAAGTTAACTAATATTTTTTATGTAATACATTAATGGTTTATATTTTATCAATATTAACCTTAATTTTATCAAAAATACCTTAAATTTTGTAAAAGATTTTAAAAACATAATAAGAGGGCATAATTAATGCTTAATTCCTAAAATTAGCCTCCTAGAATAAAAGAAAATTTTAATATGACCTTAATTTGACTTTAATATGAATTCAATAAGCATATTGGAACTAATGAATGTAAACACCTAAATCTAGCCATTGATAACCTCCAATTAGAATTTTGATCAATTTCCATGAAAATGCACAATTTGTCCTAAAAACACTAAAATGCATTAAAAGATTTGAATCTGACATATTCAAGTGCCAATTTTAACTAGGGTATCACTAAATGGGACAATGCAATTTATGGGCCAACTATCTTTGATCAGATGATTTCAAGTCAAAATGCCAATTTTGCACCTGGGTGCTCTAGATTGGTCTTTTCTACCAAATTTCTTATACGAGATGCATGTCTTTATTATTTTGTGTTGAAAACATCCTTAATGGGAATATGGTTCCAATGCATATAACATTGACTTCCAATTCTAATCCAGTCAAATTTTGGACCAATAACAAGGCATTTTGATCAATTTGAGTAATTTGTGCATAAAGTGCTAATCATGCTTAAGAGCTAATAAAACCAAATTAGAGCCTAATTAAAAATTCCATGTAAACTTGTGAAATACATTTTTTTAAATGAAAATTGAATAACTACATCATCAAGCGACCTTGTTTCTTGGGAAGACATCCCTAGGCCATAAATGCCACAAATATCAAGATTATGGGTCTCCCATGCCTCACCATGACCCTCATGCCTCTTAAATTCCCTTTTTTATAATGTCATGATAAGGATAATTATAGATTTACTTCTAAAAATTTTAATTAATCCCCAACCACACATCTTCATCTCAAGATGGATGGTTCAAGTTGATTATGAGCAATCTCAAAAATCTATAAATAGGTGGCCTTGCATATTGAAATTTAATCTTAATTTGTGAAAATTTGCCATGTCAAATTGATTCCAAGAGCTCTCACATGCCAAATTTATGATTCCAAAATATTAAGCCAAGCCAAGCCAAATCTACAAGGTGCCAAGGAGAAGAATAGATAACCAAGCCTCCTTTGATGAAGACTTCATGAGCACAAGCCGAGCAAGCCACTAAAACAAGCATTTGAAGCGTCCAAGGAAGGTGAAGGATTAGGTTTTTTCCTTATTTTTTAGTTATGTTTTTTCAATTTTTTTAAATTATTAATCTCACCCTAGTAACTAGGCCTAGAGATGTATGCTAGTTAGTGTGTTTTTATCAATTTGTTTTCATTTTAGGAATAACACAATACTAATCACCTTTCTTGAGTCAAATTCTTACTTCACATAATGGCATTCACAGTGGGACTAAACCCACAAATTTTATCAAATAAAACTTACAAATAACATGATAACCATTATCATGCATGATCTTAGAGTGTGGAAACAAAAAATGTGAAGATTTGAGCAAGAAGCTTATTTTTTAGTGCTCACAGTTTTGTTATCAAGACTATGTATTTCAGATCCTAACTCAGATCCCAACTCAGATCATAAATCTACCTAACTTAGATCCCAACTCACCCCAGCTCAGATCCCAACTCACCCTGACTCAAATCCCAACTCACCCTAACTAGAATTCCAACTTGCCCTGACTTGGATCCCAACTCACCCCAACTCTGATCCCAACTCAGATCCCAGCTTGCCTCGGCTCATATCCTAACTTGGATCCCAACTCGCCCTGACTTGGATCCCAACTTGATTGTGTCAACTTGAGAGTTCATTTTCCTAAGTTAATTATTTCATCTTTAAAAATGCTTCAAGACTAAACAAAGTTCTAACATTTTTATTATAGGATCTACATGGAAAGGCATCTAATAAAACTAACTTAGTGCCTTTCACACTTCATTTGAGTGTTTTAAAAATAATTAGGAACTTTATTTTTGGGTTTAATGAAAAATTCAGATGCTTAAGTGAATGCTTTGATAATTATGCTTTCAAAGTTACAACTTAAGACCAAGGGATCAAAATAACACCACCACATCTTTCATTTGGGTTCTAAAATCGAACACACTTGTCAATTTTTGTTTCCAATAATTGTTTAATTAAAATTTGTTTAGAAAAGAGAAGGTTTGTGCATGTATGCTCTTCCATTTTTCCCCTTTAGGAAACCCTTCAAATCTAAATCACCATCCTTATTGAAAAAATCCTAGTCCAAGGATTAGAAAGAATGTCATCTAAAGCACTCCCCAAAAACTCACAAAAGTATTAGGTGACCTTGACAATGACCCTAAAGTCTTTCTATTTTATGCTTTCTTTATTTCATATAAACTTTGTTTGTGAGGGGGATGTCATTACCTCTCATGACTTCTTTAGAGATGCTTTGACCTAGGGTTTCATCTTCTAACATTGACTTCACTTGCTCCTTTTGATTTGCACATGGGATGTATCTGTATTTAGATATCACACTCCACTGAGTGAATAGCATGATGTAGTGGTTGTAAAAAAGACTACACCATTTTACAACTATCCAGTACCGTGGTCACCCAATTTATGTGCTTGTATTTTGCATCATTTGACATGAAAGTCATTATGTAATTAATTCCCCTAGAAACATTCAAATTTTTTCTAGTTTAGTCAACCCCACATTACCATACCCTTGTTAGGATTCAAATGATTATACTTAGTGTATTTTGGTCATTTTTGCTTGGTATGTTTTGAGACTAAAACTTGTTTGTTTATTCAAAATTCATGCCAAAACAATGTATTTGAGTTGACGAGGGTAGTTTTATGCTACCCAAATCATGTCAAAATATTTTGAGCATTTTATGTCTTTGAAACATAACATAGATCACATAATGCGAGTATGCTTACGTCATTATGATAATCAAATTATTTCAAGACTAGTTTACCTTGTATCATAAACTATTGTTTCAAACCATTTTATTTATACCATTTACACCTTTGTCTTGTGTTGTCATGCTATCCAATCTTGTCTAACTTGTTTGGTTAAATTTTATTTTTCACCATTGAGTTTTCAATTAGCCTTGTCAAGTTTGGATTCAAACATTGATTGATTTCTATTTAGGCCATAATTCGTGGGCTTGATACACAAATATTTCTCTTTTGGATTGCATAACTTCAGTTAATCGATTACCTAAATTTGAAAAATATTGATGATTTGTTTGTTTAGTACCTATCCTTGTCATTATTTGTGCCTTTATTTGGGAAAACATATTATTTCTTCAAAGATCCTTTTGTCTTATGCCTTATGCCAACTGATCATGTTTATGTTTGATTTCATGTGCCAAGTTTATGTCATAGTTGATTCCAAACTTGTTAGATTAAATCAAATCACATGATACCTTTGTTTCAAGTCCAGCTTTTGATGCCATTTGGACAAAAGTTCTAGCATATGCCCATTTGTTTAAGCCTAGATTTTGACTCCGCATTTGGACAAAAGACCTAGTAACTCAACTTTTCCCTTTCCTAGTTTAGTCCTTGTTTAGAATACTTTGACCTACACCTTTAACATGACAATTTTTATTCAAATGCTTGACCTTTTTTGCATATGAAATTTAACATTATACATTTGATGTTATATTGTTTTATGCCAAGTCTTAGCACAAATCATTTTATAGATACATCTCTACTTTTAGACCACATTGGAGATACAACTCCACCTCTTCGACCAAGTTAGACTAAGTTTGAACTATTTGTCCTTTGGACATAATTTTTTTGGAGTTTGTATAACTCTTATCATTTTTGTTTTTAGATCTTTTATCATTTATATGGATATGTCTAGCTACACCTATGGTAGAGTCAATTACAATCCAACTTATGATTGAATGGTTACATAAAATCCCACTAGAAACCCCGATAGAGAAATATTTTCTAAGGATTTTTATTATTATCCCTATAATACTCCGTATGGGGAAGATAGTCAAAATGCACAAAATCCAAATCGAGACCTTGATTGGCATGAAGAGGCTTGTGAGGAGGACTTTGACGATCTAATGAAATATAATGTTGTTTGGGACATTAATCCATACCCTCTTTATGATATTAACTACATGGAATACAGTAAAAAACCAGCTTATGATCCAACTCAAGATTAGGATGATATAGTTTATGAGGAGGACTTGGATTTTTTGGCTTGTGCAAGCTTCTAAGATCCATAATGCCCCAAACTTATCCTTCTAGGACCTCATCCTTTAGATTTTTCAAGAAATTAGGCTCCACAATGCCATACCATTACCATTTTGAGACCTCAACCTTAGGCTTGTGCAAGAAATCAATCTCCACAATGCCCCTTCATCATTTCAAGACCTAGTCATTTGGCTTGTGTGAGTAACCAAGCTCCACACCACCCTATCATTACCATTTCAGGACTTTGTCCTTTGGATCATGAAATAAATCATGCTACCCAATGCCCTACCATTATCCAACCACAAGCCATTCCTCATCCAGAACCAATCCCGTACAGACCTTAAACGATCCAATCCTTTGAAGACAAAGCTATGTTCAAAACTAGTCTTTTTCAATTCATTAGAAGCCAAGGCCAAGAGAACCATCCAATCTAAGATGTTTTTATTAAATAAACCACTTGTGATAAGTCAACATGTGATGAATCACCTATTGATCCTATATTAGTTATTGAGGAGTCTCACATTAATGAGTTAGTCTATGTCGAGTCACTTATTAATGATTATAACTACCTTTGGGACAATCATTACCTCAGCCATGTGCCTATTTTTCAAGATCCTCCTATTGATAATCCATTTTCTAAGGAGTTATCTATTACATATTTGTCATTATGAAATAGTCTCACTTTGACAAACTAGTCTTTATGGAGCCCATTATTTCCTCAAAGGTCATTACTTATCCAATACCAAACATTCAACAAGACATCATTGTAACAAAGTACCCATTACATGAAGAATCAAAGTTAGAGTCAGGTTATATTCTTGAATCAACATTAGATTTAGCATCAAAATCAAAATCATCATCAGTATCAATAGTGTATTTAGAGTCCCTTGATTTAGAATAAGATTTAGAAGAAGAATATGTTTGTGGTTGTTACAACATTGGTTATGCATTCCTTATTTATAAATTTGAATACATTTATGATCCATCTATGATTTTTGAGGATGATTACTTTAGATTTAATACAAGTTATCCTAGCATCTTATATAAGGATTATGTAGCCTCTCCCCATTCCATTACCATTCCATAGGCCATTACCATCAACCAAAATATCAATATCATTGACATCTCATCTCCCACAAGTGTTAACTGGGATTGACAGAATCACACTTTGTTGAACTACACCCATGGTGACATAGTAGTTGAAGAATATCAAGGAGGTCAAGAACACATTAATGTAGTTTAAAAACACTCTCCTAGTGAAACCTTTTCAGAGGCGCTAGGATAAAATAACAGTTCCAACTCAGCATCTTCTAGTGAAATTTTTTTAGAAGCACTAGAAGAAAATCAAATTCAAAAGACAATGTTAATTACTAAAACTTTCTTGGAGGTGCTACGAGACAATCAAGATAACTTCATTGGTGAAAACCTCATCACAACACTGATAGTTGAGCATAAAAGTTTTTCACTACTTGATGAAGACAAAATCAAATATCAAATCAAAATAGCTTCTTATCTACAACCTAATCAGATGGTAGTTATTCTCAAGCCCAAACAACAACAAAAAATGGTGATCCTATCAAGAGAACAAGTCTTCAACCTTGTCACAACCAAAATTATATCGAATTTGACATCAATAACATTACATGTGACTAAAAGTCCTGATCTTGATTTATTTCCCCACCATTATACATTCTATTATCATCTATCATTCCATTTCAGAATCAAACCTACCATCCATTATTTTTCCTTGTTTACCATCCATGGTCACACTTTCCTTTGTAGAGGCTACAAAGATACCTTATCTCAACATTTGAAGGAATCAAAATCAACAACCAATAAAGATCACAAAGGAATTCTTGACAACCAAATCTACATGCCATTCTTGATAGAGTATCTATTTAGACAAGGTGTGGGATAACAATTAACATGATAAAGTATTCTATTTGTATCATTTGTTGATTAGGATGTGCATCTCCATCTCAACAAGAAAAATAGAATCATATGTCATTTACCACACCTAGGTTAAAAATATGTACCATACCATTTTACATTTCTAGGACATTGCCATTATTACATATCCATTTGCCATTATCACATATTCCTACTATTCACCTTATCACCTAAGAGCAAACCCTCTTACCATTTTATACATCCTATCATTCCATTCCTATCTAGACCAAAGCCTATTTTTAGTCATCCTACCTAATCTTATTTTGATCTTGGTTCCTTTGGTTCTTACTACGCTTTTTATCAGAAGATTCCAATCAAATTCCAACAATCAATCAAATTCATGTTTAAATGATAGTTTATGAAAGTAGTGTGACATTTGATTTGGAAATATATATTTCATTTTCCATCCTATATCAAGCTTGTTTATGTGAGCCTAATTATAACCGTGTATGGGCAAATAAAAATTTCACCAGTCTTGCTACTAATTATAATCACTTATGGGTAAATTAATATCATTGAATTATGCTATTGTATTCTATTTATAACCACCTATGGGTAAAGTAGGGGCAACATTTGTTTATCATGCATTACTGCATCACCTTGTCATTACTATGTTCATTTGACTAGCCATTTACTAGATTTGACAACTTATTGGGACCTAGTTGGTTTTTCCCTACCTTTTATGTAGATGTAATTACTATAAATTGAGTTCATTTTAAGACTATGTGGGCCATGGTCAATTGATGTTGAGTTCATATTAGTCCCCCTTTCTATACGCTCTTACCATTTTGTGAGCAACCTAAGCTAAACACTGTCATTGTTTTGTGAGTATGTATCTTGTCATTCTATAACAAGTTAAGATAGCTCAAAATTCCAAAATCATTCATAATATTTGTCTTGTTTAAGCCTAGTCAGTTATCCTTGATCAACCTTACTGGAGCATTGTCATTGTTAGGATGCATTCCTTTACTTTTGTTTCTAGGCTTTTTATTTGTTTGTTTATTTTAGGTTGTTTGTTTGTTTCTTTCTTTATTTATTAGCTTGCCTATTTGTTTACTTTTAACACTGTTGCATTGACTCAATCTATATACATTCATGGTTTATTATTCAAGCAAATTATTCTTGAGTCTATCCATATTCATATGTCAATATTACCATCATGGTTTTTTTATCATTGGTGTATTGTTTGCAAGCGTTTATTGGATCAAGAGTCAATCCTTATGCATATTTTGGGATAGTATTCATGGTGTTCTATCATGAAGCCTACCATCACATGATACATCTAAAATTATCTTTAATAAGGTCTATAATCAATGGAGCTATACAATTTTCTCCTTGGCACCTTGGCAAATCCTCCCATCCCACCCTTGATCAAATTAACACATTGGCCATTCTAGTTGTATCATTACTAATAAGGATGAACATCTCCTCATTGGAAAGTATAATGGAATCATTTATAATGATCAATATTATTCCTCTATCCATTATTTCATCAATTTTCACCAATTCATCTTTAATCTATATTCCAGATTATATCCTTGAGTTATGTTTGCTAATCATCCCTAACTGGGGCACCATCAGTTTTAGCTAATCTAGGTCCACTTAATGATTATAACCACCTATGGGCAAATAATTATTTTGAATTTGTTCCTAATTATAACCACCTTTTTGAAAATCAACATCCTTTTTACATCAATTCATGTAAGCATTTTCTTATTTGGATTAATCTCAACCACGGGTTAATTCCAACTTTCTTCTTTTTTCAATTTGAGGGACCACCCATCAACAAATGTGATGACCACTCCCTTGAGGGGGCATCATCATAGGTTTTCAAAAACCATTTTGATCTTTGTTCTTCAACCATCATCATTTTTTTGGCATACAAGCCTTTTATCATTATTTAAGAAGGCATTACTTTACCTATTATTTGTAATGCCTTCCCAAATAAGGGTAAACTGTAGACACCTAAATCTGTCCACCGATAACCTCTAATTAGGCTTTTGACTAATTTCCACCAAAATGTATAATTTGACCTAAAAACACTAAACACATTAAAATATTTGAGTCTAACATATTCAAGTGCCAATTTTGGCAATGGTATCACTAAATGGGGCAATGCAATTTATGGGCCAGCTAACTTTGATCAGATCATTTCGAGTCAAAATGCCAATTTTATACCTGGGTGCTCTAGATTGCTCTTTTTGGCAACATCCTAAATGGTAATATGGTTCCAACACATCTAACATTGACTTCTAATTCCAATCTAGTTTAATTTTAGACCAATAACAAGGCATTTTGTTCAATTTGAATAATTTGTGCACAAAGTGCTTAATCATGATTACGAGATAATAAAATCAAATTAGATCCTAATTAATAATTCCATGGAAACATTTTGAATACTTGTTTATAAAAATTAATCTTGAATAATTTCATCATCAGGTGACCTTAGTTCTTGGGAAGACATCCCTAGGCCATAAATGCCACAAATATTAGGATTATGGATCTCCCATGCCTCATAATGACCCTTCATGCCTCTTAAATTCCCATTTTTACAATTTCATGATGAGGATAATTATATATTTAATTCAAAAAAATTGAATTAATCCTTAACCACACATCTTTATCTCAAGATGGATGGTTTAGGTTGATTCTGAGCAATCTCAAAAATCTATAAATAGGAGGCCATACCTATTGAATTTTAAGCTTAATATGTGCAAAGTTACCATGTAAAATTGATTCCAAGATCTCTCACATTCCAAATTTATTATTCTAAAATATTGAGCCAAGGTAAGCCAAATCCCCAAGGTGCCAAGGAGAAGAGGAGATAGTCAAGCCTCCTTTGATGAAGACTTCATGAGCACAAGCTGAGCAAGCCACTACAAAAAGCATTTGAAGCATCCAAGGAAGATTAAGGATTATTATTTTTATTTAATTTTTAGTTTTTTTTTTTTCATTTTTTTTTGTTATTACGCTGACCCTAGTAACTAGGCCTAGAGATGTATGCTAGTTAGTGTGTCTTTATCATTTTTTTTCATTTTGGGACTAACACAATACTAATCACCTCTCTTGATTCAAATTCTAAGTTTACAATGAAAGGATTTATATTATTATCAAAGAACTTATGAACTAAAATGTACTCAGTTACAAAAATAATGGTAGCTAAAAAGGTTAACATTTGTAGATCAAAAATATCTTAAAGACAAGGAGGACAAAAAATTACATGCATTGAAAAAGACTCCAGTAACAAGTTTGCATATGTTCAAATGCATTGTGCATATAAAAAAAAGAAATACAATAAGGAAATTCATAAAATACCTAGATGACACACCAAAACATGTATGTTTTGTATGTAATAAACTACACTTCAAGTACAACATAATATATTTTAAGAAAATACAAAAAAAATCTATGCAATGTTGATACAAATGGATGAAATTATTGTGAAAAAATATGCATAAAATGTAATAATGCTTTGATAAATAGAATTGTCCCAAAATTTGAAACAACTAAACATATTTGATTAAATGCACCTTTGACATATGTTCAAATGCTAGTGGTCCTAAAGAGCATCTTATTTCATTATAAATTACTTTTACACAAATTAGGAAACTAGGATATTAAAAACCTCAAATCAAACTAACTAGTGTGATTACCAATGTGTCATCAAACATTGACATAGTGAGAAAAAAATTTATATCCTATGTTAATGAATCATATACAATTTTTATTGAGATGAAAATAAAATTTGAATACAAGAATGCATATTAGAAACAAAGGGTTTGTTCAAGCATTATCATTCATTATCTAAAGCAATTATACAAAAAAAAGTTGTATCGATTTGAAAATGCCAAAATTACAAGTAACATGGAATAATTATTACACACCAAAAATAATGTAAATTCATATATTATTGGCACTTAAAATATATTGAAACAAGTGATGAAGATTAAGAATGCATTACCACTTTAACCATGGTACGTGGATTCATAGAATAAACATGCGTTTATGACTTCCAAGATAAAATGATCCAAGTTTCACCACTGGAATACCAAAAACCACTTGGAGTTTTCAAAGACAATTATGCCAAGGAAATGAACTAAATAACATTTTTTTTTTTGACTCATGTAACAAAACCATTAAAACTAAATTCTCATATGCTAAAATTGTTCAGTGGGAATTGTAACATAAATATCGTGCATTTGCATAGCATATTAAAAATCAATTTTTTAAGATAACAAAACTTGTCATTGACCAAGTGGATACAATAATGTGGGTAAGATTTAAAAAATAGAAACTAAAAGGAAGAAATATTTTTTCAAGAGATGTGAATTAAAAGTGAAACATACAAAAAACATTGAAATTTGATATTATATATATTAATTTCCAAAAATATGAATATCGTTAGATCATTTGTATCATCTATGAAAAACACATTTGTAATAATTCACCAATTAGGTCTGCCAATATTTTTTTTAAGGTTTTTAAATGATGTCTCCAAGGTGACCAAGGATGTTGATAAGGTGTCATGTGTGTTATAATACTAATGACAAAGTGTGCTTCAATGTTTTTTTAGTGTTATTGCATAGTTCTTCAGTGTTTGAATTGGATAGGTAGATGGTGAATGTTATTGATGGTATGGTCAATTTTTAGAGACCCTATGGGTGTTATGAGTGATTATATTTATTATGTAAGTGAAAGGAATTCATTAGAGTAGTCATATGTGTGTCTAGGTTTAAGTAGTCAGCATGGTAGACAAAATTGAGCAAGTAGTTTGATGATGTCATATTTCATAGGAGTGAAAGTTTTAGGATAAGTTTTATACATGGATGGATTGGATCATGTGGTTCAAATTTTAGGTCTAGACATTGAACATATCAAAATTTATAATAGTGTAAAGTTTGCCTCTCAGATAAAGTTCACTAAATTTTTATACTTAACCAAATTTGCAAGAAGAAATATGATAGTGAGTGTTCAAAATATCTAGTGGTGGGAATATAATATAGGAGATAAATATATAAGGGTTAGAATTAAATATATATAATGGTGACAATCTAATTTGATAGATGAAGATCTAATGGTGAGCATTCAAAATATCTAACAATGAGTGTCTAATCTGACAGACGAAGATCTAATGGTGAGTGTATGTTTGTATAGATTATTATCAAATGATGCATGTGAAGTGATATTATCAAAGGATACATAGATTTATTGTATAACTACCAAGTGGAATAAGTTCATGGATATTCAAAATAATTTTCTCTGAGAGCACATGGGACTACAAAGTGGTATAAGTGCATTAATTGAATGGAGTAGGGTGATCGGAAAGCATGTCAGGGTGCCAAGTGTCTTAATCATGGAAGTGAAGATAAATGATATGTGGTGAATGAAATAAGTTAAATTTAATATACTTATAAGGATATTTATGGAGTTCATTTTAGAAAGCTTTCCAAGGACACAAGATGAAGACATGTGTCTGGAGATGATTTTACATTAACCAGTGACCATTGGCATTTGAATTAGCAAAAGGGTAGACCAGTGCTCAGTATTTTGCCTATATATTTTAATCTAGGATGAATTTATTGATGATGTAAAATTAAAATTTTAAGATTACTTCAAGATTCATCTAGAAACATTGGTTAAAAGGTTTGATTGTTTATATAGTCAAATATATTGAGCTCCAAAATTGACTGTGTTTGATAATGTTTTACATGTAACCTGAGAAGGGTAATTGAATATTTATTGATGGTATTTTGATGTTTCAAGATGAGATAAATATTAAATAGTGATATAAACTTGATATGGATAATTTTTGTCGATTATTGATGTTTATCCCATCCTTATTTGGTATAACAAATGGCTTAGAATTTGATTGTGTTTATTGAATACACTGGATGTTTGAATGACCATCTTGAGATGGTAGTTTGAAGGTGTTATGCATAGATTCAAGGAAATAAATGAATATTAATATGTCAATAAAGTCTCAAAGGTTGATTATAATTTATTTGAGATCTTATGTTTTCCATATTTAGCTATGAAGAGTCAAAATATCTTGACTATAGTTTGACTGTATATGACCAATCTAAGTGGTGATTTTGAGAGAGTTGATTTGAGAGCTTAGATCCTATGTTGGAATTTATAAGGTACATAGAGGTATTGAATAAGTATTTAAGGTTTCATCCATGTGATCTAATCATATCAATATGTGAAATATTTTATTTTTTGCTTCAAAAGTTTGAGACTATGTTTTTTGTGTAAGAAAACCTAAAGAGCGAGGATACCTAATTGGTAGATTTAAGATTTGGTTTGGGGTTTGAGGTGGAATTAAACCATATTAGATTGATAAAGGGTATATTTTAGATATGTTTTATGTTTTATAATCATTGGTAAAGGATGAAGGTGGTCCAAATAGTCTCACATATAACATGTGAGTATGAAGGCCTAATTGTTTTAGGTATCACCAAGACCTAATGGCGGTTTTGGGATAATGAGGTAATGAAAGACCTATGAAAAGTGTGGTTCTCACATGTAAAATGTGTATGGAGCTATTTTAAGGGTGTTTAAAATATGTAAACCATCTTGTCTGGCCAAGATGGGTTAAAGGAAGAGAGTGGTATAAGTATAAGGTCTAATTAGACTGATTGTGCTAGTTGTGGGAGTGTGGAGTTAATCAATGTAGAGAACATTTCAAAGAGAATGTAAATGTAAATTAATAGCATTATAGATTAAATAGGATTATTCATTTTTATCTAATCAAGTTGATGTAGGTGGATACATAGGTCATTGGACCTAATAATCCTAGAAGAGGTAGATTAAGTGAGTGAGCCCTTAAGACTGTTTGGATGAGAGAGTGAAGGTGAAGAGTGAAAAAAAAAGGTGGTAATAATCAATTGAATAGTATCAATAGGTGTTCAATATGATATATTCAAGGTAGATAGGTCAGTTTTTGGTTGCCTATATGGTTTGTTCCTCTTTTCCAGGTGAAACTTACTAAAAGGTGTAGTTATTGTGGGTGCTCAGCTAGACATGGGCAGTAGCTCCTTGTGGGATTGGTGTCTCACTAAATTAAGGGATGGTTTTTCCTTGATCATTTGGTGTTGGTATAAATTAGATCTTATAATTATAGGACTATGGTCTATCTTTTAGGGTTTAGTGGGTTTTATCCCCCAAGAGGGTTTCCCTCATATGTCATGTGTTATGTGATTGATCTTGATATATCTTTTTTTTTACTGTAATGGTTAGATTATATGATTCATGATTATATGTTATAAATGATTAAGAGTTTATAACTAGAATTATATTATATAGATCACTGATTCATTCCCTTTGAATGATTGTACCTATAAAAATTGGTATCAGAGTAGTACCTTTTGTTCAAGTTTAGCCACTTGAAGGTAACCCAAGGTACAATATGGCTAAAAGCCTAAAATGGAAAGTTATTCAAAATAAGATGGCATTATATGTGATGAAAAAAATTTCTGTGATATTGGAGGACAATGAGGAAGAATAATTTAATCTTGAAGCCGAGCTCATGTGTGCACTTGGTGAACTGAAGTAGTAAAAGAAGAGGAATCATAAAATGAGTAATATGATCAAAGGTCTTGAAGCACAAGTCATTTCTCTTAAGGGAAGTTTGTTAGGCAAGTCTTAGAGAGAGGAAAAGAAGAATCAATAAAATATCAAGTCTATTAAATAGAAAACATATAGATTGAAGGATGACATGGATAAATAAGCTAAAGAGGATATAATGATAATGAAAGATCTCATAACTTAGTTAGAGGCTAAAAATTCAAGCATGAGAGCTAAATTTGTTTAATATATTCAATAGAAGACTAATCTTGTTTCCTTGAAAGATGAGTAGGAAAAGGTCATAATCAATATAGGTAAGATTGAATAAGAATAAAATATATCATAACAAGACAAAGAGGATGATAGTATGAAAGACAACAAGTCAGATCAAGTCAAGATCAAAATGAAGAAGCCAATTAGATAGATAAATGATTCAAGGCATCTCAAATATTTTATAGGCCATTGTTTTGTTTTTCATCTTTTTGATCATAGGGGAAATGACTATGCAATAAGGAGAAAATAGTTAAAGGGAGATCACTATCATATTCAAGCCAAAGGTATGGAAGACATTATTTGTTATAGTTGTCATAGAGTTGGTCACATTGCTAGGTTCTGCAAGCAAAGACCATTTATTCAATATAAGTTTAATCATGCTTCTAGAGTACAAGAAATAAAATCATCTGGAGAGTTCAAGAGGAGAAGAAATTAGTCAAATGAAGATCATAATCATCATCAATCAAAATGAATGAATGATCTTGTTTGTTTTAGATGTCATAAAGTTGGTCACATTTCTAGATATTGTAAGAATAGGTTGAATGAGTTCTCGAAGAAATAAAAGGTGTATGGATATCTTGGTGTACAAGTAAGAGGTCACACATGGTTATGGAGACCTAAGTATATTATGAGAGATTAGACTGAGACCATATATTGTTTGTTTGATATGACAGACATGAAGGAAAGAAAAGAACATCTATTGTCAACATTTATTGACAAATCTAAAGCAAAGAATGAAGTCAAGCTTCCATTCAAAGTTAATCTGATGATGAGGAAGAACTTCACATAAAATAAAAGTATGGAGATATGGGAGTCTCTTGACTTTTGGGATTTTTAGTCTCTCTATATCAAAGGGGTGTCTCTATGTAGTCTTCAAAGAGACACTTGTCAGCAAGAGGAATCATAGTGCATTCTACCTGAGTTTTGGTTGATATTATAGGACAAGAAAAGTCATGTTTGGTTAAGGGGAAGTAATGAGTTATTATGTAACTTATTCAAAGTGTTATGATGGTAATTTTTCAAAATGTTCTATTTTCATAAGAAATATGTGTTGATCTTGTTCTAGTATGCTCAAGGTGTGTTTATGGTTTTTGGTTCTGATGGTAAGAACTTGTCAATTTATGTTGCATAAATTGATTGGTCAAAATGATGAACATTGATGGCATGGTTGGTATAAAGTATGAGGAGAATGTGTTGTCATAATGTTGGTATCATGAAGGTTTTAGAGTTATGTAGATGATAAATTATGTCTATCATGGAATTCACAGTGTTCTGAAGATGAGATAGTTTCGTGAGAGTTAATTTAAAAGGTTATAAACCATGATGGCTTGTAGAGGATAAAGGATAATTTTTTTGAGATCCATATGAGATTTATTCATGTCTGATTCAGTTTGATTACATTTATCTAATGCATATATGATATTTATTGTTAGTTTCATAAGGATATTGACTGAGTGTGTATAGTGTTGAAGAGTTCTTGGCAGACATAGTTCATTGAGAAGACTTATTGAAGATGTAATGATCCATGTGAATCATGGAGTTAGGGGGATATAACTTAGATAGTTTTAAAGGCTTGAAGAGTTTTGAATGATGTGAAGGGGAATGTATGTGAGATGTTTTATTCATGGTGGAGATATGAAGAAGTATGTTATAGATTTGAATACAAGCATGTTGATATGATGACTTGATCAAACCAAGTCAGATGCTTTGACAATGTATTGAATCCTCATGCATAAAAAAGGGGGGGATTTGTAAATGGTCAAGTCTTAGGATCAGAGGACTATGTAGTTGAATCTAAGAAATAATGTGTGGAGGTAATTGTGATGTTTCTTCATGGGTGGAAATGGTCTTAATCTTCTCAAAGGGTGCCTAAGCTCAGGTGACTTAGGGGGAATCCATATTAATGTTTTCAAGGTAATTTCATATAGTTTCTAATGTTCATGTATGCTTTATCTTCATAGAATCTATGTATGATCGAAGAAGAGTGCAGTCATGGAGTATGTTTGAGAATATCAAGGTAATAAGAGGTATGCACATTTCTAGGGGAGTTTATATCATCTCTCATAGGTGACCATTTTATATTTTTAGCTCTTGAAGTCTTTTCAAGTCCTCAATATCAAAAGATGAGCCTACTTTGTCATTGTTTCAAAGGGGAGAAAGTACTTGAAGAGAGAGATAATGTTTGAGCATAAACATTGTATTGGTGTTTGACATCAATGACAAAGGGGGAGATTATTTGAGGTTTTTCAATGATGTCTCCAATGTGACTAAGGATTTTGCTAAGGTTTCATGCATGTTATAATGATAATGACAAAGTGTGCTTCAATTTTCTTTAGTGTTCTTGGATAGTTCTTTAGTGTTTGACTTGGATAGGCATATGGTGGAATTTATTGATGGTATGTGTTAATGCTTCCAAATGGACCATAGGTGCTCTCTAGTGTTTAAATAACATTTATCATTTTAGAATCTGAAGATTCAAGACATGAGTTGTATGTATTTGGAAATTAAGATGCTTGTCATGAAAATAGTAGTCGAGCAACATGGATTGTTCCACAATATATATAAATTTTGATGGTTAAGAGCCATCTTGGTACTCAGTGCTGATTTTTACAAATAGACCTAGTTCTGAAATACTAACTAAAATAAATGATTATGAATAATGATTTTAAGCTAAAGTGAATTTTGTAAAGAACGATCAAAAAATAATGATAGACTAAGAAAGAAATAGTGATTACTAGTCCTTGATTGTAAACATATTGACAGAGTTTCTAGAATTACCAATAGCAATCTTAACGAGTATATAGTGTAAATTAGCCTAAGCTCACATATCACTACAAACCAGGCCTAATTCTAAGGATAAGGTGACAATAAAAGTAAGAATTAGATTTACTTTTAAAGTTTTACACCACATTCAAATAGCTAATGCACATCTATGTTGTAGAGAAAATTTAATCAAGTAAACTCAATTTAATTCCAATAACCTAGCTTTACACAATTCAACAACCTTGTAATTAATGATGTAACTCAGTATTTATATAAATTATTCATATTCAAACTTAGAAAAGCAATTGATAAACTTAGCAATTGAAACACATCAAACTAGACAATTCTTGTAGAATTCTTTGATCTTTGATATTAATTGCTTAAATATAGTACAAAATAGCTCTCTCTCTCTCTCTCTCTCTCTCTCTAATAGATTATAATGCATGCCTTGATATAAGAGCTTAGGTAGTATACCAGTTAGTTTTACAAATACATGCGTATAAAAGATAAAGACAAATTTCTTTGTAACAAATTATGATACACATGTCTTTTACAACCCTACTAGCCTAAAGGCAATCACACTAACAAACTAGTGTGTGCCCTTACAAAATGAATAAGCTACCTTGATGGTAAGCCATGATTAGGATGTTGCAGGTGGGGCTATTTGCTGCTAAAGGATATTCATGGATTTTTCATGTTGCTTATCCACTAGGCCTAAGTCTATAACCTACCTTGTGATGTGCTCCTCTTCTTGATCAACCAGTTCATCAAAGTCTTTGTCATTTCTAGGCAAAGTTTTCCAAATATTCTAGGCTTCATTGATCCTCTCTTTTTCATGGAACATCATATCTAATATCCTACTATTATCCTACCCTGACTGTCCTTTAATCTTACCCTATTTTTCTTCAGTCACCAAGGTGGATCTATGCCATAATTCTTCATCACTAATAATTCCTAGGGTAGTGGGTTGTGTAGGATCCTTGATCATAGTTCCTAAGAGCTTCTCAATTCTGATAATGAGTTCCTTTTCTTCCTCAAGCAGTTCCTTCACTTTGGAATGCCAAACACTCAAATTTTGGACCTTGTCCACAATAATTCCTAAAATAGCACTTAGATGACCCATGCTGATGGCTTTGAAATTTCAGATTTGATTCCTAACTTGGATATTAATAAGTTGGGTAATATTATCCTCAAAAGGTTTCCATTTAGTAACTAGTTCATTGGTTAAGGTAGCCTAGTTTTGTAGTGTATCATACCTTAGCTCTATATATTTTAGTGCCTTCAACATGTCATGAAATGATGCCCCAAGAATTTTAATAATTGAATATAGCACTAAGAGAATTATTTGAGTCTATAAATTCTCTTTTTCCTTCTTATGGTTCTTAATTCTTTACATTAACCCTTGGACACTAGCCCTAGCCTATTGAGATTGAGCTTCAATTAAACTTTCCACATCCTCCTCATGGATGTGAGCTTCTCCAAGTTGTCTTCTAATAGGAGTTAGTCTTGTAAATGGGTCCACCTTTTGAAAGGTGAATTCTTCTTGACCCACCATAGCTACCCTGGTGGTGATCCTTTCCAACCCTACTGTGTTTGGGTTAAATTCCACTTTGACCTCTGGTTTCATCAATTTTGGAAGCTCATGCACCTCCACAATTGTACTACCAAAAGTTATTGGGGTTTCAAGTCCTTATTCTCCTTTAGCCTAATGGATTTGAATCCTCCTCTCTTCCTAGATTTTAACTATATCCTTTATCCATGTCTTTATTTTGTCATCCTCAATCAATCCAAACTATGTCAAGGCCTAGGAGGGAGAGAGGGATGGGATCTTTTGAAGCTTTCCATAAATGAACCAATATGGGGTGACTAGTCCATGAATTGGAATTTCATCACTGAAAAGGTTGAATTCACTAGTAGGGTAAGTGAATGTCAACCTAGGCCTTTTTTTTGGTGTTACAAGAACCAATGCCAACTTTGCCTTCCTTTTATCCCCATCTAGTGGGATTAGCTCCTTGCAAGCCTCACTAAAAGGTTCCTCTTCCCTACTAGAGTCATATGTAGCTGCTATGTCAACTAGGACACCCTCCAATGATTCTCTTGGTTTAAAAGTAACCATACCAATGAATTCTACTATAGAAGGAGGTCTATATGGGAATTTGGAAGGTGAGGGGCCTTCTCCAAGTCTATGCTCTAGTTTTGATTCCTCAACATTGGATTTACATTTATCCTTTCCATCCTGAGGCTACTCAACATGTGCTTGTTATATTTGTTGGGGAGGTTAAGGTTTACATGATTGTCCTTCAATAGGGGGCCCTTCATGAGTGGTCCCAGATGGACTCAACAAGAAGTGATACTACAAAGGGTGTAATTGACATATTTCCCCTAAGGACTTGTTATCTTTGACCAACCTGTACTCCAACATAATTTTATAATTCTTGATTTTGGAGAGCACCTCTTCAAATTTCAATGATCTGATGTAGATGTAATCACCAACACCTAACTGATGTCCATATTCAATCTTAGGGACCTTTATGTCCTTAATGTGGTTAACCACCCTATCTCTAGGATCCCACATTTTAAGGTTATCTAAGTGAAAATCAAAAGAGCTGATATGCATGACCATGACCTCTAGTTGCTTCTAATATTTGATTATGATTTTATCAATATCCAATGGGAGGGGGTGGACTTGGCCCTTCATCTTTTCTTTGCACATTCTATCCACACCTTGAATGATCTAAGAATGAATTTAATGCTCTACAAGCTTGTTTAGGATATGGTTTAGTAGCCTATAGGGTTGAGTTAAGATCCCCTCTATCTTTATAAAAGTGTAATCTTGGTAGTACCACACATCTCCCATGGCCTCCACTTTCTTCTTAATGATAGGATGCAACCTTATCATGGGAATTCCCATGATAGCCTCATACATGGCTAGGAAGAAACCATAAAAAATAAATTACATGTGGTTCTTGTATTTGAATATATGCAATTTATAATAATGATGGGAGATTGTGGTTCTACCATCAAGGGACAATTTTTTGATGAGAGGGAATGTTACAAAGGTCATAAGAGAATCTAAGAGATAATAAATCATAAATAATTCCTTAGAGGTCCTTCTTTTAATAGCCATAAATTGTTTGGCTAGGAATAAGCTTATCAGGTCCCCCACTAGAGGGGTTAATTTATCTTCTATCATGAAGTGGACATAATATAACCAAACTGTACTTACGTATGTGGTTTAAGGGGAACCAAAATCTCTATTTAGTAGGTTCATGGCTATTCTAATTCCTTCCTTGAACTGGATAATGGGGATCATGCCATCAAGGGATTTAAAGACATGGGGCCCTTGGATTAACCAAGGTCCAAGGATTAAATCAAGGACTTGGGTGTTAGTACAATTTCTCATGCTAGGGAGGTTGAGATTTGGTAGGGGAAGCTTATGATAGGTTTCAAAGGCTATGGGGGAGATTTATTATACTTTCTTGGTGTTACCTTCTTGAATAATCCACTCTCCATCTATTCTACAATCCATAAAGATAAGGTCAAGGACATCAATACAGTGCATTATTATGGTATAGTGGAAGTTAGCTATATAAATTACAACTAAGTCGTTATATCTTTGATGTGATGAAGCATTTATCTTTTCCTCCTGAGAGATGGTCTATAATTCATCCACAAGGAAGAATAATTCAGACCAGTTCTTTACTCCATGAATAATTATGGCTATTGAATCTAGTTTCGTATCTTTAAAAACCCTCTTTTCACTATTGAAGGTTAAATACAGATCCACCTCCATCTTTAGTTACTCCCTTATAGCTTCCATTGATGATACTAAAGTATTCTAAAAGTATTGCTAAGGTTTCTTACTAAAGCACTTTCTCTCAGAGGCACAATTACACTATCTTTATTGGATTATAACTGATTGAGTCAATTTGGATCCTCTTTGTAGAAGGTTTTGGGTTCTAAGGTTTAATGGTAGGAGATATTCGGGTTTTAAACTCATACATGTTTTATATTTGATGGAGACCCTTTTGCTTTATACCCTTGTATTTTTAAGTTTGAAAGATCTTTGATATTGACATTTTATGCTTATGTGGAGTCCATGTGGCATCCTTCTAGGCTTTTCATAGTAATTTTCATAATTGCCTCTCAGCTGCTAGCCATTGGCTTTTAAAAGCCTTCTTTATTTCACATCATTGGATCAAGATTTAGCAAGTAAGTTCGATCCATTAATTTAAATATGAGTCTTCAACTTCCATTGGTCAAGACATTTCTAGGGTTGTAGTTGTGACACTTGGTTTTCTTGCAGATCTTTCCCATGCTATGTATCTCTTTTCATTTTTTGTCTTGGTTGAGCATTGGCTAGGTGTCAAACTTGTGGATCTTTGAAAATTCATTGGGATGATCACACCATTAGATTAGATCCATCAAGTGAGCATCAACCATTGATCTTCATGGGGGGGGTAGGTTATTAATTGGATACCTTTATTAAGTGGGTCCCTTTTAATGCTCCTTTTGATTACTAAGCCACCATGCATCTGAATTTTAGGGCCTCAAGTTCCTTTTGAATTTTCTTCCCATGCCTCATGCCATTGGATCAAATTCAGAAGGTGAGCAATTGCCATTGATTTACTAAGGTACATTTTTTGGGGGAATCTTTGGTTTATACACTTCGTTCATTTAATTTTGGTGATCAACCATTGTTTTTTGGATCTTATAAAGAGTGAGGAAGATAATGGTTAGACCTAAGGACAAAATTAAAAGAACTTAGCCTAAGATATTAATGTTAAGGTAAAGATAAACATCAGGGCCTTAATATTAATGACCTAGGCTAAGTTTGGTAATGTAAAAGGGACCCTATGAATATATCAAACTAGACTTGAGAAATAAAATAAAGGGGAAGGGAGTAAAATAAGAGCTTGAGTCATGCTTACAAACATGACCAAAACCCTTTGCTTGTAAATTTCATTTAGTAGTTCCCACCAAATTAGCTCCCACCATTAATTGAATTTGAACTGAGGGGCACCTAGGGTTTTCAAATAACAAGCCCTAAACCTTCCATGGAACTTGTAAAATGACTCACATAATTCATTAGAAAGGTTAGTCTATAACAAGAGGTTTTGAAATCATATAGACATGATCCATCCTAAAGTGAATGATCTTTATACTCTGTCATTATATCTTTGATGTGATGAAGCAATTATCTTCTCCTCCTGAGAGATGGTCTATAATTCATCCACAAGGAAGAATAATTCAGACCAATTCTTTACTCCATGAACAATTATGGCTATTGAATCTAGTTTCATATCTTTAAAAACTCTCCTTTCACTATTGAAAGTTAGATATAGATCCACCTCCATCTTTAATTATTCCCTTATAGCTTCCATTGATGATACAAAAGTATTCTCATAGTATTGCCAAGGGTTCTCACTAAAGCACTTGCTCTCAGAGGCACAATTACACTGTCTTTGTTGAATTATAACTGATTGAGTCAATTTGGATCCTCTTTATAGAATATCTAGGTTTTAAACTCATACATGTTTTATATCTAATGGAGACCCTTTTTCTTTATACCCTTGTATTTTTAAGTTTGAAAGATCTTTGATTTTTACATTTTATGCCTATGTGGAGTCCATGTGGCATCCTTTTAGGCTTTTCATAGTAATTTTCATAATTGCCTCTCAGATGCTAGCCATTGGCTTTTAAAATCCTTCTTTATTTCACATCATTGGATCAGGATTTAGCAAGTAAGTGCAATCCATTAATTTAAATATGTGTCTTCAACTTCCATTGGTAAAGACATTTCTAGGGTTGTAGTTGTGACACTTGGTATTCTTGCAGATACTTCCCATGCTATGTATCTATTTTCATTTTTTTTCTTGGTTGAGCATTGTCTAGGTGTCAAAATTGTGGAGCTTTGAAAATTCATTGGGATGCTCACACCATTGGATTAGATCCATCGAGTGAGCATCGACCATTGATCTTCATGGGGGGTGGGGGGCAAGTTATTAATTGGATACCTTTATTAAGTGGGTCCCTTTTAATGCTCCTTTTGATTACTAAGCCACCATGCATCTGAATTTTAGGGCCTCAAGTTCCTTTTGACTTTTCTTCCCATGCCTCATGCCATTGGATCAAATCCAAAAGGTGAGCAATTTTTGTTGATTTATTAAGATACATTTTTTTGTGGGGGCTCTTTGGTTTATACACTTCATTCATTCAATTTTGGTGATCAACCATTGTTTGTTGGATATTATAAAGAGTGAGGAAGATAATGGTTAGACCTAAGGACAAAATTAAAAGCACTTAGCCTAAGATATTAATGTTAAGGTTGAGATAAACATTAGTGCCTTAATATTAATGACCTAGGCTAAGTTTGGTAATGTAAAAGGGACCCTATGAACATATCAAACTAGACTTGAGAAATAAAATAAATGGGAAGGGAGTAAAATAAGAGCTTGAGTCATGTTTACAAACATGACCAAAACACTTTGCTTGTAAATTTCATTTAGTAGTTTCTACCAACTTAGCTCCCACCATTATTTGAATTTGAACTGAGGGGCACCTAGGGTTTTCAAATAACAAGCCCTAAACCTTCCATGGAACCTGTAAAATGCTTCACATAATTCATTAGAAAGGTTAGTCTATTACAAGAGGTTTTAAAATCATACAAACATGATCCATCCTAAAGTGAATGATCTTTATATTTTGTTAAAAACGCTTCAATCTTGAAATGCCCCAAGATTAGATACACAGATCTCTCAAGGGTCCCAAGTATTAAATGAATGGGGTTTTTTGTCCCCAAAAAATGGCAACTTCTAGGGGAAACATAGTAATATGTTAGAAGTTCTAGACTCTACGTTCATATTGAGGTCACCATTCTCTTTTAACCCAAGAAACTACCATCTATATTCAATTATGGTTGAAACAAAACTTGCACTAGTGATTTTAAGATTGATCATCAAAAAAAATTGAGCTATGTTTGTGATTTTATTCCACTTATTTTTTGCCATGGGGATTAAGGAGCAGTCATTAGCTTTCTTCCTTCAAAAATTTACATTGACCTGGGGTATATATAACTTTTGTTTATGAATCATGGTTTGGCTTAAGAAGTGCTTGGGAATTGCTCTTCTACCAGCCAATCATCCATAGCCTTAGAAGAGATAAATTTATCTCTACTCATGACCTTGATTCATTTCTAGCTAGGCATCCATAGCCCCAATGGAGATTGCTTGATTCACCTTTGTATGAAAGTGTTAGTTTTGTCTTGTATTCTTATCATGTTTTTTGTATTTTATGGTTTTTATGATTCTAGTAAGGTTGGAAACCAAGATAGATAGGTTTAGGATTTAGTCAAATATTTGATCTTAGGAGGATCACTCAGGACTACAAATATTATCCTAGGCATGGATGTTGATTAAGTGTTAGATAAAGGCATGCTCTAGAAAATTTAGGCCTCAACAATCCCCAAGTGAAAATTTTCTTAAAAACACTATGGATCCAAGGCCATGACTTAGATTTCATGGAATGACTTTCCCTTTATCTATCTATAATTATCTTCTCTAAGTTATATCATAATGTTATGTCTTAGGACCATGATTGCCTTTATATGGGGGTTTATACCTACTTTTAGAATTGGGGCACCTCTTCAATAAATTTCATAATCTTTCAAGCTTAGGGGTGACTCTAACTACACCTAGATATCAAGGGAAAACTATAGGCAAGTAACACACAATAGAAATCAAAATGAAATAGAGCCAAGGAAGCAAACAGATATGAACAAACTTATATATAAACTACAAATAGGAAAGAAAAGATGCTTAAAGTAAACTAACTAACCTACCTAATCTAACCTAACCACCTTATATTTTACTCCAAAAATACCCTAGGAGGGGTGGAAGATAAGTAGTGATTGATGTACTGCCCATTAATAGGCAATATGAACTCTTTCCCTTGTAAATATTTGATGTTGAAGGTGTTGCTCCCTAATACCTCTGTAATTTGGTATAGGCCAATCCACAAGGGTGTGAATTTACCATGATTTTTATTGGGTTTAGAAGCTTTGTCCAAAAAGAGGACTAAGTTTTCTTATATAAACACTTTAAATTTTGATCTTTTGTCAAACCATCTTTTCACTGTGGCCTGGTGCCTGCTAAAGTTAGCAAAGGCCTTTTCTCTATCATCTTCCATCTAGATGATGTCAAATAACCTAGAAGTAACATGTTCTTTACTTTCTTCCATGTATTCTCACATAAATTTTTATGTAGGTAATTTGAGAGTGATGGGGGAAATGGGCTCTTTTCCACACACCATCAGAAAAGGTGAAGCCCGAAAGGCTTGCTTGGTCCTTGTTCTATCTACCTAGACTGAAAATTTGAGTAGTTTATGCCAAGTTTTGGGTTTGTCTTTTGTAGAATTATTAATTATTTCATTAAATTTTTATTTGTTGATTCAAAAACACCATTCCCTTAGGGATAGTGATGGGAGGAAAAATTAAATGTAATACCATAGTCATAAGATCATTCAGTCATCTCAATTGAGATGAACATAGACCAATTGTCACATACTAGGGATACTAGGGTCCCAAATCTGGTACATATATTATCCTCTAAGAAACTAATTACTTCTTCCATTCTAAATTATTTGGTATCCATTGCCTCAGTCCATCTAGTATAGTATTTTTTGATAGTCAAGATGTATTTGTGACCTTCAAATGAGTTAGGGTTGATTACTCCAATAAAATCCAAACCCCATTGTGTGAATGGTTTATCAATCATAAGTAACTATAGAGGCATAGCTACTTTTGGCTCTTTAGTGCTAAATATTTGATAAGAGTGGCACTCTCTCACAATATTATGAGCATCCTTGAAGATAGTGTGCCAATAATAAATATCCCCTAAGATATTATGTGTTGTAGTTCTTTCAGAGGGGTGTCCACTACCTAGTTTTTCATGGAAAGTGGCCATAATTTGGGTAACTTATTGTGAGACACACCTTAGGTAGATCCCTTAAAAGTTCTTTTTGTACAAGACTCCATTCTTGATCATTTAGTGGGCTACATTAATTCTCAAGGCTCTCTTTTTATCCTTGTATAGGATTGTAGGACAAATACCATTGATCAGTAAGTGTATGATTGAATCATATCATTCATTATTTTGAAAACTTTACTGGCCTACTTACACGATACTTAGCCTGGGGCTAGTATTAAAAATCATTTGGATAAAACATTATCACCTTGCCAACTTTGTTACCTTCATCTCCAAATCAAATTCTTTTAAAATTGACATCCACTTACCTCTATGCTCTCCTAGGTCATTTTTGACTCAGCATGAGTTTAGTAGTAGGGTCAGGCAGGATGGCATGCACATTATTTATAAGGATGTAGTGCCTAAACTTATTCACCACCTTTACTTGTGCATATTCCTACTTATCAGTCATAAAATAGTTTAACTCATCATTATTAAAATTGGTACTCATGAAAGCTATTAGGAAATCACACCCATCAAGTTTTTGGGTCAATACAATAGCCATGGTATGATTAGATGCAAAAGATTAAAGGCACAAATCCTTTGAGAAATAATTACTTATAAGTATTTGGGCCTATCCAATGGCTTCCTTAATGTCATTAAATGCCTTTTTGGATTATTCATTCCACATTACCTTCACATCTTTCTTGAGCATGTCATTTAGTGTCTTGACAATTTCTATAAAACCATAAATGAACTTCCTTAAAAAATACATTTTGCTGAAGAATGACTTTAGTTCCTTTCTACTATTTGGGAGCTCAATTCTGGATATGGATTCCACTCTTTCAAGGTTTATGGAGATGCCATATTTGGTTATAAAATATCCTTATAGTTTTCTTTTGGTTACAAAAAATATGCTTTTCTTAGGATTCAAGGAAACGCCATACCTTCTACATCTTTCAAAACTTTATTGTAGTTGCATGAATTTATATTTTATGTTGTTAGAAAAAAAATTAGATCATCCATATAAATTGATGGTGTACTTACCAATCAGGCCTTCAAAGGCATGATCCATGGCTCTTTGGAAGGTGGCTCCTGCATTGATTAGTCCAAAAGGCATCCTTTTGTAAGTGAAGGTTCCCTATTTTGTTGTGAATGTTGTCTTCATCTTGTCCTCTTTGTTAACCAGTACTTGGTTATAACTTTAAAATCCATCTAAGAAGGACATCATAATTGAACCTAAAATAGTTTGAATTTCCTGATCAAGGGAAGGGAGAGGTTAATTGTCCTTTTTTGATGTTCTATTTAAATTCTTGAAGTAAATACAGAACCTAATCTCACCATTATTATTCATAACTAGCACTAGATTGGCCACCAAGGTTTAATATCTAATAGGAAAGACTATCTTAGCATCTAATAACCTTTTAACCTTCTTGAATATCACTAGTTCTAATATGGGGTTCACTATTCCTTGTTTCTACATAAAAGGTTTACAAATTTCTTTGAGGGGTATGATATGGGTAATTACCCTTGGATAAAAAATCTTTACTCCATCATAGGACCATTCTATAACATCCTTATACTTGGTAAGGAGTTTTTTGGCCTTCACTCTTTCAAAATTCATGCAAGCTTTTCTAAAATTCACTAATTGGGGTTTCCCTTGGAGGACAAGATCCATAGTGGTGCAATATTTTCCACTTACTTCAAAAACTTTAGAAACCTCAACTAGTTTATCTTGATCTAATTATCTTTCTAGAACAATCATCTATTTAGGGATTCTGATGTCATTGAATTTAATGACTTTGCTATCAAACTTATTCCTTCTAATTTCATTTTCATCAATGACATGGGTTTGAAATGCCCCATAATTGGTTAAGAAATACAATACATATTGGTCATCAGTAAAGACTTGGAAATGATTACCATTATTAGGCACTGATGGACATTGGACCAATTCAATACTAAAATTAGGGGAGTCTGGATCAGGCATGAGATTGGTTTTAGTGAATGCCAATTCATTTACAACTTTGTTTTCTTCCCTTGGAATGGAGGTGATGTTAAAGGCATCAAAGGATTCAATCAAGTCCTAAACTCTAAACTTATACTTCTTGAGGTAGGAGAGTTTACATTGGTATCTGCTCCTAAGTTTGTTGACCACTAGTTTAGAGTCACCAAAAACTAGTAGTTCTTTAGATTTATTATTTATAGCAAATTCTAAACCCAAGATGAGAGCCTCATACTTAGTAATATTATTGGTGTAGGGGAATTGGAGTCTATAAGAGGCATGGTACCTTTTTTTAGTAGGATCAGTTAAGACAATACCAACACCTAATCTAGCCTTACATCTAGCACCATCAAAATTCAATTTCCATATCCCAAGAGGAGATTTCTTTGGCTCCTTCAAATAATCTACCCTACCAATTTCTAAGGTGAAAACCTCTAAATCTAAGTCAAATATTTTGACCCTTTCATTTACAGCATTATACTTTGTTATTATATGTTTCATTCTTGGTTCCCTCTCAACCGTAATTTTATTTTTGATCCCTTTCCAAGGTAGCCATAAGTAAGAGCATTCAATGGACATATACATGTTTAAAGCCTTGGTCCATTCCCTGCTCAACAAGATCCTATAGGCATCAACCATATCAACCACTTGAATTTCAATGAATTATTGAATTTTAGGTTCAAAAGATACTTGTTTGTGAACATTCATAAGTCCTATAATTATATTTACCCTTGATTTGTCCAATTGCATGACAATCCTATTAGACTTGAAAGGAGTTAGGTGTGGTTCTTTATACATACCAATAGGCATGATATTTGTAGAGGCACCTAAGTCTTACAAGCAAATTTTCAAGTTCTTACCAAATATCCTAACTATGAGCAAGAAAGGGGGGATTCAACTTTGGCCTTATGTAATGTTACATTAGCATGATTAGTCTTGGGAGTTTTATTGAATTTCAAGGATTCTAATAGTAAATATCTTTGTTTTATGATCTAGGTTAACTCATGTAAGGTGATGTTGGCCTTGATTTTATTTATGTCTTCAATAATATTAGAGCCAATTTTACTCAATGACTCAATATTAGGCTTGGAGGGGCTTCCTTTGGATGGCTCAGGGTCATTCCTTAATGGGTATGTTTTTTAAAGAACTATTGATATGCATGGATTTCGTCAAGGATCTCATCTAGTTCATTTTCCCCTTAGAAAGGGAAATCAAAGGTTTCTACCATGTGGATCTCATCAAAAGGCTTAGGGTTGGATGTATTTACATTTTTATTTATTAGGGGCTACTTTTAATTTATCTAGTTCTTCCTAAAAAGCTTCAAAGGCTTTGAAAAGCTTGATGCAATCGATCTCACCATGTTTAGCTGTAGCATACACTCTGCAGTAGTCAAGAAAAGTAATGCTTGTGAGATTAATGTCCATGGTTTTGTTACCAGCAGAGGGATCAATAGTCTTATTTTTATTCTAGAAGTTATCATTGTGAAATCTATTTCCTAGTATGTTGAACCTTTGGAAAGTAAAGTTTCTTCTAGAGCTTTTACCAGTACTACCCACTTGTTTTTGCAATTACAGGAAATCAATGCTAAGATTTTTAAACATATTTAATATAGACTCATTCTCACTCTTAGGGGTCTCATAATTATGGACCTAAATATTTTTTGAATTAGGAGAAGTTATCAAGGCCTTTTGATCATTAACATAAGATCCATTAGTAGCTTGATGAATCAGGATTCCCAGGTTTAGATTAGGAGAAGTATAACCAATGGGCATAATTTTTAGGCTTGGGATTTGGTTAAGACATGGATTATTTGGTTCATGTTTGGAAAAAAGGTTAGAGAGGGCATTTATGGGCTAACATTGGGGATGGAGTATGCCATGTGGCCTTATGGTTTAATTAGATCATTGATAACTACTACCTTAAAATAGGCTTGAGCCAATAATGATATAACCAGGATAGTTCTCTTCAAACATGTAGAGGTCAATGGATCTACTACATCTTTGTAGATCTCTAGATCTAGAATATCATTAGGTTTGTAAGGTTCCATAGTTCTGCTATACATTTCTTGGAATTTGGAATTGAAATACCTTATAGGTTCACTAACATCTCTTTTAATAATTGTAAATTGATTATAAATGACACAGGGATTGATAATTTTTTTGAATTGATCAATAAAAATGGTGTTGAAATCATCCTAGGTAGTAATGCAATCATCAGGAAAATTAAGGAACCATTCATATGCTACATCTTTGAATGTAAAAGGAAATAGTCTACATGCTACATCCTCATGTACTAAACTAAATAATATAAAAGAAACTTTAAAAGACTTAACATGTTCTTCTATAGTTATAACACCAGTGGGACTAAATATGGGTAGATATTTCTCAAGATTACATGGTAAATCATGAACTATCCCTTGTACATTAATGGGTGAACTCCCTAGCCAAGCCATGCCTAGATTTGGTCTAAATGCAAAGGCCCCTTTAATAGGAGAATGGTTAAAGACTTGGAAAGTCTTCATTTACCTTTATCATACATAGTTTTTTGGTGACTTTGTAGATCTAGCAAAGGCTCTCTCATTTTTTAACATGATTTGGTGCAAATCCTAGGCATTCCCAGGTTGAAGATATGAAATCTTGCTTAAAACATGATACTCTAAGTTAATTTTTTACAAGAAGCAAGGACCAAAAATATGTCTTGGGATAATTCTTCCAATATTTATGTAAAATGTGTTGAAGGACATCAAACTTCCATAAAGGTAGTTTGAGGATGTTAGAACAAGCTATATTTACCACAAACCAAGTTTCAAACATTGTAGATCTGTAACTCTAAAGCTATATTTCTCAGAACTAGCAATCATTTACCAAAGGACTATGACTTTGGCGTTAACAAAGTGTAAAGATAGGTCAAAAACCTCTAAGACCATCAACCTTTCCACTTGGGATCAGAGATATATCTAAAGGTATAGATACATCATAAATCTTGGGTTAATCAACACTTGCCCTCCTTTTAATGACAATGAAGATATTCTTGTTAATACTTCCAAATAGACCATATTTTCTCTCTAGTGTTTAAAAAACACTTCTCATTTTAGAATCCAAATATTCATGGCATCAGTTAAAGGGATTTGGAAATTAAGCTGCTTATGGTGAAAAAAGTAGCACAGCAACATGGATTGTTCCACAATATTTATAAAGTTTGATGGTTGGGAGTCATCTTAGTACTTAATGTTGATTTTGACAAATAAACCTAGATCCGAACCATTGACTATACTAAATAATTATGAAAATTTCTTTTAAGTTAAAGTGAATTATTTAAAGAAAGATAAAAATGAAAGGGTAGAATAAGAAAGTAATAGTGATTGTTAGTCCTTGATTGTAAACATATTGACAGAGTTTCCATAATTACCAAGAGTGTTGTTAACCAATATATAGTGTAAAGTAGTCGAGCTCATGTCTCACTATAAAGTAGGCATAATTCTAAAGATAAGATGATAATACAAGTAAGAATTGGATTTAAGTTTAAATTTTGACACCACATTTAGATAGTTAATGCACATCTATGTTGTAGAGCAATTAAAACAAAGTAAACTCAATCTCATTCCACTAACCTAAATTTACACAAGTCAATGACCTTGTAATTAATGATCTAACTTAGTATTTCTATAAACTATTCATATTCACACTCAAACAAGCTATTAAGAAACTTAGCAATCGAAAAACATTAAACCAGATAATTCCTACAAAATTCTTTGACCTCTTGTACTAATTGCTTAAATGTAGTACAAAATAGATTGAAGTCCCTCTCTTTTACAAATGGTAATACATGCCTTTATAGAAAATATTGGGTAGTATACTGGTCAATTTTATAAATACAAGTGTATAAAAGACAAAGATAATTATATTTTTAACAAACTATGATATTGTGTCTTTTACAACCCTACTGACCTAGAGGAAATCATGATAACAAACTAGCATGTGCCCTTACGAAATGAATAGGCTAACCTGTTACTAAGCCATGATTAGGATGTTGGAGGTGGTTCCCTTTGCTACTAAATAATACTCATGGATCTTTCATGTTGTTCATCCACTAGGCCTAAGTCTATAGCTAGCCTTGTAATGTGCTCCTCTTCTTTATCAACCATTTCATCAAAATCTTTGTCATTTCTAGCCAAAGCTTCCCTAATACTCCTGGCTTCATTGACCCTCTCTTTTGTAGAGAATATCATATCCAATATCCTACTATTATCCTACCCTTATTGTCATTTACTCTTACCCTTGATTTCTTGAATCACCAAGGTGGGTCTATACTAGAATTCTTCATCATTAATAATTCCTAGGGTAGTGGGTTGTGTAGGATCCTTGAACATAGTTACTAAGAGCTTCTCAATTCTGCCAATGAGTTCCTTCACATTGGAATGCCAAACACTTAAGGCTTGGACCTTATCCACAATAATTCCTAAGATGACACTTAGATTCCCCATGATGATGTCTTTTAAATTTGAGATTTGCTTCCTAACTTGGATATTAAGAAGCTGGGCAATCTTATCCTCATAAGCTTGCCATTGAGTAACTAGTTCTTTAGTTAAAGCAACCTAGTTTTCCAGTGCGTCATGCCTTAGCTTTATATATTTTAGGTCCTTGAACATGTCATGAAATTATTACCCAAGCATTTTAATCATTGAATCCGACACTAAGAGAACTACCTAAGTCTATAAATTCTCTTTTTCCTTCTTCAGGTTCTTAATTCTCCACACTAAACATTGGACACCAACCCTAGCCTATTGAGATTGAGCTTCAATTAGACTTTCCACATCCTCCTCATAGATGGAAGCTTTTCTGAGTTATTTTCCTCCAAAATAAGCTAGTCCTACAAATGGCTCCACCTTTTGAAAGGTGAATTCTTCTTGACCTACCATATCTACCCTAGTGATGATCCTTTCCAACCCTATTGTGTCTAGGTAAAATTGCACTTTGACCTCTAGTTTCTTAAATTTTTGAATCTCAATCACCTCCGCACATGTACTACCAAATTTTCTTAGGGTGTCAAGTCCTTGTCCTCCTTTATCCTAATGGATTTGAATCCTCCTCTCTTCCTACCTTTTAACTATATCATTTATCCATGGATTGATGTTTTCATCCTCAGTCAAGCAAACTATGTGAAGGCCCAGGAGGGAGAGATAGATGGGATCTTTTATAGCTTTCCATAAATGAACCAATCTATGATGACTGGTCCATGAATTAAATTTTCATCACTAAAAAGGTTAACTTTGCTAGTAGGTAAATTGAAGGTCAACCTAGGCCTTTTTCTTGGTGTTATAGGCACTAATGCCAACATTGCCTTCTTTTTATCCCCATCCAATGGGATCAGTTCCTTACTTACCTCACCAAAAGGGTCCTCTTCACTATCAAAGCTGTATACTATTGCTATGTCAACCAAGGCACCCTAAAATATTTTTCCAAGTTCAAGGGAAACCATACACATGAATTCTACTAGAGAAGCTCTCTATGAGAAATTTAAAGGTGGTGGGCCTTCTCCAGGTCTATGCTCTAGTCTTGGTTCATCAACTTTGGATTTAAATTTATCCTTTCCATCCTGAGGCTACTCAACATGTGTTTATTCTACTTATTAGGGAGGTTGAGGTTCAGATGACTATCATTCAATATGGGGATCTTCATGAGTAGTCCTAAATGGACCCGACAATAAGTGATATTACAAAGGTTGCACTTACCATATTTTACCTAAGGTCTTGTTATCTTTAACCAACTAGCACTCCAACATAATGTTATAATTATATATTCTAGGGAACACATCATTAAATTTATTTAGTCTAATGTAGATGTCATCACCAATAGCTAACTAATGTCCATATTCAATCTTAGGGACCTTTTTATCCTTGATGTGGTTAACCAGCTTGCCTCTAGGATCCCACATTTTGAGGTCATCTAATTGGAAATCAAAAGATTTCCTATGCATAACCATAACCTCTAACTACTTCCAATCTTTCATTATGATTGTACCAACATCCAATGGGCGGGGGTGGACTTGAGCCTTCCTCTTTTCTTTACACATTTTGTCCACACCTTGAATGATCTAAGAAGTAATTTATTAATCTACAAGCTTGTTTGAGACATGTATTAGTAGCCTATAGGGTTGAGTTAAGATCCCCTATATCCTTATAACAATGCAGTCTGGGTAGTACCACACATCTCCCATGGTATCCACCTACTTCTTAATGAGAGGATGTAGCCTTGGCATGGGAATGCCTATGATAGCCTCATATATGGATGAGAAGACACCATCAAAAATAAATTGTATGTGGTTCCTCTATTTGAATATATTTAATTTAGAGTAATAATGGGAGATTATTGTTCTACCATCCAGGGACTAGTTTATGATGATATGGAATGTTAAAGAGGCTAGGAGAGAATCTAAGAGATAGAAAATCATAAAAAAATATATAGAGGTCCTTCTTTTAATATCCATGAATTAATTGGCCTTAAAGAAGCTTATCAGGTCCCCCACTAGAGGGTTCAATTTCTCTTTTATCATGAAGTGGACATAAGATACCCATACTTTGCTTACATATGTGGTAGAAGGGGCACCGAAGGCTCTATTTAGTAGGGTCATGGCTATCCTAAAACCTTCACTAAATTAGACAATTAGGATCATGCCATCAAAGGCTTTAAAGACATGGGGCCCTTGCATTAACCAAGGTGCAAGGATTGAATCAAGGTATTGGGTGTTAGTCTAATTTCTCATGTTAGGGAGGTTGATATGGGGTAGGGGAAGCTTATAATAGGTTTTGAAGGTGATGGGGGAGATGTATGCTACTTTCTTGGTTCTACCTTCTCAAATAATCCACTCTCCACCTATTATATAATCCACAAAGAAATGGGAAAGGACATCAATACAATGCTTTACCTCTAGTTTTGCTATGGCATGGTGGAGGTCAGCCATTTAAATTGTAACTAAGTAATTTTATCTTTTATGTGCTGAATCATTTCTCTTTTCCTCTTGAGAGATGGGATTTAAATCATCTACCAAGAAGAATAATTTAGATCAATTCATTACTCCATGAACATTTAGGGTTGCCAAATCTTGTTTTGTATCTTAAAAAACCCTCCCTTCACTATTGGAGGTTAGATAGAGCTTTGCCTTTATCTTCAATTATTGCCTACTAGCTATCATTGATGATGCTAACGTATTCTCATAGGATTACAGAGGGTTTTTACTAAATCACTTGCTCTCAGAGGCATAATTACACTGTCTTGATTGAATTATAATTGATTGAGTCTATTTGGGTCCTCTTTATAGAAGGTTAGGGGTTCTGAGCTTTAATGGTAGGAAATATCTATGATTTAAACTCATGCATGTTTTAGATCTGATGGAGACCCTTTTACATTATACCCTTTCATATTTGAGTTTGAAAGATATTTAATTTTGACCTTTTATGATTACATGGAGTCCATGTGGCATCTTTCTAAGATTTTCATGGAAATTTCCATAATTACCTCTTGGATACTAGCTATTGGATTTTAAAATCCTTATTTATTTCATGCTATTAGACCAAGATCCAATGATCAATTGTGATCTATTGATTTAAATTTGAGTCTTCAAATTCCATTGGTCTAATGATTTCTAGGCTTTCAGTCGTGACATTTGGCATTCTCATAGATCTTTCCTATGTTGTGTATCTCTTGTCAGTCACTATTTTGGTCAAGTATTAGCCATGTGTCTAGCTCATGGAGATTTGAAAAGTCTTTGGGACACTCACACCATTGGATTACATCTAGTGATCAAGCGTCGATCATTGATATTTGTGGGGGGTGGTTACTATTTGGATGTCATTATTAAGTGATTACCAAACTGCCACACATCTAACTTTTAGGGCCTCAAGTTCATTCTGACTTTTCTTCCCACACCTCACAGTTTTGGATCAAATCTAGTGGGTGAGTGATTGTCATTGATTTATTAAGGTGAACTTTGTTTAAAAGGGGGATCTTTAGTTTATATGCTTTATCTGATCAATTTCGGTGAGTAAGCATCATTCATTAGATCATGAAAAGAGCAAGGAAGATAATGGTTATACCTGAGGATAAAATTAAAAGAACTTAGCATAACATATTAATTTTAAGGTCAAGATAAACATTAGGGTCTTAATGTTAATGACCTAGGATAAGTTTGGTAAATGTAAAAGGGACCCTATGAAGACATCAAACTAGACCCAAGAAATAAAACAAAGGGGAAGGGAGTAAAATAATATCTTGATTCATTTTTAAAAACATGAATAAAACCCTTTGTTTGAAATTTTATTTCATCAATTCCTACCAACTTAGCTCGCACCATTATTTGAATTTGAACTGAGGGGCACCAAGGATTTCCAAACACCAAGCCTTAACCCTTCCATGAAACCTGTAAAATGAATCACATAATTCATTAGCAAGGTTAGTCTATAAAAAATAGGGTTTAAACACATACAAATATGCTCCATCCTAAAGTGTATGATCTTTAGATTTTGTCAAAAGGGCCTCAATGCTGAAATGCTCTAAACTTGGATACATAGATCTCTCAAGGGTCCCCAATTTTAAATGAATGGGGTTTTTCTAGTCCCAATAGTATGGTAAATGTGTATATACCCTATGGTGTATTATGAGTTCTTATATTTTTTATTTACGTGAAAGGAATTCATCAGAGCAGTCATATGTGTGTCTAGGTTAATGTAGTCATCTTGGTAGACAAAGCTAAGTAAACAGTTTGATGATGTCATGTGAATGATGATGTCATATTTCACATGTGCAAAGGTTTCAAGAGTAGTTTGATACATGGATGGATTAACCTATGAGAAGTGATCATGTGGTTTAAATTTTAGGTCTGGACATTGAGAGTCAAAATTTATAATAGTGAAAATTTGGCCTCTCAGACAGAGTTCACGAAGTTTCTATTCTTAGACAAATTTACAAAAGGAGATCTAATGATGAGCATTCAAAATATCTAACAGTGAGCATATAATATAATATATGAATATATAATAGTAACAATTTAAAATATACGACATATAGTGTCTTATCTAATAAATAAATATCTAATGGTGAGCATATAAAATACCTAATAGTGAGTGTTTAATCTGACAGATGAAGACCCAAGATTGAGCATATGTTTGTACATATTGTGATCCAACGATGTATGTGAAGTCAATTTATAAAAGGATATATATATTACACATATAAATTATAAGTTTAATAATCACATGGATGTTCATATAAATGTGATTCAATTACAAGTGGGACTATGGCATGGCACAAACATGTTAATTGAATATAGCAGGGTGTTTAGAAGGCACGTGAGGGTGAGAAGTCTCTTAATCATAGAAGTGAAAATAAATGATAAATGGTGATATATGTAATATATATTTAGGAAAAATCCAAGGAGATCAATATATAACATTTTATCAAGATGTGTGAGGACATGAGATGAATACACATGTCTGCAGATGATTTTGCATTAACCAATGACCGTTCGAATTTGAATTATAAAAAGGATAAACTAGTGCTTAGTATTTTGATTATATCTTTTGATCTAGTATTAATTTAATGATGGTGTGAAATTAAAATTTTAATTTTACTTCATGTTTCATCTATATACAATGGTTATAATTTTTGACTATCTATAGAGTCAAATATATTGAGCTCCAAAGTTGACTATGTATTTAACCATGTTCTGCAAGTAACCCAGGAAGGGTAATTGAATATTTATTGATGGTATTTTTATGTTTAAATATGATATAAATATTAAATATTTTTACATAATCTATGAGTAACATTTTTTTGTATTATGGAGGTTTGACCAATCTTTATTTAGTATGTTTAAATGGCTTATAAGTTGACTATGTTTGTTGAATACACTAGCGGTTTGAGTGACCATCTTGAAAAGGTAAGTTAGTGGTGTTATGAGTAGAGTTAAGGAAAAAAATAAATATGAAGATGACAAAGAAGTATCAAAGGTTAATTATAAGGTATTGGAGATCTTATGTTTTTCATATTCAATTTTAGAGAGTCAAAATAGTTTGATTGTATTTTGACTTTATATGACCAGTCTGAGTGGTCATTTTATAAGAGTTGATTTGAGTGATTAGAGACTATGTTGGAATGTATAAGTAACATGGAGGTATTTAATAGGTATTTAAGTGTTCACCAATGTGATCTAATAATATATCTATGTGAAAATATTTGAGTTATGTCTTTAGATATTTGAGACTGTGTTTTCTATGTATGAAAGCCTAAAGAGCGAGGAGACCTAATTGGTAGGTTCAACGTGTGAGTTGGTGTTATAGATGGCATGGACACATATGTCAGTGATAAATGGAATATTGGATATAATTTTTATGTGATTTAATCATTGGTAAAGGATGAAGGTGGTCCAAGTATTGTCATATGTAATGTGTGAGTATGAAGGCCTAATTGTTTTAGGTCTCACCAAGACCTAATGGTGGTTTGGGTAAAATGAGCTAAGGAATGACATATAAAGAGAGTGTTTATCACATTTAATGTTTATATGGACCTATTTTAGACATTTTAAAAATATTTAAAACATGTTAACCAACCAAAATGGGTTAAACGAAGAGAGTGGTATAAGTACAAGGTCTAATTAAACTAATTGTGCTAGTTATGGGAGTGTGGTCTTAAGAAAAGTAGATAAAAATTGAAAAAAAAAGGTAATAATTAATGAGGACCATCAAAGAGAAAATAATATCAGTCATCTTTATCTAATCAAGATGATGGATGTGGATACATAGGTCATTGGACGTAATGATCCTAGAAGAGGTAGATTAAGCGAGTGAGCCCTTGAGATTATTTGATTGAAAGAGTGAAAACAAAGGTGGTCATCATCAGTTTAAGAATACAAATATGTGTTCAAGATAGTATGTTCAAGGTATCTAGGTGGGTTTTTGGTTTCCTAGAGGGTTGGTTCCTCCTTGCAAGGTGAAACTTGCTAAATAGTCTGGTTGTGGGTGTTCAGCTAGACAGAGGTAGTAATTCCTTACGGGATTGGTGTGTCACTAAATTAAGGGATGGGTGTTCCTTGATAAATTGGTGCGGGTCTAAATTGGATCTTGACATTATATTATTTTATTCCATCTTGTAGGGATAAGTGGGTTTTATCCCCCAAGAGGGTTTCCCACATATGTCATGTGTTATGTGTTTGATCTTGATATATATTGTTTTTTCACTAAAATGGTTAATTTGTATGATTCATTATTGTATGTGCTAAATGATTAAAATTTTATAAGTATAATTGGATTATATAACATAATTCATTCACCGACCCCCCTCCCCTTCTCAATGATTGTACCTCTAACACATTTTTCATTACATTCTCTATTATTGAACAAATTTCACAACCACTTACAAAAACATTATAGGAATTTCATAGTAGACATGAAAAAAATTTAAATTTTAAAAAAAACATTTAATATTATTGATGATAGTTTTTTGATTGTATAAGATCATATCACATATACACAATACTATACATAAAATAAAGGAAATGCTAAAAATGGTATACAATGATCAATACTTCTTTAGACAATTGTAAGATAATTTTTTAGTTACAAAGTTATAAAATTGAGGAAGTAAACATAAACATTTTATGTTATTAATTGAATCTGTGCCAATTTGTGGAAAGGACAAAAATTATGAGGTTACAAGATTTTTCAATAACTATATATATTATCATACAAATACACTTGAATTAAATGTCTCCATATTACATGAACATCACCATACAAAAGGCTACAAAAAAATACAAAGGCACATTTTTGATACAATTTCCCTATCCGTCCAATGTGAAAAAAAATTATCCTTGAACAATTTATAAATAAAGATGACTTGGCTATCAAAACGTCAATACATATCCACAATAATTTTGGATAACACACATTATGATCATTCTATAACATTTAACACATTTTTAGTAAAATTATAAATGAATGAAATTGAATATATATAAGCAATACAAAGTATAATTAAACAATCAACAATTTTCTTGCAATAAAATCCATCACATGCATGAATAAATAGGGTTTTTTTTTAAATTTCACATTTGTTGAAAACAAATACGGATCTCTGGCTTATGCTCAATGAATTTTTGTGACATCTTACTATACATCCTATATGCCAAAAATTGATATGTCATGGATAAAACCATTTCAATGGATGTGCAAAGAAAATTAAGAAACAAATATAGATGTCGTTTAAATGATACACAACCTCAAAAACACATTGCTTAATGGACAATAAATGTATGCTCAATAATTTGTTCACATAGCTTTGTCATTGCCACTAAATACTTATTCTAGGAAATACATATTCATAAATACAATTCCAAAAGATGAACACACACTCATCTTAAAACCTTAAACACTTTTTACTCATGGACCTAAATATACAAAATCTCTAATAGACTAATATCTTCTATATCCAAAAGCTCTAGCAAAGATTTGTCATGATGAATTTATCTATTAATACCAAAAAAATGGTCAAAAACATGGATGCAAGATAAGTCATATATTATTCATTATGTTAAATATAATAATCATCTTGACATTGAAAATTGTTATAGGTAAAATATATTATTATATATCCCTTTTATAGGAAAAAAAATCAATTAAAGACATGGTTCTAATACATGGAATTTTTCATATGCATTGTAATAAAAATACATCAAAAATAAAAACTTAAATTTACTAATCACATAAACTTTGCTTGGGGTGACATAGTTGAAATTGTTGACAATATTGAATTTGACAATTAATATGTTATAATGGTCAATAGAGAGTGTAAAAATAATATTGTTTCCCATGAAGACTATCATTTGAAATTTGATCTACATTTCTTCAAAGACTTGGATAAAAAAGATACAACTCAAAATATTTTAAAATAGGCATGTTGCCTTCGTATCTGATAACTAATAATATCACAAGAGATGAAGATCATATAACAAATAATAAAAATAAATTTTAAGAGATATAGAAATGAGAAAAAAAAAATCTATTGAAACCTATCTACTTATTTTTACAAGAGGTGCTAGATTAGGAAATACATTCATAACTAAATTGATATGTAAAATGCCACACTGTTTATATCACAATTTCATTTATAGTGACTCACATAATCCAAAAGGCCTAAAATTTGCATACACTATAAAATGAGCATACAATACATGAATAACAAAACTAAATTATTCATTCTTTTTACCTTTTAACAAATCAAATCTCATTCCACTTACCTCAGATAAACTTGACACATTATCAAATCACTACAACCAATTACATTTAATTTTTATAGATGAAATATCTCTAGTAGGCTAACACTTATTATATTAAATAGACAAAAGGTTACAAGATATAAAGCATATTCATAAAATGTATTTTGAAAATCTAGATATGATATTTTTCATAGAGACTTTTATCAAGTACAACCTGTAAATGATCATATGATATTTTAATATCCAAAATTAAATGATAAAATCATCCCTCACGAATTATAAAAAACATATGTAAAAAATATATGAATTGTAAAAAATGATTCAAAGTGATAAGAACCTCATATCATCTCTCAACCATATCCAAATAGCATCATAAAAACATAATGACATACACTATTATAACCCAAATTATTTACAAGTTACACCTAAAATTACAACATTTTCATATCTTTTTTATATAAATGATGATGTTCATAAACATAATGCTTGAATTTTATCTATTATGCCATGAAATTATATCACTATCCATGTGATTGATGAATAAGAA
>JARHVA010000557.1:1802500-1917500 GCA_037957365.1 Torreya grandis
ACTATTTTGAGATTCTAGGTGCATTTATGTCTAGATCTGTCAATCATGTTCTTATGTGCATGAGTTTTGGATCTCTGTAGATCTTCGTAGATAACCTGATTTGACTAATTTTGTGTAAACAATAATTATCCATGTTGTTTGGGAATCTCATTGATAAAATTAGAAAATTATGTTTATTATTCAGGTAGGTTAGACATCCTCAACATCCCATTTTGATGACAGTTTCATACATAACAATAATCCAAAGAGGGATCAATCCCAATGTATTTCTCCCCATATAGGTGCTGGTAAAAGTGCAAGTGAATCTATTATTATAGTTGAATTGAGTGATTTGAATGTTATTAAGATTTTAAATCGAAGTAATTTTAGATTAAGAATGCCTTAGATGGTTGTATGCAGAAGTAAGGTAGAATTGGGAATGATAACCTTGATTATGCACAACTTATTCTGATTTTGTTTGTGTAATTTACATCTAACTTCTATCTAATGGTTAGAGTGCTAAAAGTCATGTATATATACTATTACAGTTCTTGTTTAGGTGAAAAAATAGGTTTAGGATTATCTGAGGTGGTGTCATATTTGAAAATATATTATTTTGTGTAAAAAGGAGGCAAAAGATAATAGTGCCAAAAATGGGACACTAACACCATATGACACTACTGTCCCTATTATGGCACTAGTGTTTATGTGGTATAACATGGGTATGAAGGGCTAGAATGTCATAATGAGGTTTGGAATAGATTTATGGATATTATTGATGTTTATGGCTCACATTAAGGATTAACAAGTGTGAATATAGGACCTCAAATAGGTATAAGGCTAAGTTAGGGATGGGTGGTTTCAAGTAACACTCTTAGAACTCAAGTGTCCTTTTTAGGTGATTACAATAACATTATAAAATTTGGATCCAATTAAAAGAGAGATAGTTTGGGTGATATTGATAGAAACATTAAATTATGGCCCTAAAAGTCCAAAAATTGATATATTCTATGATACATGTTTGGTTCACATTGATAGAAACATGGACTATTATAATTGCTTTATTTCTATGCATGAGTATTGTCTGTACTTTTGACACTATTGTTTCTATAAATGTGTTGAAACTATTGGCAAGTTTTAATATCTTTATCCATATTATCATCACTTTATAGACTAAATTTTAACATTTTATTCATCACTCCCTTTGACGTTATAAACCTACAGACCAAAATTGTATTCACAAATCATTTTAACCATTAAATTTAAACATTGACACTATTATGGTACATTCTAGTAATTATATTTAAGAATCACTTAAACCCTTCAATTTGAGAATTGTATTCATATATCTTTGAAATTATAAGGTACTTTCCAAAAATTATATTTAGTAATCTCTATATAATCTATCTATACACAAATCTAACATTAAAATGGATTTAGATTTTGTAAATAAAACATGATGTGTCGCTTCTCGTTTTACATTCATATATTTTAACATGATGTGTCCAAATGAATTTTCTTTTGTTCTGCAAGATCTAAGAATGGAATTTTAAACTTCAACCCAGTTTTCACATCATATTACTTATTTAGTTATTATAATGTTACTTACATAGCTTTAAAAAATTAGAGCTATAATGAAAATATGTGTAATAATATGAAAATATGTGTAATAATATGAAAATATGATGTCTCTTTTATTATATATACTTATATATGTGTTTCTTTGTTATATAATGTTACATACATAATTTTACACTTTAAGTGTTTTTGTTCCATATATTTTTTATGAAAGATTAATTTCATAAATGTGAATAATGTTCTTGATGTTTTCATGCCCATCTACATTCTGTTACAACATAAGTGACAAGTAATAATTAATATAACATCTTACCTTATAGATTAAAAAAATAATACTTATTCCATTACCATTACACTTTACTTTCTAATGTGAAGCAATGTCCTTACAATAATTTAAATGGATAATATTATCATAACTTTCCAGCTTAATACAATGCCTTTACAGAAAAAATTTCTAAGGCTAAGCAATATTATTGATGTAAAGTTGGATCATTTAGGTTTTACAACTCAAGATAGGTCTTGATTATACATGGTCATGACTAGAAAGATTAATGATTACATATAATTAATGAGTTTTTTAATGAGATAACAAATAATTAAAAATATTTTGGATGATCATGCCTCCCAAAGTAAGTATTCTATTCTCATGTTCCTAAAAATCATTTCTTCTACTAAAAGTTTAAGGACACCATTGGAAGGTGACTCATATGATACAATGTTCGGAGAGGAACATGAGCACATTATTATGACTAAGATTTAGTGGAAACTAATAAACATAATTTTCCCATTTAATCGAGAACCATCCACCAATATTGAAAATCATGTCTGAAGAATAGAGTACATGCATATATATGATTAGGATAAAATTATGCATCATATCAATGTCATTGGAAAGGAATTGAGTGACTGTTATGGAATATGTTTAAGGTCCACTACTAAATAATAAAACATAGAAATCAATATCTTATATTTGACATAAAATCCATTCTCACAAAGCTTAAATTTTATCATATTGTATTCACAATGATGAGGTCTGACAATATGTACCTAAATAACATCATAGATCCCTATAAATAAAATACTTTATTATTGAGTAGACTACAATTAAATCAATGAAAAAAATAATTTAATAGGTATAAATTTATCCTTCGATCATTAAATCAATAAATAAAATAATACTAATTTGAATAATTGAAAACATAGAAAACACTATATCTTTGGGAATAGGTTTGGTTAAACATTTTAGACATTATTTGTAAATCCACCTTTTTTATTCTCCTATTTTTCTAATTCAAATGGAATGTTTGATTAGTTATATAATACATGTAACCAACTAATCCCATTGATTATTTTTTCTCATTATTTGACATTAAATTAATTTATTTATAGACAATCCTTGAACATTTTTTTTACTTCTCAATGTTACAATCTTTGATTTAGAAGGACTAGGAAGGCAGTTAGTTCATTATCTAGATATAGTGGTATTTCAAAAAATACATAAATACATTAATAAAATATAATGTGTTGAATTTTTCCAATGAGCACTTAGATCCTTCATCAATTTCACTCTTGACTAAATGTTTAGGTTTTTTAATAGCTCCTTTAAAAATTCCATTCGAATAAATCATTAAAAATGTTAAGTTTGGTGTTAAGAATTTAAATGTTGAGTGATCCTTCATGTAATGAAAATATTTACCAATGAAGAGTAATATCACTAAAAATGAACAAATATACTTGTAGTATTTAAAGTCTAATAAGGACATTATCATTCTAAAAGATGACAAGGGGAATACCACAATAATTTTTCACAAAGTGATTATGATGTTAAGATGATATAACATTTAAAGGCTAGTAAAATTTATAATAAATTATATTTTAAACCTCTAAATAAAATAAATAACAAATTTTATAAATCTAAAAAAAAATCATCCTTAAATGATAGAGATAAATTGATGCTCCTCCCTAAAGATCCCATCATTCCTAAAATTTTTGGAGCTCAAAAAATCCACAATGATGGAATCCCTGGTAGACCAATTTTCAATACTGAAAACTCCCAAACCTATGATCTTGCTAAAATTTTACTAATGAAACATAAGCCTCTTACTAGTAAAACATCATTTATGTAAAAAAAATTAAAATATTTTGTGTGAAAAATTAAAAAAAACTTATGGTTAGTGAAAGAGATATTCTAGTGAGTTTGATGTAGTTTCTCTATTTACAAAAATTCCCCTTGATAAAGCTATGGATGTCATTCATGGTATCACAAATTCATAAAATGTTAATCTTCAATAATTATGTTTATGATCTACATTCTTTATTTTCAAGGGAGATATCTACAAGTAAATGAATGACGTCGCCATGGGATCACCATTATCACCAATAGTGGCTAGTTTGTTTATGGAACACTTTGAGAAAGATGCCTTAGAGTCTTATCCTTTAAAAATAAGGTGGTGGGATATATTTTTTGATGATACTAATGATAAATGGTCTAATGGTGAATAAGAGATAAAAAGGTTTCTAAAAATTTAAATTATAAGAATGAAGATATCCAAATCACCATGGAGAAAGAATTTAATAATAAACTCCCATTCCTGGATGTCATGATCTCTAGGAAACAAGATGGTTCCCTTGCCCATGAGGTTTATAAAAAATTAACTCATATGAATTTATATCTTAAAGGTGATTCCCATTATCACCCTTAACAAAAATATGTAGTTTTAGATTCATTAACAATAAGGGATATTAAAATATCTGATCCTAGACATCTTAAGAAATAGAAATAGCACCTCACTAAGGTTCTTGATACCAATGGTTATAACAAGTGGTAAATTGATAAGGATTTTTATAGGGTTGAAAATATAAGACCAAAGTACAAGGATGATAACTATAATATTTAGATAATTACCATCCCATTTGTTTAAGGAATTTCAGAGAAAATAACTAAAAATCAAAAAAAAAGTCAAGATTAAAATAGCTTTTAAACCACACATCACTCTTATTACCTCCCTCGATCATGCAATATATCCGATTAATCCAAAAAATAAAAAGGATGTTTATGTCATTATTTGTTCATGTGGTAAGCCATATAGTGGTGAAGTAGGTCGATCCCTTTAGACAAGGATAAAAGAGCCTGCTAATGACATCAAAAGATCTCATATTCATTCATCTACCTTATCAAAACATTACATAATTAATAAACACCAAGTTAACATCAATGAATAAAAATTGATTGTAAAAGAAGATGACTTTATGGAAACAAAAAATTAGATAAACTATCAAAAGTGAAAAAAGACTAGATAACCTCAATAGAGATAATGGACTTGGCATTGGTAGCTCATGGAAACCTATTTTAAACCGTATTAAAGAAAGGTGATTTTTTTTTTTTTTTTTTGTCTTTTATCCTTTTATCTTTTTGAGGTGGCCAACCTTTATCATTGGTTTTGGTTTTGAACATTATTTATTTATGTATTGGTGGGCTACTTTGATCCTTGAATTAACATTCATATCTTTTCATTCTCTCCTTGATGATGAGTACACATTTAGTACTCAAAACTTTGAACATTCTATTTTCTCACATCATGAATCTAAAAATCTAGTTTTTAAATATTTTACATCATGTCAAACCTTACTGATATTAATCCTTGAAAAATCATAACCCATGGCCTCTAAGACCATTATATTCCACTTGAAAATATCACATTATTGAAAAAGATTAAAATAACACAATCAAATTACACAATTAAACTAGGGACCTTTCTAAGACCATCTCTCATTATGGATACTTCATATGCAACTTCCCTTCATATTTCCTATGCAATAACATTTTCATCAATCATTTCTACGATTGGCTTCACATCTGAATATTTCATAATATATCCAAACATATCATTAACAATGCAATAAAATGTAAAGGCAAATGAATAAAATAAAACTATCAAAATATAATGAATTTCCTTAACAAAATGATATACAGAGTTGGTGAATTAATCAAATTACCAACACAAACCAAGAAGCAATTTATTAATAAATGGATTTCAAACATTAGACCAAAAATGTCCATTAAGTTTGTCTAAACTTGAATTATTACACTCAACATCAAAAATCTTAAAAATACATACCTCATATAGTTAATTTGGTATCAAATATTAGACTTTTTATAAATTTTATGGATTGATCAAAGAGTTTACATAGTAATTTGAAAAATCAAAAAATCAAAAACTATGATTGCTTATCTTTTAATTGGTTATTGTAAAAAGACAAAACTATAATCTAATCAATTCTCATAAACATACAAAAAAAAATTGAAAGTGTTGAAACTTTTGACATGGACATGTCAAAACATTAAATGTTTCAGTGATTTCCATATTTTTACTTGGACTTTCATTTAGGGTTTTTTGTGACTTATTATGTTGTAAATCAAATATAATGATTATGAATAATTAATGAAAAACAAAAAATGGGATTGTTAAGAAATTAAAGGAAGTCAAAGAAAGAACTTGTGATTGATCTAAAATAATGTCTAGTATTTCTAGCCTAATCACCAAGTGAACCTACACTAGCTCATATAAACATAATTCATTAACATAGAATCAATTTATTTCCCTCTTAAAAAGGAAGAGTTTAAAATAATAGAGACCACTCATGTAATTTATCCTAATGTCATATGTGATTGTGTTGGCTAGGAAATGGATATACACAATAGAAACTTTTGTTAGCTTATTTTTGGTTTGAGAATTAATTTTTCATAGATTTAAACTAAATAACATGTATGGTTCAATTGATCCCACTTTACCTAAGGAATTAAATTAACTACCAATAAAAATTCAAAGTCTGTACAACATCTTTAAAAATTGAAAGTCAATGTGTGAAATATTTATGTAATAGTTTTCAACCATCTTACATGGTCGCTAATAATTTCCAAACAAAATAAATTTTAGACAAATACAAAATCCTAAGAATTATAAATAATCACTCAAAAATAACTTATCATCAACACAATATTATCACTCAATAATCTTTATCAAAACTTGCACTTTTAAAGAGTATTCTTTCAAGGAATTTTGGTTAAGATAAATCAAAATAAAATTTAAGGTTGTTAGTATAATCTAATTTAGAAAGATGTTACAAACTACCCATATCAAAGCAACCCTAAGGTAGAATGAAGTTTCACATAAATTATTACTATAATCATTATTTAAGCTTCATAAATAATGTGGATAGAGATGAAATGACACCAGTAAAAGATGTAAATTAATACTCATATTTCTAACATAAGTGTTGGTGGTTAGGCTGCAAATAGCTCTAATGCATCACTAATAAAAAATTATGACTTCAATTAATTAAAAAAATATAATGGTCCTATTGTGACCTAGAACTTATAACACATATTTCAAATAATCATATTTATCTTCTAAGGCATTTGAAAATGTTCTTTCTTTTTCAAGAAAATATGATATTACTCCTCTAAACTCTACAATTTATGGCTAGCCTTCTATTCTAAAAACATGACACATGTATATCATAAAAATAGCATCTTGTTTCATTTTTGTGTTATAAATAAGACTAGGTAATTCCAACATGAACCTCTAGACAAAGTCATTATCTATGAAAAATATTCATAATACTACCTTCTATCGACTACAATTTAGAAAATTTTATTGCACCTAATAAAAGATTGTTATCGCATGTCATGGTATGGTCAAGCCAACACCCCCTCAACCTTCTAAATTTCACCTTTGTTTTCACACTTAGTTATCCACACCAGTTGATGATTTATATCACATTTCTCTCACCAATATGTAAGATTTTATATATTAGTATTATTGGAGGCTCTTGAGTGCCAAGATCATGCCATGTGGCACGATCCTAGGGAATCAAGGTATTCAAGGCTTTCACTCCTTTATGTTAGGCCCTCTATCCTGTAGATTATTAGATCATGTCACATGTCACATTATTGGAAAGTTAGAGACTGGAGGTCCCAATGTATAATATTCAAAGGATTGAGTACCTTGAGTCCCTGATATTCTATCATGTGACATGATCTTGGATGGTTAGACTACTGACAAGTCAAGGTAGAGGATATAGACTCTTGAGATACAAAGTCCCCTCAATCTCGGGGACTTAGGATGCTTGAAAATTTGGCTCTTCTACCTTGGGGACTTAGGATGCTTGAAAATTTGACTATACTTGATCATGTCATGTGGCACGATCGTAGAAGTTGAAATCCTTTAACTGATATGCCCTTTGATATGGATTTCATACTAGCTAATAGCTTATGAAAAATCACATCTATATAAAAATGTAATAATACATGCCATTAGCATAAATACTGTAGGTACATTCTTTGATATTTTGGTGCCCCTAAATTTTAAATCTAAGCCTTAAACTAATTTAAAAAGTTTTTCTTTTTATTTTCTACATTTTCTAAAACCCCTGATAGCTAAAGCATTATGCTGTATTTTTGGGAAAGGACCAATACATTATGGAAATGGAAGAATACATTTTGATAATGAACTAAGACACATTCATAACCCTTACTCTTCAATAAGAAAAAAAATTACTCAAATTCAAAACCTAAATGCCCAAGAAATAGAATATACGTAGATTTTAAAGGTCATTGAAGATTCCTTCAGTGTTTACCATGTAATCAAAGTGAAATTTTATTTGAAATTTGGTTTAGGCTCTTGACAATGTTTTTCTACTAACCAACCAATAGTTTTCAGGCTATTACATTTATATGAGACATTGAACATCCTTTAATCAAACTCATTCTAGATGTTATTAGTGCCTATACATAAAATATAAAGCAATGCCACTATCTACAATTTGTTCACTATTTACAAAAAGTATTGTAGTTAATCAAATATGTGACCAGATCTAATAATTTTTGCATGCACCATTGTTAATAGCCATTATGGTAATCACTTCATGGGCCTTGTCTATGCTTCCATATTTTTCTTAGTGATGCAAACATTCCTATACATAGTTTAAAGACACATGTTGTTATATAATCCACATGTTTCTTTATCAAGTGTGATGGGCTCTCTATGTGCATGGGACTATCACTCACTTTTTCCTCACCTATGTAGTCACTGTCAATCTTAATCATAATGATTATTGATGAAACATTCATGTATCTACCTAGCAGGCCATATTACCAAATTTTAGCTTCAGGTTTCACCACTTATCAAAGTCATGGTGACTCTACTTGAAAATCATTAGTAAAATGAGAACCAAGATAAATCAATATCATTTATAATTTACTCAATAGTCATTTGATCTTTTGAGATATTGATCTCACTTTGATATCAACAACTCTGGGGAACTCGGACTCCTTCACTCTTTGATCTCATCTTTTTGTTGTCTTCTGTGGTTACCATTTTTTGTGCCTTTGTAATTTCTTTCAGTCATCCTACGTTCTTGGATCACTACGCTCTATTGTTGACCATGTCATGAATGCCTTGAGCACTCCCTTCTCTATGATTGATCCAAGTTTAGCTTGATCTATCTTTAACATTTAACAGTATTATGGGCTCTTAGATATAGTTCCATGATTTATTTTCCCTCCATATTAATATGTGTTGATTTTCAACTATGGGGTTCTTTGTTGATGCCAAGTGTCAATCAACCACTAGGTTTAGGACATAAAACACCTACTAAGTCTTCCACATTATCACCATGTGGCATTGGTGTATGTCATGACTTTTGAATGCATGTTACCCAATCACCACATGTAAATAAATACTCTCTCTCTCTCTCTCTCTCTCTCTCTATATATATATATATATATATATATATATATATATATATATATATATATATATATATATATATATAATTTTCATTCTAAATTTATTATAATTTAATTATATAAATTTCATATCATAAGAGGATGACTCAAGATGACGTTTGCTAGTAATTTCTATGTTGAAATTATTGTAGATGGATTGATGTCAGCATTAATGATTTTTTGGGTCATATTTTAATTTTAAAAATAAAATTAAAGGATTAACTATATCCTTCATTTTTATCTTATTCAATTAACATTATATGGATAGACAAATACAATTTATTATCTTTTGAATATTTATTATAATATTCTTATTATTTCTAGATTTAAATGTTATCATCATTATAAATGTTTCATGGATAGATGATTTATATATAGTTTCCACAGATTTTAGGTTATTAATTAGTTACCATTATTTTTCACATGGTTAGATTTTTTATCTTAAAATTTTAGGTGTGACAAAAAAATTATATCAAACATTATTGATTTCTGTAATCACCATCCTATCATTGATCTTAGAATATTCAATATTCTTTAGTTATTTTTAAATTTTATGGTACAATAAAATAAAAATGAAATAATACTGCCACATATATCTAAACAAACTTGTAAAATCCCTTCCTTTAATAAAAATTCCCAACCACTCTCTTCCCTATAAAACACTTAATCACTTCCCATTCTAAACTACTCAAACTAATGTATTGCACTGAAAGGATCACTAGAATAAAATTGAAAGAATCATGTCCATTAGTCAATGAGTTATGTTTATTATATTAGGTTTAGATCAAATCAAATATTAGGTTTGGGTCACATCAAAGGATCATGTAAATTAGTCCATTATTCAATGAGTCATGTTAATTTTTATGTGAAATAATAGTACCACATATTTTTAAAATTTTCCATACAATCCCTTCTTTTAATAAAATGTCCCAACTACTCTCTTCCATATAAGACACTTAACCATTTCCCACTTTTTACTACTCAAACTAGTGTGCTACTTTGAAAGGATGACTAAAATAAAAACCAAAGAATCATGTTCATTAGTCAATTGAAGATAGTCTAACCATTTCAAAAGCTAACCAAAAGATTAGGATTTCCTTTCCACCCATGTCGACCAATCAAAATTTTCAAGGCATCCAACAACTTTTAATGACATTCATTCTATGATCCTTTGGATAAAGAACATGGTATCAATTTTATATTCCGAACAAGAATAATATTCATCTCATTATAATATTTGGTGTACATCAATTAACATATTTTATGGTGTGACAACCTTCACAATAAAATGTGAAGTAGAGACTTTTCATACTTATTGTACCTATCATAGAAGGTATTAAAAATTACTATGTCCAAATATATTTATTTGATTTGGACATTTAGATTTATTGTTATAATGTAGGATTGCAACGATATTGTAAGAATATTCCTCAATATTTTATTTTGGACTATTTTATATATTTCATTTTTTTTAATAATTTATTGTAAGAAATAAGAATCAACCTTTTTAGTATAGTATATATTGGTTGGACATTCTATTATAATGTCATTTTAGTTTACATATTATATAGTTAATAAAAAAAATCATGATAGTAGATGATGAGATATAGGTGAATTGGTTAATAGGCTTGGTTTTGTGTAAGAAAATTGCTTAGATGATTCACAACAATAGAATTATATGTCACATAATTAAAAATAAAATAAGTAGATCTACAATAATATTTGATAAAAGAGTAAAATATTTGAATATTATGGCTAAGCCACTTTGATAGGGAAACCTCCAAAATAATGTAAGAAGAAGAGAATTCACAATATCATGATAAAATAATAATGACTACATCCTATATATACTCTACTTAGTCATGGTTATTCCATAAGTCGACCATAATAAGAATATTGAGAAATGTAATAAGATAATATGAAGATATGTAAGCCATAAATTGGCCACACATATCACTAGACGCATTATAGGTTAATTGTGTAACATGCCCTTCCCATTCATAAAAATATTTTCCTCAATGTATAATCAAACCAAGATGTTTCTATAAGAACTCTTCATCCTCCTATGTTGCATATTCAGAATGCAGGCTCTTCCATTTGATCAAATACTCCTTAATCGCTCTAGTCCACAGTTTCTTCATGCACATTTGAAAGACCTATTCAGGCTATAGAATGATTTGACCATATTCATCCAATTAAAGTAACTTATTATGAGTGTAAAATCTATGTCTAATTTCCTTGTTTACGAAAGATACATAAAAAACTGGATGTATGCAAGTGGATGGGGGAAATTCTAATTTGTAAGTTACACTACCAATTTTATGTAAGATCTTATGAGGTTAATAATACTTAGGTGAAATATATATATGCACAATATTTTTAAACATTATAAATTATTGATTTTATTTATATTATATGAAACCATTTAGTATCAACCTCTCTAAATGCACACCTTAAAGGGTGCACTAGGAAAGGGGTGTGTAGACATTTGGTGCTTCAGAATATTATTATTCCCTATACATCCATGTAAAACTAGTACAAACCCATCCTATACATTTTTATAAGATTTTAAACCTCATTGACATGCTTATCTAAGTAATTCACTGCCTAAAATAACCCCTACCTAAGAAAAAACTCATTTAATTAATTTTCAAATGTTGGGAAATAGATCAACCTAATTATGGGAATAAGACATGTTATTTGACTGAGAAAGTTTAGGTTGACATTGTTATAGACTTAATGGATCTATTTTTAAAATAACAAGGTCAACTATGTTGCCTAAAATTTAGGAAGGCTTTAGCATAAAATCAAGCTATATATACACCTGTTTCACCTCATATCCAACAAAAATAATTATTCATTGGCATTTGTTTATCTGCATTTCTACCATTTTATTTTTGGAGTCATTATTTTGGGTTTCATGCTTCTTAGAGGAGAACCTTTATCTTATGAAAATTTTTGATTTACTATGATGTATTTGGATAGACTATAGTCCATTTTCTATCTTTAGTTTCTTCAAAAATACACAACAAATTCTTGTAAAGTACCATTGGCCAAGAGAGAGGTTGCAGCTTGATGGGTTCATCTTCAAGGTAAGTATTCGTAACTCTTTCTCTTTTATTTTAGTAGATAGATTTGTATGAATAAAGGATAATTAATGTATTATCTCTCCTTACTTAGGATTACCTCTACATTGGCTTGAGTAGAGTTTTACTTTCCTTGTTTATTTTCTATTTTATCCTCAAATTTGTGACACAAGTTTTAGTGAGCACTAGATTAGATTTATTTTATTATTGTATTATAAAACCTAGCTAGGGTTATTGTGTAGTGTTGTTTGACTTGAGGTTTTGGATTAATGTATAGACATATTATATGATAAGATATCTCTTACATAATTTTAATGAATCCATAGTGGTCATGACCCCAATTATCTAAATATTACTAGTAGTATAGTTAGCTTATTTTTCTTCTTCAAGTTATGATTGATTTGTATATGATCTTTACTTTTACTTGAATACATTCTTACAAAAACAACATGAACTAATGCTTGAAGATTTTTTTATTTATCATTTTCAAACTACTGAATCGATTTTGTCAACTCGGTATAAAAATTTATGTGCATGTATTAATACTCAATCAAACCAATCGACTTAGTTCAGCGCTATGTGTAGGTGATTCACTTCTAAAAATAACTAGGTTGATATAATAAACATGATTTTATACTCGTTATAGGTTATAATATAATTTATCAATTTGATCAACACATTTGGGGCATCATTTTATAGGTTTTCCAATTGAGGCAAACCTATCGATCTTATTTGACTCTCTATGAATGGATTTTCAATCTTATCACACTAGATCGATCCTATCAATTCAATTATTTATCTTATATCTCAATTTTTTGAACAAATTATGTTTAGACTAATAGATCAATTCTATTGGCATAATTCTTTTGATTATTATAATTATTCAGCTCTATGTAAATTAGTCAACTAGTTTGACTCTATTTTAACATTCTATCTTACAAGTTCAAACCCTCATCTAGATGACATAATTGAAAAACATCAATTAAACATATATAGTACACTACTACATCAATTTAATTGACTTCATATTAATTATCATGTTCATTCTAACTAGAATAGTTATTTCCTTTTCTTAAATTTCTTTTCCCATTATATTTCAAAATTCAAATTTTAGTCCCATTTTTCCAATTTTTTTAGTTATATAAAATTATAACCTTATAATAAACTAAGTTTATTGGCTCAATTTAATATAGTAAATAATTTTTTCCCAATAAACTTAGTCTACTTACTTGACTACATTTCTTTGGACTATTTTTTAATAGACAAAATCTATAAAATTGACTATGTTCTATACTATTTGTATACTAGGTCGACCCAATTGATCTAGTACTATGTATTTCTCAATCAAAGGATATTTGCCCACATTGGTAATAATTTATTTATTTTTCATTTATCTACTTGATTTCACAAAGTAGTGTACAAAGTATATCTATGAAGGTTTATTTACTGAATTAGTCACATTTTATCCTCACACACTACCAAATCAATAAAATATCAAATAAGAATTAAACAATTTTACTCCGGTATACCTATTTGGATTTAATCACCAAGGGGGAAGCCAACTTGGTTTTCTAGCTAAATATAAATACATGATTTATGGTATATTAGCAAATCACCTGATACCCTTATCACTACAGGATTATTATGTGAGGGGCTAGGCCACAATACCAAGCTTGTATCATTATATATATATATATATATATATATATATATATATATATATATATATATATATATATATATATATATATATATATATATATATATATATCATCCTTAACAAACTTGAAACCAACTTTAGCTTACCTATTATTAGTTCATCTTCAAATCCAAATACCCTATCAAATTTTAAATTATAATTTCAAATTAATATGATATTCACTCAATAGATTAGGATTTACATTTTAATATTGTTGCTTGTTGTTTGCCAATCAAATTTTGTATTATAAAACTTGTATTAGCCAATGTTGGTACAAGGTTTGAGTAGTGTGTTGCAACTAGATTGACCAAATAGAAATTTTGCCTATGTTTTTAACTTATTTTTCTATAAATTACTAATCAATCATCCAAATTTATAACATTCAATTTTTTTCTACCTACAGAACATAGTCAACCTATTAAATTCAGTGTCTTAAAGGCTATCATGTTTACTTTCCTATAGAACATAGTTGACCTATTCAAATGTCTCTTGTAGTATATTATAATTTTTATTCTAGAATAAAATAGACATAGTTGACTCAATTATTATAGGATATTATATTCATTTTCTCATAGAACACAATCAACCTGTTTGACCCAGTTTCCAACAGAGCTTCTATGTTCATCCTCCCAAAGAACATTTTCAACCTAGTATAATGATTATTTATCCTCATTTTTTATAACTATTTAACTTCCAAATTTCATCATGCAATACTTATATGATAATTCTAAAGAGCAAAATCAAATGAACATGATGAACGTCACCAATCCTAATAGGCATACTAATCCACAGTTTGTGATAACTAACCTAGATCAAAGTAACAACCACGTTACCACTAGAACTACTAGCTACAAAACTCCTCCTTACTTTATGTCACTTAATCCCTTATTTATGAAAATAGTACAATATGAAAATTATCTTAAATACATGACTAAAATTATTATTATAATCAATTAAAATACTCAACATAGAGGTAAGGATCCTTCAGTAATTTATAACATCATGATGGGACCTCATTTTAGAGAACCCCATTCACCTTCACCTAGATTTTTCATGATATTTAGGGCAAAAAAATTAATTATTTCCTCCAAAACTTTACCCTATATAGTCTCTCACTCTAACAGTATGATTTTATCCTCCAAATCTTCTTTCACCTCTATGCCCAATATTTCTACTAACATGGTGAGTGTATCTTTTAATGGGCCTACTCCAAATATCCCCACTAATACAAAATTTCATTCAACACATAATGGATTTCATACAACTAATACTTCTCATGATACTACCACATCTCATTATACTATTGCATCCCATGTTACTAGTGAATACCAACTTCTTAAAACCTCAAACATAATAATACATCTAAAATTGGTTTACTAGTCAAAATAGTGCTCAAACTAATCAGTCATTATTACAAAATCTCAACTAAATGGCTAATTTTCAAACTGATAATGTAGATGAAATGATGCATGTTCAAAACCACTTATTGTATCTCCAAAATCAACCTCAATTTACTCAATGATGAGCACCAAATCCTAATTCTCATGACCTCTCCTTAGCGATGCACATGGAAACCTTATACCTCAATGCCCACTTATTAATTAAATTATTAAACACTTAAAAAATGAACCTCTTGTACCTCAAATTACAAACATTGATGTAGGACATATAATTACCACTATCACTTATAATGGATCTGTGGATCATACCTTGAACTTAAAAACTTTTTGAAACCTATAAATAAATTGGGTTATACTTAATACCTTCACTACCACCAAACTCCTAGCCAAAAACCTCTCTAGAGATGCTCTAGATTGGTATAATAAACATAAAACCCACTCCATCACTAGTTTATAGGACTTGGTGAATTCATAGTTCAAGAATTCCAAACTTATGACCTTCCTAGAAAAAAGTTTGCTGATTTTATCAACTATAAACAATTAGAATTTGAAATGAAATAAATTTTCATTAAATGATGAAAATCCTTGTCTAATAAATCTCAGCATAATATGGTGGATGATAATCTCTTCCACTTATTCACTAATGTTCTTCATCCTCAATTATGGTACCGCATTAGGACTCTTTCCCCAAAATATTTAGAAGACTCCCTTGACCAAGCTAAATGTCAAGATTTCCTTATACATCAATTTAAACCTTCCCACCTCTAACATGAATTGGCATGCTTGTAAAAACTAAAAACTGACAAGAAAAAAATTATGGTGTTACTGATACTCATGATTCCATACACATCATCCAATCCATTGCTCCAAACACTATAATGGATAATCCTCATCCACTTCTACCTAATATCAATTTTCATCCTAGTGTTTTATTGCCTCAACAAAATAATATGGATACACACAAATCCCTTTCCTTAATATAAATTCAAAAGTGCCTTCCATGACCTTCAACACAAGACTTTTATCCTAAACATCCTAAAAAACACTAGTATGATCCCAAAAAAAAATTGTTACTCATATTCAAGTTGGGGTCATTCTCATGAAACCAGTTGCCAATTAAGAAATCTTTCTCTGGACTATCTCCTTGGACCCAAATTTAACCATGAATTACTTATACACAAACATCAACAATCCCATGAAATAATGCTTAAATATCATGTAAAAAAATTCAAATGAAGATATAAATCAAGATAATGCTGATATATCTATCTATAAATATCATCTTCCTAACCATAAAGATAAAACCAATAAACCTACCCCTACCTCTAATAACATCTAATGTACCATATATCCTATTTTCAATGATGAGAATGTTTCCACTAGGAATAATATGAGGATATTAGTTTTTTATATTGAACAATACCCATCAAAATCATCCAAATTTATGCATTGTTCAAGACACTTACCCATCACATCTCACAACAATGGGGCATGTGGAACCAACAAACACAAAAATATCACCTTCAACAATGAAAATTGACCATACTTATCATATAATTGATATAAGTTCTGCCCTTCTTCCAACTAAGATACCTCAAGTAGATATCCCTTAAACTTCACATCAACTTTATTATATTCAAACACAAGAAATAATTAATGAAACAACTACATTACCTAAGATAGATCAACCTAGTTCAACCAAACCTAAACTAAATATACATTATCAACACAAATTTAAATGTGCATCTAACCCTCCTTCAAGAGATACATTACAACATTATTCACCTTTATCTAATAATAGTCTAAAGGGTTATGATGTATGGGACCCTATAAAATAAATTTCCCATATTCTATCTCAAATTTCTTTCTTAGAACTTATGAAAATTTCCCATCATCATTGTAATCGACTAATGTATTTACTATTTGAAATAAACATCCCTCATCCTCCAATTGTGGGTCATGAAGCTACATTATCTATATTTGAAGATATGATTATCCAATAGTGTGAAGAAATGTCTATCCATGTGATGAAATGGTAGACACTTATCTTTCACTCATATTTCCTATCTCTTCCATGATTCTCGATGAGATATTGCTTCATACAGATGAACCCCCTCTCTTCATTATCATACAAATAAGAGATATCGAAGTCAAACATACTTTAATTGATTAAGGATCAGGCACTTGTGTTATTTACATTAATTTTATTAAAGCACTTGGATATTCTTAATGTAATTTCAAATCTACACAAAGTACATTTAAGGGATACGATAAAAGACAAATGCCTCATTTAGGTTGTGTTTTAATTTTTATGACCATTCCTCTATTGACTGTTCATGTGAAATTTATTATATTTAACCTATTGCTTTCCTATCATATATTACTCATTCAACCTTGGACACATCACATCAGATCAATTGGCTCATTCAGATGGTAATGTGTTAAATTTCCCTATAATAGTGTTATCTATAAGATTTAAGGTGACATAAACCCTTGGAATTTTGAATAATTCTAAGAATAAGGTGTGTCTAAAATACCTACACTCAAACCTTTACCTAGATTCCATTCCTTGAATAAAAACATTTTAATTATCTTGTCAATTCTACTCGAGGATATAATGGTCTTCCTAAATTAATAGGAAACATTCCTTCTAACCTTCTAATTTTAGAAAATGATGAACGAAATGAGATAATTTTAAATATAAAAACATCATATATCTGTCCTAACATCATTTCTTAATTACCTCATTCTCTTTAAACTCTCTCCTATCAAAAGCCTTTGGATGAAACACCAGATACCCTAACTAAAAATACACATTCTATTCACCATGTGTTTTCAACTGATAAAATAGTTGACTCATGCACTATTGACCTATATAAACCTTATTATAATGCTAGGTATTCTCTATATGACTCTATTTTATCTAGATTTGTTCTAGATAAAAATGTAGAGGTTCTTAGATATCATTCTTCCTTACTACAGTCTCTGTATTCTATTTTTATAGTTCCTTATCTTGTTATAGTACATGATATTATTTTTTCCTCTAATTTTCATAGGTTAAAAGATGAAATACAAATTTACTACACCTCTATTCACTACTAAACCTCTCAAGAGTATGCTTATGGACTATGCCTTGATGGTTCCTTATGTTTTACTAGATTCCATGATCTTTCCAATTTACTTCTTCCTTAGATGTCATCCACTCTACTTCAACCTTTTTTAAAGTCAACCATGCAAATGGTTAACCTTAGTCTAGATACCACTCTATCTTATTCCCTTCTTGGTGATGGAATTATACCATTACCTAAACTTGATCAACTACAAACACATTAGTCAGATGATCGCTATTGTGATATCAATAGAGTTGATAATCATTGGACCAAGGATTATTGTAGACATCAATAATAATAGCATCTCTACCTAATAATTCATCTAATATACCTTCACCATATACTAATAGATGCATTTATTGATTTCATCATACACATAACCATTTTTCTACACATTATCAACAACTCATGTAATACATTGATACATTATGCCCAACCTTTGTATAACCTAAATATAATACTATACCACTTCCTAAACTACTTTTAGAGTATATCCCTAAATATGGAAAAGTATATTTCCTCTGGCATCAATGCACTACACACCATCATGATAGATATCATGTACTTAAACAACATATTTAGGATATTCCATAGCCTATGCCTTCACCATCTCAACCTCCCTCTCTAGTTCATTCGTCGGTAAAGGATTCTCCTTCACTACTACCTACATCTCACAGATTTTAGGACACTAGTCACATCCTTGTCATTTATTATCCCACACAAAAGGTGCCTCATGAGCATCATAATTATTTTACCACACCTACATTTTATATATAGATTATATGAAAGGAATTCTTCTCATGACTTTCTATGAAGATTGATAAGACTCTAATTAATATGAAAATTCAACTAAATAAGGATGTATTAGATGTTATGGATGATATTTTTAGTGATATTTATTAGTATTTTTTAACACATCATCATATTCTACAACATTATTACATGATTTGGCCTTGATTTATGATTATTTATACTATAGATATGTTGATTTTCATTTTCATTTGGTTTCATTTATTTATATATTTTTATGATCTCTTATAAATTATCCTTATAATTTATATGAAATTATATTTATTGTTTATAATTTTTTTCACATGGATTACTTTTTTTTTCTTTATACTTTTATTATTTCTTTTTATCTTCATTTAAAATAAAGATAGTTATTATTATGACATGGTTATTAAAACCACATCCCCATAATACCCTATCTTTACCATATGATTAGTTAATAAAAATAATTCTCATTGTATCTTTATATACATAGATCTCTTTTTATCTTTATCTACTCACTTTATTTCCCTTATCATATTAAGCACACATATGGTTAGGATTTGAGATCACAAACTAGCTTATAGGAAAGGCAAATTATTCAGTTAATCATATCTATATATATCTTACTTCCCAAACCAAAACCTTAATATTATTTATGTGTTTAAATTTTTTACTTCATGTTTGGTTATCCATAAAATCCATAAAATTTAAAATCCAAATAATTTTAAACATGAAGTAGTGATCAAAATGCAAAAAAATATATCAAAAAGTCAAAATCATACCAAAAGATGTGAATTATAGCACATCTCCTATTCCTAATCAAATCTTAGATTACACATTTGGAATCATAATAGGCTCAAGATCAATTATGGTATGGTAGGCCAGTATTTTGGGATAGGGAAATTCAAAATTATTTATAGTGCTACTTAGTTTCTCATGCAAGTACCCAATATTTATAGTAGATCAATGACTTTGTAAGGAGTCATAAGGAATGGATAACACATTGTGGGAAGCTAGGTCCATTTTAAATTTCTTGTGTATATAACCATAGTGACTTGATCTTAGTACTCCATTTATTCATCCATAAATTTTTCTGTCTATTGTGAATAAATATCTTTTGCATTTGAGGGTCATTAAATTCTTTTGACATTCCTATATTCTTAGTACACCTAAAGTATACTTGAGTTTCATTATAAATACCTATGTAATGCTTATTAAACTCCCTTCATTCACTAAAACAACCCTAATATTCCTCCTTGACGAATATGCTTTGTTAATTAATCATCATCTTGGAGTTATTCTACTTGTGAGTTGTAGTATAAGACCTTGGATAGGACCAGACATTCTTCATAAATATATATTTACTCTCTAATAATCATATTACATATTTTATCTCAATGGTGTTCCCTTTGTGAGTTGTAATATAATACCATGGATAGGACCAAGCATTCCTCACAAAATATTCCAAAAAACTTATATACTATTAGTCACACAAATAACTATCAAATTTTAACTATTGAGTTTGTTTTTCATAATTTTCAAACATTTAACATTATTTTTATATTATGACAAATTTTCATAGTTTCTATCTTGATTTACTATGATTTTTTTTTTTTTTTTGATTTGGTATGATTTATTTTCAAACATACTCTTCAAACATTTGATATAACATGTTTACAATTTTAATACAAATTTTTAATACTTCCCATCTTGACTTAGTATTATTTATCTTTTTTTGATTTGATGTTTTTTAATTTTTATTTACACTATTACAAACAAATACTATTTTTACTTAATTTTACCATTTCAATTAAATATATTTTCATTTGTTTGTTTTACACATTTATCATCAAGATTTATTGTGTATTAAATTTTATGATTATTTATCTACTTATTTAAATTATATGTTTTCTTTTTAGCCATGCTTGTGTCTCACATAATTCTATAAAATAAATCCTACATCATATATTTTCTCATAGCATATACATCAAAAACTAAAACACATGTACTAGAATGAAAATAAATACATACATCCATTACACATATACAACTCATAAACCAAGAAATGTACACATTCATATATATATATATATATATATATATATATATATATATATATATATATATATATATATATATATATATATATATATATATATATATATATATATATATATATCAAGACTTTGATATAAAAAACATATATAAAGTACAAGTTCAATATCTAATGACTCTAAAGTTTTGCTCCATCATGTCTATCCAGTAGATGATCCACATTAATTGTAGACGACTTTGATTTTCCCCTCTAAATAATCCACTATAATGAGGTATTAAGGTATATAATACCATCAACCTCTCTCTCTCTCTCTCTCTCTCTCTCTCTCTCTCTCTCTCTCTCTCTCTCTCTCTCTCTCTCTCTCTCTCTCTCTCTCTCTCTCTCTCTCTCTCTCACACACACACACACACACACACACCAACAAATATCTAAAACATCTATTTACATAAAGAAAATTTACAAATATACATCTAGTAATCTATTAAATTACTCAAAACATAAACTGTTACTTACCAATAATATTATCACCAACAATGATCTCCCCATCATCATAACCACCTAAAACCTCCACCATATCCTACCTTTAAGTAGATACTAAACCTGCAACAATAAACTATACATACTGAGGATGTTTCGAAATCCATTTCTCTATCGCCCAACTCTATGTAACCTACATGGTAGGATTTCCATATGACAACTACTCCCTCTTGTGTCTCCACTACCACCTCATGACATATCCATCTCCTACATGCTCTTGGAAGAACCTATAATCCATGTTGTTGATAAATAGTATCCACACCAAAATCCTCACCCTCATTAGTAACCATATCCATATATACCATAGCTACCTCCCAAGCCTTAGGTCTAACTACCCTCTACTACTAAGTTTAACTATTCTAAGGTCTCACTTGACATGGATGGATAATAGGTATATCCATTTTTAATCTTAAACCACCTCTACCCCTCATATCCCTATAATTTCATGCAAAATAATCTATCACTACTATAAGATATGATAGATGTGGTAAACCCAACTATTCAAGAACATGAGCAACATGGTGTGGCTCTACCCAACATGTATAGTGACTAGTAATGCAAGTGTAACCCAAACCAATAACAATAGTAGCCCAAGATGGCTAACTAACTATAATATTTATATACAAATTCCATATATTCTCACCATGTGTAACTATCTATAGTGGTGTGGTATATGGCATAAAATGTACCACATGGTCATGTCACCACCTAACCACATGAGGAATCCTATCATCCATAGGATATCATAACTAAGTTGGTCTATATATATGAAACCACTCATATATCCAATTTTTGATTAAAATAATAGGTTCCATAGTCTTCTTCCTCTCAAGATAACATAGTATACATATCGTGTACTAGCTACACCCAAAGAACTGACCCCATTTTATAAATCAATCTCTACTCTAAAATAGACTAACATAAAGGAACCATATACAATGGAACCTTCCCATATCACTTGTGAAAAATAACAAAAAAATGTCACAAGCCTATCATATCCATCTAAAAGTTGAGAATGGTCAATATATTTACATCAAATAAGTGTACACGTAACTTGATAAAATATCTATCAAAGATTGTAGCCCATAGATCTAAAGATCACCTCTCAACCTTTGACTCTCGGACATCACAAATCATAAGAGTAATTGTTGACCATTTTGACCATAGATCAAAATGGGTCAACCCTCTATAGTCAAAACTTATATAGGGGCTTATTATAATGTCATAGGTTATGTTCTAGTTCATTTGATGTCATTTCATATGCCATTGTAGCTTTGGTTATATCTAGTTTAATCCTTCTATCATTTTATGTCTTAGGGGTCATTTTAGAGTCATATTATAAATTGATAGGTCTTCATAGTATTTAATCAATCATAAACATGAAGAAGGTTTACACAAGTCTCAAAAATTCATCGAAGTGTTAGTAGATCAAGTAATCATTTCCTACATTCCATGAGCAATAGCCCTTCAAGTGATAAAGATGGACTAAAATAGCTATCCCATGTATGCATAGTCATCTAAAATGAATTAAAACCTACATGTGATATGGGAAGGTAATCACATTAAATAAAACCAATCTCCTGGATTTGATCACTTCATGGTTAAAAGAGCTTGTTTGAAGAATAACTAGGTCATCATGGCATGTCACATATGAATGAATAGGGTAGTCTAATTATACATTCTATAAGTGTGATTAAAAAAAATTTCAAGACAAAAATACTAGATAGACATGGAGACCTTCATGCCAAGAGTATCCTTTGTGAAATTTGTATCTTGATGAGATTGTTATCTCAAGATATAAGTCCTCAAAGTTGAATTTGTAGAGTGAAATGTTTGCAAAGTCATCAAGTTTAAGCCTCTGTAAATAGCCACTTTCATTTTTAAAAAACCTTAGTGACCCTCAAATTGAGCAAGATATAATGATGTGCATGAGTTTTGAAGGTGGTAGGAAGTTGATTATTGCTTGATACTTGTTAAAGTGTAGAATTAGTTACCACTTGTTGATGTAGGATATTGGTTTCCACTTATCAAAGTGATGGATTGTTACTTGTAACCTACTGTTGCATACTAGGCATGGTCATAATGTAGTGAGGAATTTCCTTTTTGTAATTCATATGAATGTTATATTGTGTTGTAGAGGGAAATTGATGTGGGTTAAGGTATCGTTTTTAGAGTTATCCACCATATATTAGAATGTATATATAGGGAGATTAAAATCAAAATTAGTTACTATATTTCTATCATATATATGTGTGTAAATAATATCTATAACTAATGTCTTATTTTATAATGGATTGTGATTAATCATTGGATAAGTTCAAAAATACATTGGATAAAAATTCATAGGATTTAGATTTATTAGTGATGGAGTTTTAATATCCAATGTAGTAAATGGGAAACTAAGAGAGGATAAATCATGCTTAGCTTGTTGGATTTGAGAGATAAGTTGTATTTGAGAAGACTGGTCAATGAGTTGACCCTTTCCTTTGTTGGACACTACAAGTTCTTGATCATAATCTAGTATAAATGTTTGATCTTGGTTAGAATTTTATTGATTGTCAAATAATGAAAGAGGTGTTTAGTTGGGTTTTCTAACCAAATAGTGTAACTATCTATGGGAAATTAAGGGGTAATTTTTCCTCCATTTATAACAATCTGAAAAGATGTTCATCTTTATTATCAAATAGTTTTCATGAAATATGATCATTTCCATATTTAGCACTAGGTGGTACATTTACAAGGTACATTAGATTATGTCTATGTTCTATATCAAATGATGTGTGTGTAAAGGTATGTTTATATTATCCTTGTTTAGAACTAAGTGGTGTAATTGGAAGGTATGAGTTATTTCAGTCAAGGTCAGTATTAGATGACATTGTGGCAATGCATTTTTTAATCTTCCTCATCCTCTACATAGTGGTCATACCCATAAAGGTTTTAAACTACCTATTCTTAAAATCAAGGGCTATATAGATAGCCCAACTACCTGTTTATTTAGGCATGTTTAGGTTTATGATATTCATTTTGAAATAGGATTAGATACTTTAATCTTCTCTTGATTTGGTTATGGCTTTACATAGAATAACACATGGAAATGTTTTGAAATAAAACATCTTTCTTTCATCAAGGTAAATGTCAAATTGGAATGCACTAATCAAAGGGTATATTAATGTAAATAGTTTTCATAATCAAAGCTATGTGAATTAAATGTGTTTCCCAAAATTTGAGCACAAGCTTTAGGTACAATGGTTTCAAGTGCAAAAGTTTAATGTTTGGATTTTGAAAAACTTTAAACTTGGTCTAATTGAAAGCATTTGGGCTTGGAAATTTGACTACTTAGAGAAAATTTAGAACCCTAAAATTTATGAACATTGGAAAAAAGGTGGTTTTATATAATATCAAATCAAGTTTAAACTAGGCTTAGACCTTTGACTTATAAAATGGGTTTATCTATTTGTCACCATTAGAATAAGTTTGACTTCGGATTTAGAAAAGAGTTGATTATTATTTATTTTGGAATAGTTTGTTTAATATTAGAGCTCAGAACAATTTGCCTAGAATTAGAACTTGGAAGAGTTTGATTAGAAATGAAACTTGGAACAATTTGACTAGAATTAGAATTTGATCTTGGAATTAGAACTAGTTCAACTTTGAAAAGAAGATTAATTAGAATGGGAACTTGGATTTAAACTTAGAACTAGGTTGAGAAGAAATTAGTGGCACAACAACATAATTTGGACAATAATTTGGAACCTTGGTATTGAATTATAAGTGAAGTTTGAAATTTGGATGAGTACAAGGATTTGATTTTAACTTGGGTATCCTAACAATGTGGTTTAGACAAGAAAGGTAAGTATTTGGACTAAGTTAGACATGTCATTTTTGTTAACCTAAAAATTTAGTTGAGTAATGCCTTTTTGTCCATGTATAAAAATGATTTGGATTTGGACATGGTTTATTTAATTTGGTTTTCAAATATGTATGATATTTTGATAAAATAATCACACAATAACACAAACATTACAAGGTGATTCTAAAAACCAACATAGGTGTACATAAAATTCATTCAAACCTTTGATATACTTGCATTAAGATAAGATTTATAAAACTTTTTATTGTTTTAATAAATTATTATCGTTATAAGTTGTGTTTTAATCCCACCCTTATCTCAAAAGGTGTATATGAGTAAGGAAATATTTGAGGGTTGTTAATTTTGCACCCCTATATCAATGAATGTTCCATGGAAAAATAAAGTATTAAGTTTTTTACTTAGATTTATAGATGATCCTTATATACCTTTTGGTACATGGGCACAAAAATATCTACCAATTGGATGTCAGAATCTAACAAGACATTCACTAAAGGGCCTATTCCCTTTGCAACCACTTCAACCATAAGATTTCATTGAAATGCTACCATAAAAATCAAACTCTAAAGGTAATTTTAGATAAGAAACCAATGAAGTAACCTCAATTTATATACCCTATCACATAAAAAGTTTTGTATAATGATAATATGTTACTTCCTAGTCAATGCACCCCTAAGACCATCAGGAAGGTGATGAATTCCACCTCACATGGTCAAAAGAAAATAAGGGTATAAATCAAATATAAACTTTATGTTTATGGGTCACCAAAAAGGCAAGATCATACGCACAAATAATACAAAAATAAACTCAAGAAACAAGAAGCAAAAACTTATATGAAAGTAAATAACATGGAAAATAAATAAGTATTTCTTTTTTTAGCTTGATATCAGGGTTAAAAGGGTCCCTATCCCAAAAAAAATTATGCCAAAAGAAACCAAAAAGATTTGGATTAACAATATATATTGTTAATGCATTGACCATAGAAAAAAATGATATTTTCCATAAGTTTAGATAACATATATATCCTAAATATAGTTAAACCAACTAAAACCTAAGACAATTACATAGAAAAAAGATCCATCCCTTCTTTAAAAAATTAGTCAATAGACATTCTAGATATTACTCCAAAATAATCACTTCATTTTCATTCCCATCACTACAAATCATATTACTTGAGTCTGATACCTTGGATTTATTCATTAACCAAGAGACATACTTCTCTTGACTAGTTTCCACTAAAGCTGGATAGAAAATTTCCAACTCTTTTCCTAACTTTAGACCCACTGAAACCTCCACCTATAAAAACTTCAACCTCTTTCTATAGCTTCCCTATTCCATATTATATTTTATCTATCCTCTCCACCAAAGGGGATCCTTAAATACACTTCATGCCTTTCCTCTTTCCATCCACTTAATCACTTTCAATCTCCTCATTGACCATCATTGAGTACTCTAGGCCTCTAATTATGAAATTGGAAGTAGTAAATCCTCAACTACAGGAATGGACATAACCTTAACACCTTCCTTATCTTTCTCACTAGATAAAAATTCCTTGAATTCTTAGGAAAAATTGATGAGAGACAAAAACTTAGCTTCTAAAAGACAAAAAATAGATAATGATATAAACCCCAAACCATCTCTGCTGGAGAAAGGCATTACTAGAAAAGGTCCTAATTGAAAAAAAATAATTACTAATAAAAGGCATTGCTTGAAATCCAAAAAAATGAAGAAAACCACCATTTATTTAACTCATTCCCTATACTAAACATGAAGACATATCTTAATGGAAAAAAGGGATGATAGATCTGAGTTAAATCAAACCCTCTTACTTACATCCAGCACCTCCAAACCCATCACCTCCTCCAATTCCTCTGCAACTTCAACAATAAGAATCTAGAAGATGTTAAACAATATTGTCTTGGTTATGTTATGCAAAAATCCCATCTCCTTTCATTTATGTCCACCAAAAACTAATGACAACCCCAATGACTCAATACACTTTGGCTCCATGCTGAAAAAACACAACCCAACCAGCTACCTAAACCTAAAAAACAAAAATGGATCCTGTTTCTATGCTATTTTTGCTTTCTACATTCAAAGAGAGAATTAAGAAACTGAGAAGAAATGGTCAAGGCTTGTATGTACCTGGATGTAGTCATGTGCACCGTAATCCAGACGCTGTGAGAACTCCTCTTTGGTTGTGGAGGATGACACCTGCAAAGGAGAGAGACTAAGACAAAAAGGGCGTTAGATGAGGAGACGGTGCGTTGCCAAGCGAAAGCTTGATCCCAGAAGTATGAAGACTTCCTTAAGGGATGTCAACCCACTGTTTGATAAAAGTAAATTCTGATAAAAGGTAGAGTGATAAAATATTGAAATGATTAAAGACTGAAAAGGAAATGGAAGCAAAGGCTTACCTAAAAGATGATGTCAGCCTGGTCACAGTCATCGACGTCGATGGTCCTACCGGTGTCATTTGTTAAGGTCTACCGATGTCGTTTGTCTACTGACATCGGTGGGGAAAGTGACCAGTGTCGGTCAGGGCAGTAGTCTGTGGATGAGGTCTGGTCGAGTTTTGGTTCATGGACGGGTCTGTGGATGGGTCTGAGATAGAGTTTTGGGCTTGGTTGAATGGTCTGGGGTTCTAGGTCTGAGAGTCTAGTTTTAGTTAATGGTCTGAGAGTTTGTACAGAGGTTTGGGACAATGGACAGAATGTCAAAAAGGGACAGAGGGAATAGGGAGACAGAGGAATAAAGATTTGGGTCTGGTCTGGTATGGTTGATAGTCTGGTCTGAGGGGGGATATTACTTAAAAGCAATAACTCAAAAGATAATGAAAACATAGACAATATACATACATGTGCCTGTTAAAGGAGTTCTACTGATATTTGTACCTGTTGTTGATGCTACTGGTGTGAAGGTCCTGTTGTTGGTGTAGAAGACTGAGGCAGAGTTCCTGTTGCTGGTGCAGAAGCTTGCTGTGTGTACCTAAGGGAGAGAGTGAGAGGTCTGGCGGAAAGATTGGCAGATTGATCAAGTAAAGGAATGGATTCAAGGGTCTGATGAAGAGCCGAGGCAAAGAGAGGGATAACAAATGTAGAAAGCTGTAAAGAAGGCCATCGACGTCAGTCGATAGTTGATCAACTTGGTGGCTGGAAGGCAGGAAAAAAGCTAAAAAATAGCCTTTCATCTATTTTCCCAACTGCCGGGTCAGCAAGTCTGAGGAAGAAACGGTCAAAGGGGATTAAAATGGACAAGAGGTTAAAGGGGAGAAGTTAGAATGGGAGTCTAGGTATTAATATTGGCCATGTGGGGAATGAAGGGAATCCAAGAAGGGTATCCAAGGGTGGTGAGGTGGCAAGGAGAGGGAATTATTAATTTGAAATAAGATAATTATTTCAAATTAATAAGACATAGGTTAGAAGTGGTTAAGTGGACCAAAGGGGACTAAGGGGGGAGAAAGGACCAAGGGGTAGACACGATTTCAGTGTCTACATTTGCCCCTTTTTGTCTTATTGGTTGTTTTGGATGAACTGCAAGAAAAAAATAGGAGGTGGTTGCCCCAGGGGTGGGATAAGGTTGATTTCGTCTTGTTGGTTGTTCAAGTGAACTGCAAGACAAAAATAAGAGGGGGTTGATTGCCCCGATTATGGATGAGGTACATGAGGTTGTTGCCCCAGGGCTGGGATAAGGTTGATTTTGTCTTGTTGGTTGTTCAAGTGAACTGCAACACAAAAATAAGAGGGGGTTGATTGCCCTGATTATAGATGAGGTATTCCCCCTCAAAGCAGGAGTCGAGGGAAGGGAGCCTGGAATCAGGTGCTGATTTGACAAAGAGTGGATGAAGAAGAGTGAGGGTGAATGCTACAAAAGTTGTGATTACACATATACCACTTCACAGGATGGTCAGGTCAAATTGTCACAGGTCGAGGGTCGAGGAGTGCCAAAATTGAAATAACCGAGCCCCAGCATTTAGTCATCTATTGATTGGGTTTTTCAATCTAAGCTGAAGCTCCAAATGGTCATCGTGTTCCACGTATCTCGGGCTCAAGAAGTGCTCCTAGAAACACGAAAATGTCACAAGTAGTGCGGATCAACCAGCTTACGATCCTATACTTGTGAAGGTCAAAAATAGTCTGTGCACAATGTTGCTAACCAGTCGTGAGGTAGCATACATGTAAAAATAACCAAGGCAATGTGGCTTTGGAAGTGGTCAAGGTGAGAGGAGATAAGCATGATCTCCAATAGTCATTAGTCGAGGTGGATGGATGGACAAAAGGATGTGGCCGAGCTAACCTTAGAAGATGTTATGTGATCTGAGTGTTGCCTACATAGCCCTTGTGTGAAGGGCCTCAGGCCAACGTAGTTCTCCCTAAAAGGGAGGAAGGGTCAAAGGGATGGAATTGGTCTTGGTCGAGGGCAAGGTCATGGTCAAAAGGAGGAAAGAAGGTTTGTCCATCAGAGAGATGAACAAATAAAGGTGGTCGAGCTAACCCCAGAAGATGTCGTGTCATCTGAGTGTTGCTTACATAGCCTCAGTCTTAGGGCCTTAGACCAATGTAGTTCGAATTAGTTGAGAAGATTGGTCGATGATTGGTTTGGTCATGTGTCAAAATGATGAGGAGAAAAAGATGTTACAGCCTTTTCCAAATGGTGTATATTCTGCAACATTGGTTGAGGGGTCTTTCATCCCTAGCAATTTTCCATATTTGTGATGGATGTATACTAAAGATGAATTGAGGTCTATTTATGCTTCAACAAGTATTGGTTTATGCTTAACATAAATTGCATCTGGTCAATAGTTTCCATGTGTATTGGTGTCCATAGAAACTAGTGTGAATAGGCTATGGGAGTGGCCTAAAAAAAAGAGTTGAGTTGAGTTGATTAGGTTTGACAAGTGATGAAGTTGAATGTGACCAAAGTGTAGAAGAAGTGAAAGGCATATTACTCTTTCATTGACAAGGACCAGAATGATAGCATAGATAGGGGTTGTTAGAACCAAGAGCCCCATTCATGCATGACGTCGTTGACCATATGTTGTGTTAGAGAGGTAATCGAATCACTTTGACATTAAAGTGAGCTTGAAGTCCCTTGAGCAAGTGATAGGAGGAGGATAGGGTAACCCATTTTAGAGTAGAGATAACTTTGTCCCTTTTTATAGGAGACCCTGAGACAACTACAAGCCAAGTCCATGATTTTTGATTTTTGATTTTTTTTTTTTGGTGCAGACTGATCAATGCAAGAAGTCTGCATAGAGATGTCATTTGCTTGGTGGTTATTTGTGAAGCTGATCAATGCAAGAAGCTTCTAAGAAATATTGTTGTTTGTAGCAAGAGTTAGTCATAGCCATCCTTCGAGGGAGTGGTCTATATTTTGCTTTATATATAAGGGCTTTGAATAGCTATCCTTCGAGGGAGCAGTCTATTAGCTACAATAATGATAGTACAACTGTCCTTCGAGGGAGCAGTCTGCCTTTTGATTCTAATTTGGTGACCTTGGATATTTTGACATCTTGATTTGTTTTGACAGAAATGTGAGTCATGGACAAGATTATAGAAGGTCAAGGGCTCCCTTTTATTAGGACAAAGCATCCATACTATATATAAAGGGGTATATAGGATTTGTTAAGGGGAGTAGGGTTGAAAGGAATGAGGACTAAGAGGATGGGGATTGCTCAAGGGATGAGCTCAAGGTAAATGTCAAGTGGATGAGTATTCGACTAACAGTAGAATGGTCACAGATGCAACGCATTAAGAGGCTCAGGTTCTAGCCGTCCATCAAGAGAAGATAAATGATACGTCCCTGATCCATACTTGTGCATGATAATGAAAGGTCTGAGCTAATTAGGGGCAAACTTGCCTCATTTACTTCGCTCCATATTGGTCATGTGCTGATTGATGATGGTTTGAAGAAGTGATAGGTGCTTGGTTGGTTGATGTTTGATGATTGAAGTTTGGTTGAGGTTTGGTTGGTTCTGGTCAGGGTCATGATAGGAAGTTTGATTGATGATTGGACTATGTGTGGTCGAGGTCTGGTTGAGGTTATGATAGGAAGGTTGATTAATGGTTGGTCGAGACTTGGTCGAGGTTTGGTCAAATGTATGGTCAAAGTTGGTTGAATGTTTGGTTGAAGGCTTGGTTGAATGTTTGGTCGAGGTCAGGATAAGGTTGGATTCCCCCAGTCGCTTAGGGAGAATGTTGGATAGATTGGTCAAGGTTGGTTGAGGCTTAGTGGTCAGATGGACTGTGTTGATATTGAATAATGGGGTCAAAGGTGGTAAAGGGACCATAGTTTGGCGTGGAGATCCCGATTTAGGTGATGAGGTTTGAGAAGCATGGGTCAGTGTTGATGATTTGTCGAAGAGGTGGTCAAGAGGGTCCTTGATGAGAAGGGAATCCTTTTTCTGGTGTTGACGAATGATAGCTTTGAGAGTGCAACAACGCTCAGTGTCATGTCCCAGAGTGTGATGATAGTGGCAAAATTTAGAGTTGTCAAACCAAGATGGCCTTGATCTGAGAGTTGATGAGTGGGGTGGTGTTGAAGGTTTATTGATGATGTGGTCGAGAAGAAGGGTGTCATTCTCCAGACATTGGTGAATGGCAACCTTGAGGGCACAACAATGCTCAGTGTCATGCTCAGGCGTGTGATGATATGCACAAATGCGAGTGTCATCGAACCAGGGCAGTTTTGGTCTGAGAGATTGATATGGTTTAAGCGGTGGAAGATTGATGCAAGAAGACTACAACAATTACCATAACAGCAAGGCATAAGAACCTGCTAATGGGTCTAGATGTTTTGTTTCAATGGGGATTGATGACTTTGGTTTGAGAGGCGTAAGAGGCATTGGTCAATGGATTGGAGGAGATATATGTCTGATGGTTTGATAGAGTAATGGAGGCGACTTGTCTCTGTGCAGTATGGGAGTGGGAAGCACCCCTATTAAAGTGGATGGATGTGGGCCCAAGATTGAGGGTAATGATGAAGGTGGGGGAGGAGGCCTCCGTTGTGGTTTAGTGGCCTTCATTGGTTTGGGTTGAGGGCCACCTTTGTGCGAGGTGAGGTTAGATGCAGGTTTGAGTTTAGATATGGATGGAGGTGAGTGAGATGTAGCAATCTCAGGCAAAAGGCAAGAGGAAACCATGATTGGGTCTTCCTCGATCAAAATGGGTGAAGAGACTAGTTCTTCTCCTAGTGGAGAATAAATAAGAGAGTGCGGCTCCTCAAGAGGGTAGAAGGCAGGGATGATGGTGCCTTCTATTTGTGCTTGAGGAGTAGGCAAGGTAGGGTCTTCAGATGAAGGTAGGGCTAATGGCATTGGCATGGTCAAGGCGTCCTCCAGTATAAGAGAGGTAGATGGAGGACTAATAGGAGAAGAAAGTTCTTCATCCTGTGATGGAGGAGGTTGGTCAGGGATAAGAGGCAAGATAGTGTTGATTGTGTGAATATTATGGTCTTGGGGGTCATTGATCATGGTTTGGACATTGTTTTGAGTAGGAGGATGGTTTGGGAATGGTTGTTTGAAAATGTCGATGTGTTGGTTGGGTGGGGAATTCGGGTTGTCCAAAACAAGATCTCCCTTGTCGATCATGTCTTGGACTATGTTTTTGAAGGTTCGGCAATTGTCGATGTCATGGCCGTGGATGAAGTGAAAGTGACAGAAGTCGGCCTCCCTATACCATGTAGGGATGGCTTTTGAAGGGTTGAATTGAGGTGGTTGGATTAGAGGGAGATTGAGGACCCCTTGCTTGACAAGTTTTTCCAAAACGGAAGCATATGATTCTCCAAGTGGAGTGTATGAACGCTGGATGTACCGTTGTTGGAATTATTTGGTGATGCTTGGAGATGTAGAAGGTTGAGAGTAATTAGTTGTCATCGAGGATGGTGATCTAATGACCAAAGTGTTGGCCACTCCTTTGGGTTTGGATTTGGTAGAAGAATAAGGTCTAGAAGAAGAAGGGGCATTGGTTTTTGCATTGGTATTACGAAATTTGACCTTATCCTCTTCAATGGCATGGAGTTCAAGCTTTCGAGCCATGGTGAAAGCTTCATCAAAAGTGCAGAATGTCTGAATCCACAAGGTAGAAGAGATGTGCCTGGCACATGCTCGAGAAAAGAGCTCGATGAGCTCAGGTTGAGGCAAGGAGAAGGAGAGTTGGTTAATCAAGCCTCTCCAATAGGTGACAAAATTGACTATTGATTCGTCATCGAATTGCCTAATGGAGTAGAGGTCTGTGATTGAGACTTGTTTGGTGATGTTGATAGAAAAATAGTCAAGAAATAATTGTGCAAGTTGAATGAATGAAAAGATAGAATGTCTGGCAAGAGAGCTATACCAGTCAAGGGCAGGGCCAGCAAGCGACATGGGGAATGTGCATAAAAGTAATGCATCGTCATGCGCTATAAGATAGCAGGCATGTCTGAATGCCCGTAGATGTTGTTGTGGGTCCTCCTTACTCTAGAAGTGAGTAAATTTTAGAATCTCCCATTGGTTGGGGTATGGTCGGATAGGGACGGAAGGATGAATGGGTTTGTTGCAAATTTGCTCATACAAGAGAGCATCGCGTGAACCAGAGATAGAGGTCTTGAGACTGGACATTTTATCCATCAGCATTTTGATGACGTCTGCTAACGGATTGGCAGACGAGGTGCCCCCTAGGTTGTAGGGCACTTGAAAGAGGCTAGAGGAGGCATACGACGTAGTCGGTTGCGGTTGTAGGGGTGCAACATATGGATGACTAGTCACAGGGATAGATGCAGAGGCCAAGTGTGGTTGGGTTATGGAAGTAGAAGGTATAAGTTGACTGGATACCGCCAAAGGTGGTTACATGATGGCACTGGTAGAAAGGGAGGTAGACACTCCTACATTTATGGGCACAAGAGTGTGAGGGGTCGAGACAATCAAGTTCTGGTATGATGTAGAACTTGGTTGAATTGCATGTGGTTGAGGGGGTAATGGAACCCCGATGGAGGTTGGTCTAAAAATAGATGTGGAGGCCAAACTTTGCATATTGGCCATGGTCGGGTTAATGGTTGAGGCAAAAGGTTGGGTAGCGAATGGTGTCGATGTCACTGCCGCTTCACCCGAAAGGTCTCGCGTTGGGTTTCTCGCAAGATAGTTTTGGAGGGCTTTGACATTGAGGTCCAAGAATCTTTTGAAATCTTGGTCCCCTTCAGGGATGATGGGGGTCTGAGTCAGGGTAGGAGTTCTTTTGGTCTCTGAGTGGAACTCCATTATAGGACTAGTTAGGGACGAGGGAGCATGGTCAAGAAGAGCCTTGGTTTGATTGTGCGTCAAAACCATTCAAGGCAAGAAGAGGGTCAGGTTCTAGAATCTGTGTTTTTTTAGTTTCAAAAACTTAGAATGAGGTTTTGGTAGAAAAAAGGGTCGGGTTTTAGGCTGTTGTTTTGGAAAAAAGGACTATGACAGTGACTGACGTCGGTTGAAGAACAAATGTCGGTGAGAAAAGATGGCCGACGTTAGTGGTAAAACTGATGTCGGTGGAGGGATATGACCGATGTCGGTGGTAAAGCTGATGTCAGTGACTGTGGTTTCTAGAAACATAGAAAAATTGAAGATTATTGGAAAAAAGGAAGAAGAACGTCCTCACTAGCTCAAAAAACCAGATAGGAATAGAAAAACAGAGATGGAGATAGACAGGCCCTAAGCGTTAAATCCTAAGAATCAACTTTTAGAATACTGTGGCTTATGCCTTAAAGTGATTTTTGGGAGGTTGGCTATTAGAAGGGTCCTAGAAGAGGTATTCTATGGATGGTTTCAAGTTTTGTTTAGGTGCTCAAGAAGTCTGAGTTAGGTTCTGTACATGGCCTGGTGCTAAGGAGCAAGCTCCCCTCACTTCACGAGTCCAGTGATAAGCTGGTCTCGCTTAGCCAAAATATACTTTCCCTAGAGATTAGACTCTGCCAGAGAACAGAGTGGGCTTTCCCCTTGGTGATGAAATCCAAGTAGGATCATCGGGATGGGTAAGGTATCCGCTGGGGGATGAAATCCCAGTCGGGCCTTATCTCAGGTAAGTTTGATGTTTGATTTGGTGCAAGTGGTTCAGTTGTGTAACATCAAGTGGACTACAATTAATTCAATATGTGGTTTGTTAATTACTAAGTGTGGACTAAGAAATGCAAGCAAGCAAAAATGCAATGCAACGTGTTTTAAGCCCCAAGTCGAAATGTTAAGTTTGAATGAAAACAAGTTGAGAAAGGGTTGAATGATATGATTTTTGACTAGTCTAGAAATGCAAGAAAAGAAAAGAAAAGTTCTTTTTATTCCTGCTTATGATGTCATTTAGAAGAGAAGAAAGAGGTGAAAAGGGAGGATCCTAATGCACCCTATATGAATGAAAAGAAAAGGAACCCAAGGAAGAACCTAAGGTCCCACCGGGTGTGCCAGAATGTTTCTATGCTATTTTTGCTTTCTACATTCAAAGAGAGAATTAAGAAACTGAGAAGAAATGGTCAAGGCTTGTATGTACCTGGATGTAGTCGTGCACACCATAATCCAGATGCTGTGAGAACTCCTCTTTGGTTGTGGAGGATGACACCTGCAAAGGAGAGAGACTAAGACAAAAAGGGCGTTAGATGAGGAGATGGTGGGTTGCCAAGCGAAAGCTTGATCCCAGAAGTATGAATACTTCCTTAAGGGATGTCAACCCACTGTTTGATAAAAGTAAAGTTTGATAAAAGGTAGAGTGATAAAATATTGAAATGATTAAAGACTAAAAAGGAAATGGAAGCAAAGGCTTACCTGAAAAATGATGTCAGCCTGGTCACAGTCGCTGACATCGGTGGTCCTACCAGCATCAGTTGTTAAGGTCTGCCGACATCGGTTAGTCTACTGACGTCGGTGGGAAAGTGACCGGCGTCGGTCAAGGCAGTAGTCTGTGGATGAGGTCTGGTCAAGTTTTGGTCCATGGATGGGTCTGTAGATGGGTCTGAGACAGAGTTTTGGGCTTGGTTGAATGGTCTGGGGGTCTAGGTCTGAGAGTCTAGTTTTAGTTAATGGTCTGAGAGTTTGTGCAGAGGTCTGGGATAATGGATAGAATGTCAAAAAGGGATAGAGGGAATAGGGAGATAGAGGAATAAAGATTCAGGTCTAGTCTGGTCTGGTTGACAGCCTGGTCTGAGGGGGGATATTACTTGAAAGCAATAACTCAAAAGATAATGAAAACACAGACAATATACATACTTGTGCCTGCTGAAGGAGTGTTGTTGATATTTGTACCTATTTTTGATGATGCTGGTGTGAAGCTCCTGTTGTTGGTGTAGAAGACTGAGGCAGAGTTCCTGTTGCTGGTGCAGAAGCTTGTTGTGTGTACTTGAGGGAAAGAGTGAGAGGTCTGGTGGAAATATTGTCAGATTGATCAAGTGAAGGAATGGATTCAAGGGTCTGATGAAGAGCTAGGGTGAAGAGAGGGATAACAGACGTAGAAAGCCGTTAAGAAGGCCATCGATGGCGGCAATATCACTGACGTTGGTCGACAGTTGACCGACCTCGATGGCTGGAAGGTCGGAAAAAGGCTAAAAAATAGCCTTTCGTCCATTTTCCCAACTGTCGGGTTAGCGAGTCCGAGGAAGAAACGGTCGAAGGGGATTAAAATGGATGAGAGGTTAAAGGGGAGAAGTTGGAATGGGAGTCTAGGTATTAATATTGGCCATGTGGGGAATGAAGGGAATCCAAGAAGGGTATCCAAGGGTGGTGAGGTGGCAAGGAGAGGGAATTATTAATTTGAAATAAGATAATTATTTCAAATTAACAAGACATAGGTTAGGAGTGGTTAAGTGGACCAAAGGGGACTAAGGGGGGAGAAAGGACCAAGGGGTAGACACGATTTCGGTGTCTATAGATCCCATCAAAAATAAATCTATTCCTTATGAGCATGTTACATGAATCCATCTATCTTTCAACCTTGACATAAATTCAATAATTAATGATGATGACATCACCCTACCTCCAACTGAAGGCATACCATAAAACAAAATCACTGCCACCTCTATCATAATTTTAATAATTTTTTAATTTTAAATAAATTAAATCAAAAATTTAGAGTTCAATATACTTAATACCCACATATTCATTCCATCTTTCCTTAATATTATCAACTCTTAAAGTCATTGGTTGATCTATTCTTCTGTTGGCCAGAAAATTAGCAACTCAATTTCTTTCTCAAAATCAATACGAACACTTGTGCTCAATAAATTGATTTAGTTTAGGCCAAATAATTGCAATATATTCTCTAATTTCCAAGATTTTCACTTTTGACTTTTCAAATCTTGAGTAACCACCTAATAATCCCCTTCAATTTCCAAAGAGGAAATACCACAATCCAAAGCTAGCTCAATACCAGAAACCATCACCTAAGCTTCCACTTCATTATTTATTCCATCAACTAGTTTCAAAGACATCACTCTTATTAAGGATCCACTACAATCTTTGATTACATATCCATCCCTTAAAGCTCCTATGTTCCCTCAATAATCCTCATCAAAGTTTAGCTTAAACCACCCTGGTTGTGGAGGAATCCAAATTGCTTCCTTTCTTTTCCTCTTATTCTTATTATCTATAATTGACCCTTTAATGGGGGAAAGCTTAATATTTTTCCATTTATCACACATCTACATATCCCATTGAGTCAAAAAACCCAATTTATTCTAAATTTGAGATAACACCACTTCAAAAATAGAAAGCTCTATTTATCTTAAAATTACATGCAATGGACATTCTCTATCTTCAAAAATATAGGAATTTATTTATTTGTAAATTTTCCAAATAATAATAGCTCGATTACATCTCCATAAGATATATATCAAATGCTTCACATCTCCCAATGGCCAAGAGGAAAAGGCCTAAAAAAGAGTAGGTAGCCAAGCCCACGCCCAATAGAATTTACTACATGACCATATCCAACACCAATTGACAAAAGAGAATTTAAATAATAAATGATCTCTAGTTTCTTCTTCAACCTTAAAAGGATAGTATGTTGAGGGTCCAATAAACCCATTTTATTTAGATGATCTTGTGTAAGAATGCGACTCTAAACTACCAATCATGTAAACTTTTGAAGACCTTCCTTTCCTTAACAAAGGATATTTTCCCATGATAAAGAAACATCCATAGCTTTGTTTATTTGATAACTTAGTTTTATTAAATAAACACCAGATATAACTCCAATCCAATGTAGTTGATCTTCTTTATTATTGAGAAATATTTTCCTAATCATCAAACTATCTTCTAATGCCTTAATTTTGGCCTGAAGAATAGAAAGATCTGATAGACTTTTCCATTTATAGTCTAATTTCAATTCACTATAAATAAGTTCCAAGTAATCCACCACCTTATATCCCCAAATATTTTCTAAAAAACCTTTGATCTCTAATCCTTCAAACATTTTTCCCAAATGGTGAAGCCCATTCCAAGAATCCTACCAGAAGTCTTCTTTCCTCCCATTATTAAGTATCCATGAAACATGAATCGATATGATCGATCTACATTTAAACATGAAGTTCCAAACATGAGAACCTATGAGCAGGTTCACTACTAATACAATTCTTTATGAAACTTCAAAACCTAGATATTTAGCTTGAATAAGTCTGCACCATAGCTTATTAGATTCAATTAACATCTTCCAAACCAATTTTCTCCCCAAGGTAAGATTTTTCATTTGAATATCTTTTATACCTTCTCCACCTCTCTATTTCCTTTGGCACATGTTTTCCCATTTCATCTAAGAAATTTTCTTATCCTATCTAGAACCTTGTTAAAATAAATCTTTCATAATATTGTTCATTATTTTAAGACCTTGATCTAGAGGTCTCAAAACTAAAAAAAAATATGTAGGAAGAGCACTCAAAAATGCTTTAATCAATGTGATTCTACTAGCTAGAGATAACATTTTACCTTTCCATGCACTTAGGTGTGCTTTAAATATTTCTAACAATTCCCTCCAAAATTTTGCTTTCCCTGATCCTTTGAATAAAGTAACCCCTAAATATGTGTTATGAAGATTATCAATCTTGAAACCTAATATCCTTCTAAAATTTATTTCTTCCTGATACAAACAATTGACAAAATAAATTTCAAACTTACCTTCATTCACTCTTTGCCCATAATATTCTTCATATTTTTCCAAAACTCTCTTTAAATCTATCACTTCTTCACCAACTACCTTACCAAAGAGAAAAATGTCATCTGTAAATTGATGATGAGTGAGAGTTTCCATATTATCAATTATTTAAAGACCTTTCATCCTATCACTTATTTTGGCCTCTCTTACTAATCTTCCTATATTTTTTTCCATCAAGATAAAAATAAAAGGGGATAGGGGATCCCCTTTACTTAAACCTCTACAAATATTAAAAACACTTGATGTACTACCATTTACCAACATTAAAAAATTATCACTTTAAACACAATTGAAGACCCATTCACACCAATCCTTGTTGAAACCAAATTTCTATAAGATTTTAAATAAGAACCTCCAATTAACCCTATCATATGCATTACTTATGTCTAACTTAACAATCATAAATTTTTTATGGTTATGTAATATAGAATGAATAATTTCATGTTCCATAATTATCCCTTATTAAATACTCCTACCAAGAAAAAACCAAACTTGTTCTTTAGATATTAACTTTTCTAGCAGTGTCTTTAGTCTAAAAGTGATGGTCTTAGAGATGATATTATAACCATATTACATAAATCCATTGGTCTATAATCACTTAAGGAAGTTTAAGTTTCACCTTTAGGAAATAGTGATAAAAATGTCACATTCAAATATGCAATAACCTTTTTCTTTATTTTGGATGCTTCCACCATTTGCCATACATCTACTCCCATAAATTCCTAGAAGGATTAGAAAAAGGTTATTGAGAATCCATCTAAAGCTTTAGTTTTATCCTTAGCCATAAATAAATCCACATTCATAACCTCTTCTAGATAAAAGGGATCCAAAAGCTTGTCATTCATAGCTTGAGAGATCAAATCAGGAATATAGGGAAAAAAGAAATTTTGAGCTTCCCCATCTAAAAACTCTTCTTCATTCAGTAAGTTTTGAAAGAATCAAGCAGATTCAACTTCAATTTCTTTTGGAGTTTATAAAAAACCCCACCTTGATAGAATACCATATATCCTAGTGACCTTTTTTCTTGATTTAACTGAAAGATGAAAATATGAGTTTTTGTCACCATATTTGAGCCAATTTTCCCTAAATTTTTGTTTCCAAACAATATCTTCTCTACACAAAATTTATTCATAATCCTTAATCAAGGATTTTTCAAGATCATAATCCTACACATGCATTCCCTATTTAAATATTTTATCATTTAGGCTATGAAGCTCAGATTCAATCCTTATTTTTTCTTAAAATATGTCAAAGTTTTCGTTATTCAAAATCTTGAGTTTACCTTTTACAAAATATAACCTTTTACACATTTGATACATTATAGAACCTAGAAGTAACTAACATTGATTCCACCAGTGTTAAACAAGCTCAAACAAAGAGGGATCTCTAATACACAATAATTAAAACATAATACGACATCTATGATGGGGGAAATCAAAGTCAATTTTCAAGTAAATTGGTTAATGATCTAAGCCTACCTGTAATAAAACCCAACAATCTAATTTCCTTTTGCTTTGGTTCTAAGGAGAAGAAAATAAAAATATTTCCAATCTCTCTAAAATATTCTTAGCCCCAAGATGCCTATTATTCCAATTAAACCAACTGTAATTTGATTCAACATCTTCCAAATTATTATTTGAAATAAATAATCCTAAATATTGAGAAATTATAGAACCAAAGATCACTCATCCTTGCTTATCTTTACATCTAAAAATAGCATTAAAATTTCCCCCTAAAAAAATCTTTTTAGTCCAAAACTTGTCCAAAATATTAGAAATTTTAGACCATAATATAAGATCAAAGAAGCCCCCTAAGGTCCATACACATTTAACATCAAAAACTATAAATCAGAAAGAAAACTAGAAATCTTGTATACTTTCCAATTTTTACCTAGGTCAACTAACTCTAATTTAGTTGAAAAGGGAGACCAAAGAAAATCCAAGCCTCTTGACACTCCTATTACTTTTTAAAAAAACCTTGCCAACATTATCAAAGCATACTCAAAAAACCTTTTGCTTCACCTGCACTTAACGTAGTTTCTTGTAACATGAAGACATCCAGTTTTTCCACATTGAGAAGATATTTTATCAAGCATATTTTTTAGGGGAATTTATACGCCTAACATTCCAATAAATTACTTTCATTTCTCCAATGGAGGATTTCATTATTTACAAGTACCTTTGTCAATTAGAGTGTATTTTTTGGGGTTATGGGGACTTTAATGTGTGATAAGAGGTTGGGTGATTGGCTAATGAATGATAGGTTGTGTTGGTTATAGGAGGATTGGTCCAAAATAATATCTTAGTAAAAAATGGGCTCTTGGTCAAAGATAGGATTTTCAACAAGGGGATCTTAGATGAGGAGCTTATAAAATATGCCTATGTTGTCAAAAATATGGTCATAAAAACTGGAAGGTAGACCATGGTTCTCAAATAGGGCCTTGTAGCATCTATAAACACTTCTAAAGTTCCTTGTTTACCTCATAGAATCTTATCTTCTATAATATATTCTTTATATTTCCTACCCATCTTTCTTTTTATCCTTTAATTAGGGTGGGAAAGTCTAAACTAATTTTAGAATATAAAGAGAACTTATTTAGAATTCAACTCCCCTTTTGAATCTTCTTCCAACTCATCTTTTGAGCCTTATAAATCCTCTTCTTAAATCACAACTTCCTTATCTTCTTCCCCTAAAATATCCTTATTATTTAGAGATAAAGAGTTTTGTTGATTTTTAACGACCAACGATCCAATGGGTTTTGATTCCTATTCAATAAACTCATAACTCTTTATAATTGAATATGGAGAGATTCCATCCATTATTCTTAATTTTTCAAGTAGTTCTTTTGTTTCACCTATTTTCTAATAATGCATCTTCCATTCATCCTTAACCACCTTTATCTGATCAATTTTTTTTCTATGTTCCCTTCTAAACTTGATTATGCACCCTTTAGGTCTTCTTAGGCCTCCATTGGGATACCATTTATACTAATATGGTTTGAGGAGAGCTTCTAACCTTATTGAAAAAAAATTGTCTATGACCTAGCTGATAGAACTTATAACATCTAAAAGGGTTTTTCTCTATATATATACTTTGGTTCCAAATCCTTCCCTCATTTTTTATAATAATATGTTCTAGAATGTCTTGATCCAAATCCAAAACAATTCTAACTCTAGCATATCTTACCCTTACACCTTTTAACAAAGATTCATCCACTTTTAACACAAGGCCCACCAGACTTCCCATGGTAGACAAACAATATTTGCTCCAATGTTCTAAATATAAGCCATAAAATCTTATCCAAATTGGATAACTTCTTTTTTGAGCTATCAATAGATACAAATTAGGGATCCATTTTTCAAGCCACAAACCCACACCATTAATATACTAGTAATTATTTTCAAAAACCTTTTCTTTTCATTCCTTAGACTAAAAAAGAACCACAAAAAACCCTTTAGGAAGAAGTCTTACTAAAATAGTAGAACCCCATTGCTCCTTGATCCAAATTTTAATTACTCCAATCATAAGCCATTTTCCCATGCATTTACAGATTAGGGCACAATGTGTTAATTGATTAATTTTGGATATAAAAGGATCTAAAACCCACTTCAAAACCCTAGATTCACCAATCTTCACACCATCTCCCAATGCTTCTAAATGCTTATCCAAATAAACTCCTATCAAATCATCTACTTCATTAGAGGTTATGGATTAATGTTTTTCCTTTAGACCTACCCTAATTTTGTCCATACTTGAAATAGAGGACTTGATAATTCTAACATCCTTATCTAAATTTTATTCTTGGTTCTTTACCTTTTTTCCTTACCAACTGGTCCCTAATTTTCTAGACTTTGCTTCTTCATCCCACCATTCTCTATCTTCCTCAATCACTATTGCTAGTACCTTTTTCTAATATTTCTTACCATGGTTTCTAGTTTCTCTCCCTCCCAAACCTAAAGATTTGAAAATCACCTATTTCCCTACCCCTATCTACAAAATTGTATCCTTCCCTTGTACTTGATGTTGTCCCTTATCCTACTCCTTTTCCTTGAATTTATCCTTCTCCTTCTCCCTATTATGCACCATTTTGCCTATAAACAAATTTTTCTTATAACCCAAATGAAAATGAATTTATTTTAATCCCAAATTGACATGTGTAGAAATGAAATGTACTTTGATTATAATCTAAAACCTAATTTTCAATCAAGGTCCTAAAAAAATATACTTAGAATTTTAAGGTAGGCAATAAATTTAGCTTTGAAAGATCTCTTTTTTTTTAGAAAAGTGATTCCATTGATATATAAGTAGGTTCAGTTTCACCGATTACATAGTAATTTCATCGATTACAAACATAACACATAGAAAGTATGAAATGGATAATTCATTGATTGTCAAGTCAAATTCACTAATTGATAGGTAATTTTTTTATTTATAGAGCCATTCTGTCAATTTAAAATCTACACATAAAACCAAATAGAAAGAATGAAATGGTGAATTTGATAATTAGCAGGTTGAATTCACTGATTATATGTTAATTTCATTTATTCTAGAGTAATTTTTCCTATTACATAATAATTTTTCTAATTTTAGATAAATTTCATCTATTCTAGAAGCTCCAAATATAATATAATAAAAAGTATAAAAGGGTGAATTCACTGATTAACAGGTTGAATTCATTGATTGGTAGGTCAAATTCACCATTTATAAATCCATTTCATTGATTTCAAACTTGCACATAGAATATAATAGAATAAAAAGTGTGAAATGGTGAATTCACCAATTAACAGGTTGAATTCACTAATAGGGAAGTAAAATTTAAAAATTTTAGGGTTACATTCACCCTTTACTAGGTTGAATTCATTAATTTCACCTAAAACAAATATTAAATTTTTTTTAAGAACAAAGGTGAATCAAACTAGCTACTATGTTATTTATAGTAATTATAAGAATGTTAATGGTCTTAAAGAACTTATTGGGTGCATCAGGTCCCACTAAGCATGCCATTATGTATATTATAACTATGAAAGAGGATATTCAATTTATTAGTGAAATAAATAAATAAAAACTTGATGAACTAACATTTTAAACCTAATCACTAGGTTGATATATATGGAAAACAAGAAAGAAATACAAATTAGAAGACAAAAAACTATGTTTCTAACTTCCTTGGAGATTTTATTTTGAACCAATTTGAATAGGTTGAGCTCTGATTGTACTCTTAGAAGTCTTTATCATTAATTAATTCTACATGTGGGTAACATCTCTTTTATGTGCACTTGATTCTTTGCTTGCCTTGGCATGATAATGTTGAAGCTCCTTATATAATTTGCCAAAGTAAGTTTGCAAGAAGAATATTGTCTATAATAATCAAAGGCCATTGTATTTATATAATTTTTGGATGTTTGTGAACCACTGATCTAAGATCAATATCAATGCTGGAGGATATGACATCAAACTCATGATCACACACATGAAGTATGCAAGAAATGTCATTCAAGGCCTTTTTGGAGCATGGAAGTAATTTTAGAAAAAAAGTATAATCATTGGTCCTCTTGGAGTGTGTAAGATAGGTGTAAGAAGAAGAGTGTGTAATAGGGCTATAATAGCTTTATTTCACTCCTCTTTCCCACTGAATTATTTGAGTGACATCACATATGCAAGGAAATAATTTAATATTTATTTTAGGAAAATAGATCATTCTAAATTTGTGAAATTTTCCATTAGAGGAATGAATAGGTTAATCAATAAAGGTGACTAATTGGTAGTTATAAGAATGGTAACCTTTGAAATGTTATTGTGTTAATCAAATATTCATTTAATTATCTTTTAATAACACTTGTAAAGGGTTGGTTTGATTCAATATGTGATACATAATATTTATGATGTAATACAATCAATTGCCCCAATCAAGGATGTGTCATTGTGATTTCGGGTAGAAAGGAAGTTGTGCAGGTAAAATAGGTCCATTGGTTAATTCCTTTTAAATTTGCATGTGATTGTATAAAGTCATTTCAAATGAATTTTAGAGATGAAAATGATTAAAATAAAGTATCTACACATACCTAGGTGTGTATAACATGCCTTTCCTTTACATGAGTCTAACTTGAGTGATTTTATAATGACTGGCATTCAACCAAGAGCATGCTATAATATATAATCAGTGCATATAATATAGAATTTAAATAATTTGAAATTATTGAAATTAAAATGAACAAGGTTAATAGTACACCTATGTATTAATGGAACCATATTGCATTCTATAAATTTGATTTGAATGTAATATTTATTATGAAGCCTTAGAGCTAATATTACAATAATTTAGAAACCTTCAAGTGCATATATATATATATATATATATATATATATATATATATATATATATATATATATATATATATATATATATATATATATATATATATATATATATATATATATATATATATATATATAATAGAGAGAAAGAGAGAGAGATTGGAGGAAAACATTCCCATAGCTTTGTTGAAAAGGTGATTTTCCACATGACCATTAAACATATCTCAATTGTGGAACCTAATCATACTTATAACCTAGTGATTGTGAGTGATCCAATTAAATCACACTATATATAGGTGAAGATAGATGATTCAAGTAAGTATAACATATAAAATGTGTAAGATTTATTGAATTAGTCACCTCAACCTTACCAAAAGGTGACCTAATTACTATAGTATATTGGCTCAATAAAGTTTATAGTATTTCATCCTTAGTATGATCACAATTTATAGTAGTATTTAAAATCTAAAAGCTAATTTGATTTTGTAATTTAAGATTATCTATGACTGGTAAATGCACCTCATATATGTCTCAATATGAAACCTTGGTATGATAATGTACAAATTTATAAAATGTTTCCATAAATGTGTATATGAATCATATAATTGTGAAATTTGGTAATTTTTGAAATTTTACAAATGTGGAGGACATGTTCTGATAACAAGCCCCTACTAAATCTCAATAATATAAGAACTAGGTTAAGTGTGAAGAACATGTTTCGATCACATGCCCCCACTATAATATAAAGATTTTGAGTACTAAATAAATGTGTATATCATGCCCTTTTGGCATGTCCTCACTGAAATATGAAATTGTGAAGCTATGGAAGCCATGCCTCTATGATATATCCCCACTAATATGCCCCAATTTTGATGTGATGGGAAGTATAAATTGGTATTTATATTACCTCAAAAGGATAATATAAATTTATAATCTATGTATGGATCATGTATCATATATTAAAAGCATGTCTAGGTAGATATATCAATGAGGTACATAGTATGTGATCACATCAAGGTCTACGATTCATGATGTGAATCATTGAAACATATAGATAGTAACATTACAATCTCAATAAGAAATCAAGAACACACACATGATCACTCAAAATTAAGACAAAAGACAATGCTCTAAGGATACTTCATAAAAGAGGCATGTTCAAATGTTGTAAAATCAAAGGAACATGACTTACTCAAATTTACACAAGTCATAGACATACATGTTGAAATTTATATATGAAAAAACTAAGACATATTTTAATTTCATAATAGGAAAACATAGGCATGAGTGATGAAAATAGTGGATCATATTTAAATGATCGAACAAGTAATATAATACAAGACAATATAAAGCAATGAACACACTAAAATAAATGCAATAGGAAAAGCATGGAATCATAATCAACCAACATAATCATATAATACTAGTCCCTTGATATATGTGTTAGAAAAAAATGTCATGGAATATCATATCAAGTACACTATGAAAGATATAGTCATGGATAAAGGCAAGTATAAGTATGTAATCTCAAACATGATAATGGAAATGATCATATAATAATGTAGCTTGGGTGTATCATGATCAAATAAGTAGATTCCCTCAACATATATTAAAATAATATATCATGTGTTTGGTTATGCTTGTATCATACTCAAAATATATGTGAAATATATGTGTGTATATATAAATAAATTATATACTATCTACCAACATGCAATGAACAACATAGATTCCAAGGAGTTAATAAGGTATGGAAGTGATGAAATGTTTTATTTTTTTGAATGTTTTGGTTTTTTTGTTATTTTTTAAATATTTAAAAATAAAATACTATATTATGACCTCATCCAAGGGAAGGCCATAGGTATCTCCCCACACAGAGCCTAGTATAATAAACTAGTGGTACTGCCAAGGAGCATGTATAGGTTTAATAGCTATCACTATAGGATTTGTGATTATTTATGTATGTATAATAGGAATTGATTTTCATGTGGAAAAAATAGAAGTAATGTGGGTTCATGGAACCCATGATTGAGTGTTATATAGTTTCTTTGGAATACCATAAATATGAGCATGTTTTTTTTCTCTAGGTAACTAAATATGATGTGTAGCAGTAGGTGAATATTCCATAGAATCCATTATGTATATGTGATTTAATGGTATCTCAAATAATTAATTCTTAAGAAATGGTATTTCCTATTTCTTACCCTTTCAGATAGGATTAACCTTAGTGTTTTTTATAATTAACTATCTAAGTATACACATATTTTGTTCAGGTAGATGTTCATATACAGTTTTAAGAACTATAATTACACCATTGGCATGAATTTAATTAACACCCCCATGCACTATATAATGTACTATGAGTAGTTTATATATCCAAGTTAATCCTAATAAAATATTGAATACTCTTAACCTTGATAACATTCTTTTGGTGGATCCCAAAATATCCTTGAGAAAATTAGTAAGATGGTTGACTCCTCACCTAGGTTGGGTGAAACTAAATTTTTATACGTATTCTAAAGGAAACCTTGGGATTTTAGGAAGTGGAGGGGATATTCAGGACCATCATGGGGATATTATTTTAGCATATTAAGGAATCATGGGATTCCAAATAAATCATTTCTCAAAAGCTTTAGTAGCCTTGTACGGGGTCCAGGTGGCTCTTGAGTTGGGATTCCAATACATTTATATTGAGGGGGACTCTCTCAATATCATTAACTATATCAATAAGAATAATTTAGTTGTTTGGTCTATATCTCATATGATAGGTGAGATTAATCAGTTAAGAAACGGCTTTGAAAATGTTATATTTTAGCATACATATAGAGAGGGTAATATGTTTGCAAATACATTTACTAATAGAGAGGTAGAAATAAAGGAGTTAAAAGTTTATAATAAAATGGAGGTTCATCCTAATCATTTCAATTATATTATCATCAAGGACAAAGTTAATCTAGTTATGTAGGGTCATATCTATGATAATGATTGGCACGTAATTTCAAGCTTTGAAATGGGTGTTTTCACTATGTTGAGTCATAATACAGTTCTTAATCATATCAACAAATGGTACTCATTTTTTCATTATTACATGGTCAATTTATTCTATAATCATTTTAAGGCTATTTTTAATAGTGAGTTCATTAAGATTAGTACCCCTTCAAGTGTGGATTTAAGAAAGTTTGCAAATAGGTATTTGACCATGGGAGGGGATTTGAACCATGTGGAATCTATGAATGCGGACCATATAAGGAATAATCTAGTGGTTTTGAAAACTCTACATACATGTGTTATAAATAACTTCATAGATCATATTTATGATGATAGTACTTATCTCTCATAATAATTTATAAAAAACTGGGTAGATCGAGTGGTCAATATCCAAAACATTTCTATTGAAATCATAGAGGAGATAATTTCAAGGGTTACTAGGCTTAAAATTGAAGAAAACAAATATATCAAATTTACTTTGAACCTCAATTAGGAAAAGGAAAAATTTCTTATGGGTGATGAAAACCTCACGATTTCCCAAGGAGGATTCAAAAGAAAGGACTTCCCTATTCCATTTGATGAAGTGGCAAAGCAAATAATAAGGTAACTCTTGATGGAAGATATAAAGTGGTACATTATTATCATGTCCCTTTCCTAAATTATCTTTAGCATAACATTCCTATCAATATTCATTTCTATATTTTTCATTCTTTAGAACATTTGGTCAAAGAGGTCCAAATGGGAAAGAAAATATAGTTGTTACACCATGCAGTTATTTTCCTTATATATAAGTTTTTCCAATCTCAAAAGCTTTCTCCTTGGTATTCAATTTATAAAAAGAAGAATGTCAATATGAATGTCTCTACCTATAGGCCTCCTAAATGGATTTTTATAAGTAGTTTTATACCTAAACCTAAGAATAATGAGGATATTAATATGGTTGATAACAAGAAAAAGGGTTCTTACAATGATGAGATGTTTTAGGAAACAAATACAATAATTGATCTTGAGGAGATGGACAAGCATAATGGCAAGGAATAGAATACTCAAAAGTATATGGCCAAACATAATGTAGAGGAATAGAATACACAAATTAACACTAACATACCTATAAATAGGGAAGGCATAAAATAGAATGTTACATGTAGTAAAGGGAATTATAACTATGTAGGTGTACAAATATGGGATCCTCATTGTAATATTCAAGAAGACTTTGATTTGAACTCCTTTAAGGATATGGCAAAGAATAAAAGCAAAAAAAAACTAGAAAAATAGGTAAACCTTCATAAATCCTTCCTTAATTGGTTTATGAAGGATCATTCAAGACTGAAACAGGTGGTAAATAACTTCAACAAAAAATATGGGTTATATTACACAAGGGAGAGGGAATTGGAAATGGATACTTAGATTGAGATTCTAACTAATAGAATTAATATGTTGTATCAAGAGAATAAAGAACTCAAGGAGAAACGTAATCTTCTTTTTATCTTCGGTAAGGTAATAGTGAATAATGCAATGCAAAGCATGAAATAGTTATCTATATTTTTTAATAATGCAAAAATAAGTGAGAATAAAACCAGGCCCAGGAAAAATCTTGAAGGAGTGACTACTATGATTGAAAATGATAAAATGGTAGGAAGTTTGGAGAAGAACTTCCTAAACATGATAGAGGAGTGTAATATGTATTATGAGGAATGGAAGAAAAGACATGTCTAACTTTCTTTATTATGTAATGGAAGTTTTGTATCAGCTATTTTTCTGTTGTGTCTTTGTTGTGTCTCTCCACTAAACTTGTCTTTTTTCCTACATTTTGTTAATATTTTTTTATATGGTAATGGATATTGAGGTGGTTTTTTTGTATGATAAGGATCCCTCTAAAACCCACTTTTACCTTTAATAAAAACATATTGAATACTCATGTGTATGGCATAAATGATAATTCAGTGAACACATGTGTAGTCCAACCTATAAAGATAAGTTAATCTCACCAAAGATCTATTATGATGTTCCACATAATACTCTAACCACTATGGTTTAATGGTGTAAATAATCATGTGTATATATAAAATGAATAATTAATTTCATGTTGAAAACATTCTCACTAGTACCATTATCTATCATAACATTGTGTATAGGTTGGTGATCAAGGTATGCCATAATGAATAATGAATGAATTATGAGTGATCATCCAAAATATCACTATCATAAAAATTAATAGGAGGTATTTAAACCATGAGGGGTATATTCCATCTATAAGTATCAATAATTCCATCTAATGGTTTCCCATAATGTGGTGGAGGAGGTTGTGCATTATGTTCCATTTGTACTTTTGGTTCCTTATTATAATGGTCTTGCAAAGGGATATTGAATATTTTTGTATTCTGGTGATCACTAGGCTCTAAACCTAATTTCTTTTGAGGATCATCAAATTTAATTTTTATGACATCAATAAGATTTTGGATCTTATGATTCAAGGTAAAACATCAGTTCATATAATTCCCAAGACATTGGTGACATTCATAATAAATATTTACTTCATATTATTTGGGTAGAGGTCAACTCATATCAACCTCTATAGGATGATGAAGAGATATTAGGTGACACTCCAATGTCTTTAGAAACCATGATGATGGAGACTAAGGTAAGCATGTAAATTTTTTCCTTGTTACATTGGATAATACAAACCAATTCGTTTATGGTGGCATTGTATTAACCATATTAGTTGCTTCTTTTTTAGGTTTTTTAGGTTTAACCTTATAAGTTAGTTTGATAGTGAACTTGGTATTTGATGTAGTCAGTGTGTTTCATACATACTTAAGTTTTTAAAATTAAATAAGCTTAATTTCATGATAAAGAATAATTTAGCATAAGTGGTCAAAGGATTTTAATTTTTTTAATACAAAAGACTCATGTAATGGGGAAAATAAACATTAGTTGAAGAAGTCTTGAAGCTCTTTATTTTATCCAACATCACCTTGTATCTTAAGATATATTCATTGATAGGCCCATTGGTTCATTTTTTTTTATTTTTGAAATTTAGGCATATGAAACCTTTTCAATAATGTTGATAGAGAAGCATGCCAAAAATTGATCTATAAAAGGTTTGAATGCTTTTATTTATTAGATTAGTAGGTCATAGAATCACCATAGAGTATAGTCCGTGAGGCTCCTTGGCAATATTTTATCCAAAATTTTATCATTGGAGGCATAATCAAGTCATGCCACATAGAAATATCAGAGATGTTTTTCAATATCACCCTTTCCATCATAAAATTTGAATTTACAACCAAAAAACTAGTTATAAAGGGGTGTAGAAATATTTTAGGTACAAGAGGGTTATGGAAAACCTCTTATGAATCAATATCATAAGGTTATTTCATATAATTTTGTTTAATATTTGTAACCTTATCTTGAATTTTTTTTATATATTGGACAATATCTTGCACATATTGATTACTAATGTTCAAAATTTGAGAAGTTAGCAAATGACGTATATCCATAATTTGAGTGGATATATGCATTAAATATAGTAATTGGGTTGAAGAATTTATGTTTCCTATGGAATATGTAGATATAATAGGAATTTTTGTGGGTAACAATGGTGTAAACACATATCGTGTTCCCCTATTACAAGTATGAAGCAAAGATGTGCTCAAAGTGAGGTTAATTTGTATATGGGGATGGCCCATATCTCTAATAACATGATCAATAAATGTACCTAGTTGGTCATTTATGTTTTTTGAATTTTTAGTTTCTAATATGGTTATTTGGATCTCATGAAGATCATCTTGGTTTTTTTGATACTATGTCAAAACATAGCAAGATCTTGTACTTTCTCTTGGTCTATTTATTCATTTTCATTATTTTCATTAGATTCATTATTTTCATTATCAGAATCATCTTATATGATAACCTATTTGGTGTGTGGCTTAGTTTCATAGTAGAATATTTAGTAGGTATAGAATTGGTTACTTCATTAGTTTGAGCCATCTTATGTGGATAATGAGGAACCTCTAGGTGTTTGATAGAAATAAAAACTAATCTAGGGCTATGCTTGGGTTACATACAAATGATAGAGTAAAGTTAAAAAAATGCAACAATCAAATACCTCAAAAGGTTGAATACCCTATGATAAGATAGGGTTTACATAAAAATATGGGCTCACCAAATGTTTACCCCTATATTTAAATACGTATGTATTTGGGTTACCTATAGGGTTAATAATATAGAAATGAATGAGCACAAGGGTGATAAATAAATCTATGGCATGTGAAATAATCTGTAATCTCAAATAAATGATATTATAAATTTATAATTTTAAGTGTTTCATGTAAATTTTTATTTAAGTTCTAAAGAAAGAGAGAAAAGAAATACAATATAGGTTGTGGTAGGAATACATGTTTGTTTGTGCACATGTTGAATCAAAACATTGTGAGAGCTCCTCTTTGGCTTGAGAGGATGACTTGCAGATAAGAAAACACTAAAGCAAACTTGTTTGTTAAACAAATAGTTGGATGGATTGCCTAGCGAGAGCTAGACCCCAGAAGTAAGAGCTTCCTTAAAGGTTGTCAATCCACTTGTTTTAAAAAATCAAATTGATAAAACTAGAAAGAACATGCCTACATTAATAATAGAAGATTAATAAAAATGAATACAAGAAAAGTTTGTTTAGAAAAGTAAACTAGAAATGATCTAATGATCTAACATAGAAAAGTGAATCTAGTTGGGTGTAAGGGGTTAAATTGGCTTGTTGGTTTTTGGTACCATAGGTGACCATCACCAGTCATGAAATCATCACTAACCAAGGGTAAATATCATTGGTTAGGTAAGCATCACCGATTGCCTGTCAACAAATTTAGAAGTTAAAAATGGGGTTTGGGTTTGCTGATTGATGGGATCTAGAAAGTAGATTATGGGAGATAGCTTTGGCCCAGAATGAAGACATGGTAAAATAATATGAGAAAATGAATACTTATACTACCAAAAAATAGTTGGTGGGTGTTTCATGTAGATTTGCCTATTAGTAGAATCTGGGTTGATTCTGATAGCATAACAGTATTTGGGAGTTTAGCAGAGGGTTAATAGCTAATAGACTCCCTATGTGATAGTTGATAGCATTTAATAATGTGGATTGACCTTATTGACCTATAAAAAGAGATTTTAGATATAAAGAGCTCTTAATAACAATTGATCATCATTTAAACTCCCAAGCCTCTCTCTCTATTATAGGCACAAGTAATAGGTGGAAGTGCTTGTCCAAAATAGACTTAAAAAAAGATTCCAAATATAAGTCATCCATGCAAAGGTCTCACAACCAAATTTAGACTATCATATATAGAAAATCAAGGTGATGGTTTTAATGTAGGATAGACACTGATTCCAAGCTATCCATCCTAACCATCACTGGTTAGGGTGACCATCACTGGTCACCCTGACCATCATCAGTCGAGGACTTAGGAAAAAGATAGGTTAAAATGGGTGAAAAGGTGAGTTAAGCCAGATAAGTGACTAAATTCACTCTAGATTAGGTAAGTAGGTTAGGTTAGGTAGGTTTAGGGGTATTTTTGACATTTGGAATTATAGGTGTGTAGATTTATAGTGTTTACATTTTTCCCCTTTTTTATGCAACTTACATGAGTGAGCAGTAAATAAAATAGATATTGGCTCTAGATTTATTTGCCTCGAGAGTAGGAAGAGGTGTTCCCCCCTCAAACTAGGAGATGATGAGGTGAAACATAGGTGGGTATAGGTTTGATAATGGTTAGATGGTAGGTCATGAAATAGGTGATAAGAAAGAAGGGTTGGGCACGTGTGATGTAAAATTATGCATAAAATATGATAAAATGGTGTGATAGTCAAGATCATGAAAAAGACTAAAATTTCCAACATTAGTAAAAAGTAAGGGCCAATGCTAAGGAGAATAAGTGATAAGTGAATTGTTTGACTATCAAAAGGAATGGTGGTTGGGAACACTCATAAACACAACTCTTCTAAGTGGGTTCCATGTTTTTAGTGGGTATCTAAGGAAGGAAGTGCTCTCAGGGAAAACACAAATGGGTCAAGTGTCACGGGTATCTGAGGTAGGAAGTGCTACCATTAAGACACAAGTAGGTTGGTGTGCATGAGGTTATGCAAAATATAAAATGTCAACATGGCAATGTTGTTGATGCAGTCAAGGACCAGGCAAAAAAGTGTCACAAACTTGCATGCTAGATAGGCCAAAATAGACCAATGGTGAGGTGACAAGGTTGAGGGGTTGGTGGTCATGGCTGAACTAACTCCATGTGTATAAGGCATATGGGTGCTACCTATATAGGTATGTGGATGTTATATCAAACAAAACTTTAGGCCAAATGTAGTTCTTCCCATATGGGAAATATATGGCTAAGAAACTAGGTTGGTTGTTGGTAGGTGTTAAAAAAAGTGAGGTGGGGACCCTAACTAGTGATGATTAGGGGAATGCCCCAAGTTTCAACTAGTGTCAGTCACCTTGACAAGTGATGGTTAGGTTAAAAACCTAAAAATATACTATTGTAAAAGTAAAAATTGAGTGTCATTTTCATTCATTTAGACATTTGTGCTTTTACTCTAGTGAATTATAGTGATATTTACATGTGGTGGGCTAAGGGTTGCTAAGGCGAAAGCAAGTTAGTGGTGTACTTGCTGAGCAAGGATTGAGAGGATGTAGGTAGGTCAAGGATGTGACAGAGTGGTTGGACAAGTCCTATAGCCATAATAATGCTCTTGGAATGAGGTAGGGGATATGATTAAATTGCTAGGTAGGGTAGGTTTTAAGATTGTTTAGGGATTGTGTTAGTTTAGGCTTGTTGTGGAAGCCATAGGTGGGGTTTTTTAGGATAAAATTCAATAAAATCAAGTTTAAGGAAGTTGGTGATTTACAAATGGGGTTGGGGTTGGGTTGTGGGAATAGGTATTATGTTTATTTTTAATGTTTTAGAGATTAGTTTAGGTTTTTGTATGAAGTATAGGGTTTGAGTCTTTACTGCTAAGGTGGAGATAGTGACTGATGATGGTTTAACTTGACTGTCAATAGTCAACCCTAAGGACTAACCATCCCTAGGTGACTGGTGATGGTTAAGGAACTATCGATGGTCAAAGGTAGGGGCTTAGGCCTTTTAAATGTTGGGATTTGAAAGGTAGTTTTTGTATTATGTTATTTAGCTAGAGGGGTAAATAGATATGTTTTTGGGGAATTGGTTGGATTGGTAGGTGAGTGTTATGGGTTTGCTTAGCTAGGGTAGGTAGGTAGGTGGGCTAGAGGAAGGAAAAAATGGTGTCGGTAGGTTGATAGTAATTAATTAGTGTTAGGTGAAACATTAAAATATAGTTTTGTATGTTATGTTTGTAAGCTAGAGATTAGATTATGCTAAGAGATCAAGTGTCAATACTCATTACTGAGGTTTGAGATACCATGACTATGGAAGAGTGGTGGTACATGGAGGCTATGGGTGTAGGTGTGATGTGAGATTATCAACATCTACCATGAGACTCTATGATGATCATCACACTCATTGAGATATGGGACCCTACAATAAACATGTTTTGGTCACTGATTGGAGAGATCACCATCCTATTAGAGGATATGCATAATATCATGCATCTACCAATTCGAGGAGAGGTAGTATATCAAATGGAGGGTGAGGAGGTAGATGATCTAATGGAGATGATCTATGGTGATGATCATACTCAATCATGGTATCATGTAGGTAGGTTGGGCTATGGCCCATTATACTAGATGACTCTACTAGATAGATGCCTAATTATGATGATGATAATGGTGTTGATAGTTTTTGTGCTACCTAACTCATTTAGGGGTAATTTCCCTTGAACTTACTAGGTGTGCTAGTTGAGATGTTATTAGGGGGGACTATATTTGGATGGGCCCTAGTCTTATTATTACAGATATACTAAGAGCTCTAGGGTCTTAGACACCATAGGTGGTATGGGATTAGTAGCAGTATGAGATTATTTTGAGATATGTTATGTTGATGTATTATTTTGATATCAGCCTATGTGTCAATATAGTGAGATTTATATGTTTTGATATATATCTAACACATTATGACATGTATTATTTTTTTAATGATTCGATGTATATGATGTATGACATTCGATGTTTTATATATTATGGATGCTTAGAGTTTATGTGATGTTCATTCCTGTGATTTATGGTCATGGATGCTCATGGTTATGGTTATTTGACTTAGTAACTTAGGCATGTGATGTTCTTATTATGCTTATGGTTATGATATGATATGTTATGGATGGATACATGTTATGGATTTATTTATGGTTATATGGGTGAAATGGGAAATGGTATATACCCTAATATTTTCCTCAACTTGTTTGGTTTATGATATTGATGGTGTAATGACACACTTATGGGTCAGATGTGGTTTATGTTCATTGGTTGCTATGATATGTTAACATTGTATTTGACTCATTGATGAATAGATGTTGGTACTTGATGACATAGCTCATGATGTTCATTATTTTGATGTGATGTTTATTATTTATGTTCATAGTGATAGGCTCATAAACAAATAAAATATAAGAGAAAGAACATGATGCCTTTTCATTGGTAAAATACTAAAATGAAACCCAAAATTAGATTATCTTAGTGAACATTATCCTTTCAGATGCTTCACATTAGTAAGCTTAGCTTCATAGATAGGTATCTTGATAACATTATATCAAGTAATCTCATAGTCCTATGCATATGATATGTGGAGAGGGAATGGGTGAAACTAGAATAGTTAGCAACGCTAGCATGCCTTTTATGTAGGTGTCTAAAGAGGTATTATGAACAAGTTTATGTTCATATATAAAGTATAGATTGATCAATGTAGGAAGTCTAATAAGGAGATCTCATTGTGGCTTTCCAAGATTACTATTATTATTAAAGTTGATTATATCTTTCAAAATTCTTTTACTCTTGCTTTTGCTTTTAATTTTGTTATTTTCTTGAGGGTCGGGGAAGCTGATCGATATGGGAAGCTTCTAAAAGATTGTTAGATTTTACTAATGCTTTACTCATCCATCCTTCAAGGGAGTGGTCTAAGTTTATGTGCCTATTTTAAATGTTTTTGATATTTGTCCTTCAGGGGATTAGTCTACCTTATGTTTGGAAAATTTAGCTGATTTTTGATAGTTATCCTTCAAGAGAGTAGTTTGTGAAGTCTTAGAAAGACCCATGATTTTTTTATTTGATATTTTTTTTTGCTTCCATTTGATTTTGTTTGAAATATATTTTTTCATACATGCTCAATGGATTACCCATTTTAAGGTAAAACTAAGATGACATGAAGGTTCAGTAGGTGAAAGTGAGGTATAGGTGATAATGACCATAGGAACTGATCTCAAAGAGATGGGAAGTACTATGAGAATCATGTCATGAATAGAGCTATGGTATCCATAGTTTAAGATTAGGCTATAATTGTGATGGATAATCACATGATTTAATTTTAGTCAGTTTCCCCTAAAAAGAGGGAGATGGATGTGCTTATGAGGGAATAGCTCAATTTAGACAAATGATGATTGTGATCACTATCTAACAATAAAAGGGATGCAAATGTGAAGCATTGAGAGGCTTAGATTTTGGTTTTCCTTTGAGAGAGGACAAATGATAAGCTCATGATCCATATTTATGGGTAATGATGTAGATTCCAAGCCAATTGAAATCAAATTTATCCTTTTTGCTTTTCTTCATATTAGTGACATATTGGTTTTCCTTGAAGACAAGATATCCAACATTTAGTTCTTGGATTTTTTGGTGTTTATTATAGGTTTACTTAATTCACTCTTGATAGACAAAAAGATGGGAAAGAGAGGCTAAATTATTCTCATCAAGTAGCTCGAGTTGGGCTAAACATTCTTGATGGTAATCATCTTTTAGAATGAGGTCACAAAAGGATATGCAAAGAGAAGGTATTTAGATTTTAAGAGGAAATATGGCCTCGGCTCTGAAGATGAGAGAAAAAGGTGTAGCACCAATAGGGGTTTAGATGATATTATGATATGACCATAAGGTGAAGGGGATGTGCAAGTGCCAATCCTAACTTGAGGCATTAACCATTTTGTTAAGCATGTTGTTAAGGGTTTTGTTTGAGACTTTGACATCCATTTTATTGTGGGTGATAAGGTGTTAAAAAGCTAAGCTTAATACCAAATATGTCATAAACTCCCTGAACTTGTCTATTTTTAAAGTATTTCCCATTATCAGTGATGATCTTATGGGGAACACCAAAATGGTAGATGACATGGTGGGTGATGAATTCAATAATATTTTTAGCTTTTGTTAAGACAAAGGGAATAGCATCCACCCATTTAGTGAAATATTTGGTTATGGTAATCATAGAATGATGTCATTGTGAAGAGTAGGGGTCGATTTCATTGATAAGGTCTAGACACCATTATGAAAAAGGCTAATAGTCCATGGAAATGTGAAGGCTATTTATAGGTATGTGATGTAAATTAATGTGTTGTTGACATTTGACACACTTTTTCACATAATAATAATAATCTTGGTTAAGGGTAGGCTAGTAATAGCCCAAGTAAAGGATATGTTTGGCCACAATGAGGCCACTAAAATGACCCCCACAGATACCATCATGTGTCTCTTTGATGGCATGAGAGGCTTCTAGACCATGGAGGCAACGGAATAAGAGGCCATCTAAGCCTCATTTATAGAATATTCCTCCCATAATGGTATAATGAGAGGTGCTTTAATTAAATGTTCGATGGGCATTCCTAGAGGGGCTCAAGGAGACTATGTGAAGGTAAAGGTAATCAAAGGTTTGTTGGTATCAGAGGTCAGGTAGAGTTTCCTCCACACTAAATATGGTTGGAGTGTCTAATTTGATGTAGGAAGGTTTAGTGAGGTGTTGGAGAATGACTAAAAGTTTGGATTTTGAAGGTGGTGATAGGATCTGAGAGGTAAGAAAAGCCATGGTATCATCAAACTTGTTGGTAAATTAAGGGGTGGTTTGGATATGGTAGTGTTTGAATGAGGCTAAGAGTTTTGTGATGAGTTGTCTACATAGCTGCACTATTTAATTATTACACTATAAATCTTATTGACTTGGTTGACCACAAGATGGGAATCCCTAAAGATATTGATTGTTATAACTACTAAGGCTAGGTTAGTTGACCTATACTAGGGATTCATACTCAACCACATTCTTTGTGTATTCAAAGTTAAGTTTAAAGGATAAAGGAAGTGGTTCACTGATAAGGGGACCAAGGATGATACTAGCTCCCCCACCATGTTGACACTTGGAACCATTGAAAAACATGGTTACCTAATTTATGAAATCTACTTGAGATAGACTTATGATTGACTCATCCAAAAATTCAAGAGGGGAAAGTTGATTATTTTCTAGGAGTGCCTCAGCTAGTTGATCAATAGTTACTTTCCCTTTAATTGATTTTTTCTGGAGGATCTCAAAGTCAAACTTAGCTAAAAGAATGAGCCACTTAGCCATACACTAGTTTTGGTATGGTTTGGAGTGCATGTATTTGATGGGGTCGGTATTGGTTATGAAAAAAGTGTTTGGGTTAAGAAGGTAATGGTGAAGTTTGTGGCCATGAAAACTAAGGCCAAACATAGCTTCTCAGTATGTGTATACTAAGTCTCATATTTGACAAATGTGTGGCTAATGTAATAGATGGCTTGCCTTTATGTTGTTTCTCTCGATGGGTAAGCATTGACCCTAGGGAGTGGTCTATGGTAGAGATATAGAGGTAGAAAGGTTGGCCATCCTTATGAGGTGTAAGGACAAGTGGAGCTATCAATACTCTTTGAGTGCATCAAAGGCCTTTTGACAATCAACATTCCACTTGAAAGAGACATCATTTTTCAAGAGGTGGTAGAAGGGTTGACACTGATCAAAGAGATAAGAGATAAAGAGATGAATGGATTGAAGTTTCCCTTGTAATTTTTAGAGTCATTCGAGGTTGTTTGGAGGTAGCATCTTGAGGATGGCTTTGATTTTTGTAGGATCAACTTTGATTCCTTGAAAGGAGATGATAAAGCCAAGAAGTTTGCCTGATAGGACCCCAAAAATACATTTCTTTGGATTGAGGTTGATGTGATAATGGTTAATTCCCTCAAACATAATCTTGAGAATGGATAAATGGTCTTTACAAAGTTTTGACTTTCTGAGAAGGTCATCCATAGAGTCTTTGACAATTGTATCAATAAGGTCATTGAAAATTTAGGTCATGGCACATTGGTAGGTTACACTAGTATTTTTAAGACCAAAGGGCATGATTCTATAATGGAAAGTCCCCCATGGGGTGATAAAGGTAGTTTTTTGCTAGTCTTTAGGGGAAATCAAAATCTAATTATAACTTGAGAATCCATCCATAAGTGAAGACATCCCATGGCCTATTATAAGATCAACAAGTTAGTCAATGTTAGGTAGAGGAAAGTTATCCTTTGGGAAGGTGAGATTCATGCCACAAAAGTAAACATAGATAAGTATTCCCCATGTGGCTTTAGTGATAGGCATGATATTCGAAACCCATTGGGGATAATCGATGGGTTGAATAAAGTTGATGGAAAGGAGGCATTGAAGCTTTTCTTTGACAAGGAGCGTTATGCAAGGGTGAATTTGGTGAAGTATTTATTTGAAAAGTTTGGCATCATGATTGGTTACAACATTATGGGTGGTGACGGTTGGGTCAACATCGATCATGTTGGCATATGACCAAGCAAATGTAATACTATGGTCTTGGAGGAAGGTAGAGAAGTCTTGTAGTTCCTTAGAAGTGAGAGTTTGGCCAAATTTGATGATATGGGGGTTATCATAAGTGCCTATGTTAATGTCTATGGTAGATTCATTCAACATGGTTGAGGTTTATAGAGGTAAATATTTATGGATGGAGAAATCTTGTGTGCCAAGGTAGGTGATAATAGCATCATCATCTTGACACTAAATAGTGTTAATGGTAGGAGAGTCATCTCCCATGAGTTTAGGGTGGGTCAACAGGATGGATATGGATGCCCCTTCTTTTTGATAATTTAGGGAGTTGAGGGTAATCATTTTTATGAAAAAAAAAATTTGGGTGGGATGATGTCCTCATCCTCACCCACAGATGGAGGGGGTGTTGGTGAGGAAGGGGTTTCTTCTTTAATAATATTATGGGTAGGTTGTTTGGTTTTATTATTATTGGGTATAATTAATCCAAGGCCATGTTTTCATGAGGCTTTTGGGTCTTAATCAAGGTCAATGTGTGTGGCCCATACTCATATCATCCTAAACTAAATCCCTTCTAGGCACACCTGTGAAGGTATAATTTGGCAAATTCTTTATTGTCCAAATAAGAAAAGGTGGAGGTGAATGGTTGAGGTGGAGAGGTAATGATGGTAGTGTTAAGTGGTTTGTCAATTCCCCCATAGGTAAAGTTATTTTGATAGCTCATAAGCCCCAAGGGGGTAATGGATCTAATATTAGGGTCATAACCTTGTTGGTGGTTGAGTTTCCCATATTCTTGGGGGGTAAAGAAGGCATCAAGGGTGAAGAAATAGTATTATCCAAGGGTGAGGAGTTGGAAGGTAGGTTCCAAAGGATCAGTGATGGGTATTTATTCCATGGGGATAGATGATCTAGTGGATGCCTCAGTGGAAGAGGAGGAAGTAGTGGCTTTGGATTTTATGGGTGAGGGCTTGATGGTGGTTACTTTGGATGGAGGAAAAAGAACATCATCAATTTGGTAGGTCATATTTCATGTTACAAAAGGGCTAGGGTTGTTTGTATGGTAAAAAATTTACCTTCATGTTCAAATTTGACATAATGATGGAATGTGGAAGGTACACATCTCATAGCCTAGATTCAAGGTCTCCCTAGCAAGACGTTGTACTAAAATTCACCTTTAACTACATAGAAGAGTTTAGGGAGTGTGCAAGGTCCTAGTTGAATATGAAGGATGATGGTCCCCAAGGTAGTGGTCATAGTGTCATTAAAAGATATAAGGATGGATAAAGTTTCCACTTGACATTGTTTGGTAGCTTGAGTTACTCATAGGCATGGGAAGAGATGATGTTGATACTAGCCCCACCATCAATCATAACCAATTTGATGTGGTTTTAGTTGATGTGGGTTGTAATAAAAAGAGGGGGATCTAAGTCTTTAGGGTGGATATAAGGTATTTTTGAGTCCTTGAAGGTAACAAGGGTAGAGAGTTGGATAGCACTAACAAAGGCCTCTATGGGTTGGGAATCCCCAAGTCTAACTTCAATGGCATGCATAGCCTCTATCATGACCTAAAAATGGTGAGGTGAGGTGGAAATAAGCTCATAGAGACTCATTTTAGTGAGGGTTTTATGGATTTTTTTAAGGATGACTCTCCTAATAGATTCAAATGGGTTAGCCTCTAATGTGCTTAAAATAGTGACTTTGGGATTAGCTATAGATGTAGAGGTTTGGGTCTAGTTTGGTATAGGGTGAGTTGGTGGGTATGTCAATAGAATGGATGATTTGGCCTTCCCTTTATCCTTTTTTTGTGAGTATGTGAGCACATTAATGATATGGATAAAGGGGGAAGGTGTGATGGGGGATTGAGTAATTTCTCTACCACTCTGAGGTGAGAGTGGGGGATTAAGAATGTGTTAGTGGTTAGTTGTAGGTTTCAATAGTGGTGAAATTAGTGGAAGGACATATACCAAAAGATCATAGTCATCATAGAGTTGGTGGATAATGGCCTAAAGGGATTTACAATTATCTATGTCATTCCCAGGTCTCTTATGATAGGAGTAGATTTGATGGTCATTAGAAGCGGTTAGCTTCAAACCAAGAAGATTGAAAGGTATGATGGGAGGTAATGTGAGGTAGGAGATCTACACTATTCTTTGAAGGTTGGTCATATAGGATTCTAATAGAGATAAGAAGGGTCTAACGCTCATGGTCTTGGCTGATAATATGGGTGTGTTGGTGATAATAGGTGTAATGAGAGATGGTTTAGGTAAGGTGGTGTTTCTAGTTGATAGTTTTAGTCTAGGTAAGTTGGTAGCTAGGGTGGATAAATTTGGTGGTCTAACCAATTGTGACTTGAGAAGGACTGACACATAAACTAATAAATTTTCTACTGTAATCAATGGTAATGGGAGACATATGTTAAAATGGGTTTGCTTTTTAATTAAAGTGGAAAGGTGAGGCCCTAAGATAGAGGTCAAGGTAAAGGTAGGTAGAGGTTTAGTCATGCATCCTTTCAATGATTTCATCCTCTTGGTTGGTGTGGGTCAAGATCTAGGTACAAGCTTGGGTGAAGTTAAGTTTACTTTCAAGGATTGGTGAACCAAACTCTGAGTAGGGAAGGAACCAAGAGTTTTGAAAGGTTTGATTGGTGAGGTAGTGGTTGATTTGGTTGACTAAGAAGTTGGGGGGTTGTTAAAGGTTCATATTGGTTTAAGAGGTAGTGGAGAGATGATGGATTAGTTGGTTAGAGGTGTGCTTGAAGGTTCAGGTGTGTTGATGGAGGGAATCCCTAATTATTTCTATAAATTGGTTTAATCCATGTATAGTTTTAAGGTAAATTCCATCTTCTATACCAATGTGGAAAAAGGTTTGTGTACTAGTCCTAATATATGGGTAGTGGATGTAATAAATAGACTTGTAGGTTGTGTAGGATGCTTGGTAGGTTGGTTGATCTCTTACAATGATGGGGGTAGGGTTGGGATATATATCTCCTCCATTATAGGTATTGATGGAACTATATCTCCTCTAGGGATGATGTCCATAAGTGTGGTAGTTTGTTTGGTAGTTGGTGGGGGTGATGAATCAAGAATGTTGATTTCTCCAGATATGTTAGTTGGGGTAGTATGTGATTATTCCAAGAATTCTATGAGGGTAGCTAGGGAGAAAGGAACCTCTTCGGTTTGGCTATCAAAAGGATGGTAAAGTAGCTCCATTACCTTGGTAAGTGAGGTGGGGAAATAATGGGTAGATTTATTGATCAGGTCCTCATGGATAGGTGTATTATAAACCATGTTGACTATGTGGGCATTATGAGAGCATTTAACCTATGTGTCCTTGGTTTTGATGGGGGCATGGTTAGGAAAAAGTTTCATGAATATGTCAAGGGATTGATTTTGAGGGGAAATAGGATTATCCAACATGAGTTCCCCTTTGTCAAGAAGAATTTGGATAATATTCTTGAAAGTATTACATTAGTTGACATTATGTCCAATTACTTGTTGAAAAGCACAAAGGTCATTTTCATTGTACCAAGCTGGTGTTGGACAAGAAGAATCAAATTATTTGGGGGGTTGATAAGTGGAAGTTGTATAAGATTAGCTTTTAGAAGCTTCTCCAGAATTAAGGTGTAAGATTCTCCAAGTGGATTGAATTTATTTTGGTTGCTTTGGTTTTAGTTCCTTGCATTTTTATTAGAGGTAATGGCAGAACTTTTTTGGCTGACATTAGGTGGAGGGGTAGTTTTAAGCATGATACAATTTGTGGTTCCCCTGGTCTTGGTTCTAGTTGTAGCTTGGTTGCTTGGTTTAGAGGAAATGGTTTCATTAATCTTGAAGGTACATTTATTATTTCATAAATTTGATTTACCCTCATCTATGGCCTATTTTTATAGCTTATGTGCCATGGTAAAGGCCTCATCAAAGATTTTGAAGCTCTGGACACACAATGTAGAAGATATATGTTTGGCACAAGCTTGAGTGAAAATTTTTATATGTTAATGTTGAGGCAAGGAGAATGAAATATAATTAATTATAATTCTCTAATGGGAAACAAAATTGTTAATGGACTCATCATCGAATTGCCTAATAGAATAAAGGTCTATGATAGAGACCTTTTTGGAAATGTTAATGGAAAAGTGATTCAAGAAGACGTGTGCTAGTTAGGTGAAAGAAAAGGTGAAATTCTTGATAAGGGCACTATACCATTTAAGTGTTGGATTAGATAAAGACATGGGGAAGGTTTGGAGGAGAAGGGAATCATCATAATCAATCATGTAGCATGCATGCCTAAAATCCCTAAGGTGTTAATGGGGGTCCTCCTTGCTATGGAATTTGGTAAATTTTAGAAGCTCCCATTAAGGAGGGTAATGTATGATGGGGACATAAGGATGAATAATTTCATTAAAAATATGATCATAGGATAGGATGTTGTGAGATCCTAAAATGGATGAATCAAGGTTGGTCATCTTATCCATGAGCATTTGCATTAGGTCAGTTTGAGATGGTGCACCAAAAGGATTATAAGGTTAATATTATGGTTGAGGTTGGGAAACATATTGGTAATTTCTTGGTGGTTGAAAGGTTACCACATATTGTAATGTGGATGCTAGACGTTGGGTAAGGTAAGTGGATGATGGTGGGTGGGTAATGGGTACATACCCTTGTGGGCTAGGGATGTATCCTAGATTGGGTACAATGGATAACTGCTGAGAAGTCCCTATGGATTGGGCATGGGTGGTAGTTGATAAGATGGAATGTAGTGACTTTTGTGCTAATGTGTGGTGAGGTAAAAGGGATAGATACCCCTAATCTTGGTAAAGGGTTATTAATCAATGAGTTAGGTTTGACAGAGGGGATGTTGGTAACATCAATGGTGGGTGATCTAGATATAAGTGGGGTATGATGGGTCAATGGTTAGGTTGTCCCAATGGTAGAGGAGTCACTAGTATGGGTAGAAGGTGTAAGGGTAACGGTTGGTTATATAGGTTTATTTTTAGTCATAGCATCAAAGGGATTAGTATATGAAGATGCCTGAGTAGTCAAATTTTGGGTGGTGATCATGGCAATGGGGATAACTTTCATAAGACGGGATGGCATGCCATAAGGAGGATTCTAAGGTGGAGTTGAAATTAGGGTATGGTGAGAAGAGGTGTTAAGATAGTGTTGAAGGGCCACTATATTGTTGTCTAGAAAGGTGGAAAAATCCATGTCTCCTTGGGGAAATACCCAAGGTAAATTAGGGATTCCCAATATATGAGGTGAATCTTTTGCCTTGGAGATATACTCCATAGATGAGGAGGTATAAAATGTTGATTTAGGTGATGGGTTTTGTTTTACTAGGTCTCTTCATTGCTGATGAGTGAGAACCATAAAATAAAAATGGAAGAGAAAAAAAGAATAAACTCACCACTCAAACAAGAATAAGACAAGAAAATTATCAAGGCAATCAAGACACACACTATGAAGTACTTAAAGCCTAGAGTCTAGTTTTAATATTGCTTTTGGCTCATGCCTTAATTTATAAGAATGTGTGATAGAAGTTGGCTTGTAGATTAAGTAATATAGAAGCAATCTCTGGTTGGTTTTGGGTTGTTTAGGTGTTCAAAATAATCTATATTGGAATCAATATGTGGCTTGGTATTGGGGCTTACCCCCTCACTTCATGATCCCACAATGATAAGAGTGTTGGGTGCTTAGCCAATATATATTGATATCTAAAGTTTGTACCTAACCAAGTAGCTAATTTGGTTCTCCCCTTGGTAATGACCTCCAAGTAGGATTGTCAAGAATGGGTAAGGTGACTGTTAGATGATGAAATCCCAATTGGGCCTTGTCTCAATTTTTCTTGATGTTTTATTGATGAAAGTAGTTTGGCTAGTGTGTGCAACAAAAGAGGTGCTACGATAAGATTATTGTGCTTTAATTCAAATTGAACTAATGTTAAAATAAAATAATGGATGCAATTGATTTTAAGCCCAAAAGAAATTTTAGTTTCAATTATGAGCACAAATAGAGAGAAAAGCATACATATGCAAAGAAAACATGAGTAAAGATTCTAGGTCCCATCAGGAATGCCAAAATGTTTCATGTAAATTTTCACTCAAGGTATAAAGAAAGAGAGAAAAGAAACTCAATATAGGTTGTGGTAGGAATACTTGTTTGTTTGTGCATGTATTGAATTATAAGATTGTGAGAGCTCTTCTTTGGATTGGGAGGATGACCTTCAGATAAGAAATCACTAAAATAAACTTGTTTATCAGAAAAATATTTGGATGAATTGCCTAGTGGGAAATAGACCCTAGAAGTGAGAGCTTCCTTAAGGGTTGTCAATCCACCTATTTTAAACAATCAATTTGATAAAACATGAAATAATATGCTTGCATCAATAAAAAAAGATACTAAAAATTAATACAAGAAAAGTTTTTTCAAAAAAGGAGACTATAAATGATATAATTGGTGATAAATTGATTAGTAATAGTGCTAACAGGTTGGGGTATGGCTTAAAAAATTAAAAAGGGGCTTATGAATAGACAAACACACAAAAAAGTGAATTTTATGATGTGTAAGGGGGTTAAATTAGCTTGTTGTTTTTTTGTACCACAAGTGACCATCATCGGTCATACAATCATCACTAGTCAAGGGTAATCATCACTAGTTAGGTAACCATCAGTGGTTGCCTATCAACAAATTTGGAAGTGAAAACTAGGGTTTGGGTTTGCTTATTGATGGGATCTATAAAGTGGATTCTGGGTGATAGCTTTAGCCTAGAATGAAAATTTCATAAAATAATACAAGAAAATGAATACTTATCCTACTAGAAATTAGTTGGTGGGTGGTTGATGTGGATTTGCCTATTGGTCGAATCTGGGTTGATTTTGATAGCATAATGGTACTTAAGAGCTTATAAAAGGTTTGATATTTGATAGACTCCCTTTATGACTACTGATAGCACTTGATAATGAGGACTAACCTGATTGACCTAAAAAAATAGATTCTAGATACAAAGAGCTCTTGATAATAATTGTCGATCATTTGACCTCCTAGGCCTCTCTCTCTTATAAGCACAAGCAAGAGGTGGAAGTGGTTGTCAAAACTAGACTTAAAGAAGGCTTATAAATATAATTCATCCATGAAATGTCTCACGACTAGATTTAGACTATTTTATTTATAAAAACAAGGTGGTGGTTTGCATGTAGGTTGCATGTTGATTCTAGGTTGTCTAATGTAACCGTCACCAGTCACCCTGACCATTGTCAGTCGATGACTTGGGAAGAAGATAGGTTAAAATGGGTGAAAAGTTGAGTTAATCTAGATAAGTGACTAACTTCAATATATAATAGGTAAGTAGGTTAGGCTAGGTAGGTTCATGGGTATTTTTGACATTCAAAATCATAGGTGTGTAGACTTCCTATATCTACACTAAGATATGCCAAAAATAGAAATTAAAAATATTAATTGATACTAAAATATATTAAAAAATTTATTACTTAGCTAGCTTAATATGTACATGTATACATAGGATGAAATAATATAGAAGTTGATTTGATTAAGATTTCAGAACAATCATTAGATTCTAAAATTTTATGCTCTATGGCCCCAACAGCTTGCATCAAATCCAAACAATTATGTCAATGGTAGTGTCTAATTGGATGCAAGTTTATAGTAAAGAATAGTGATTATATTTTTATGTGATCACTTGGACACTTCTAGGTATTATAATACCTTTCTTCTGATGTGTATAGATTATGTGTGCAAATTGTCATTCTTTATCAAATTATCAAACCCTAGATTCCTTACCCTTGGAGTGACTATGGAAAAAAATGGTTTAGTGGGCACATGGCATCAAGTTTCCCTAGGGACCCCTATGTAAATGGGCATTTCATACATAGATAATACTCTAAATATAGACCCATACTTATGTATTTCTCCCCTATGCATATGCATGTGTGTGCATAAGGATGCAATGTGTGATAAGAATGTACATAAAGTGACCTATCTTATAACTAAGAAAATATGGAAAATGGGATGTTAATTCATTACGTAAAACCTATGTGGATAATTATCATATAAATAATATGGAAATAGGGATGAGTAGAGAATATTTTATCACTTGAATGCTTGGTTGTTTCATTTTGGTAAGTTATCTTGTGAGTTACTAGGTGAGGAATGAATGAGGGTTGATCTTGTATATATACCAATCCCTTTTGAAAATATCTCACACTAAAGCACTTAGTATGATTTTTAGGCTACATTCTATTTATAAATTAGATGAATTTTGGGCACTATAAACTTAGCTTGAAAATGGAAAATAGTGTCGATGCAAGTATCTAGTTGGGACATAAGTGTTTGGGAATATGGAAAACATGAACATGTCCAAAATTTGTAGAGAATGATAATAATCAAGTTTATAGCATTTTTCATAGTATATAAGGTCTATTTATCAAAATAAAATTGGTCAAAGTAAGAGATAATATATTTGTGCCAAATATATAGTCAATGTGAGCCTTTTTAAAGTGGTAAGTGTTAGCCAAAATTCACACCTTACTTTGTAGTTTCCTCTGGCTAAGTTCAAGTATTCACATGTTGGTTTTAAACTCACTTTAAAGACTAGTGTTATCTTTTCTTCAAATCTTTTATCACCTTGTCAAAGTTCCCATCCTTAGCTTCTACCCAACCTTTTCAAATCTTTCTTCCTTGTCTTTTATTGCCTTGTCTTTGAAATCTTTTGGCCTTTTTGTCTCGAACAAAAAGTTTGAAAGAATTCGCCCTTATGTTTGAATTATTTCATCCTTTTTATCTCAAACAAAAAGTCTAGAAGAATCCTTCAAGTCTTCCTGAAGAACCCCTTCGAATCTTTTTTCCTCCTTCCTTTTCTTTAAAGTGACCCTCAGACTTATCTAAAGGGACACTTCATCTCCCAAGTTCCCTTCAAAAAATTATGAAGGGTCACTTTCCTTCATGTTTTCCATTTAGAATCATTCTAAAGGTTTCATTATCTTCCCAAAGTGCCATTCAAAATTTTTCCTAAGGGCCTTCTCTCTCCTCCAAGTGTCCTTCACACTTTTTCAAAGTGTCACTTTTCTTCAAAGTTCCCTTCAAAAAATTTTGAAGGGTCACTTTTCTTTCAAATTTTTTTGAAGGGACACTTTTATTCAAAGTTTCCTTCAGACTTTTTTGAAGGGACACATTTATTCAAAGTTCCCTTCAAAAAAAATTTGAAGGGACACGTCATCCCCAAAGTTCCCTTCAAATAAAATTCTAAAGGGACACTTTCTCTCTCTAAGTGCCTTTCAAAACTTTTCTAAGGGTCACTTTATTTAGCCAAGTGCCCTTCAAATAATTTTGAAGGGGCACTTTCTGAAAAGGCCTAGACAAAAATCTTGAAGGAATTCCTTTAGACAAATTGTCTAAAGGAATTCCTTTGGAAGAAAATACCCATAAGGAAATAGGCAAAGAAAGGTGGTGGAAAAAAATTATGAAGGAATTCTTTTGTAAAAATTGTTCAAATGAATTCCTTTAAGATAAATATATGATAGAATGATACCCAAAGGAAGGAGATTGAAAAAGGGCCCCAAAACAAGAAAGGTGGCTAATAAAAAGTCCAAAGGGGTTCTTTCAAAAGAAAATCCTGAAGCAGGTTAGTCACAAAAACCCAAAGTTATCAAGCACGAAGAACCCAAAGTAGAGAAGCCAAAAAATCCCAAAATGGTCTTGGCAATGCCAATCAGGCTTTCCAGGTGGATTTGCTTATGAAGCTTTATAATTTAAAGCAATCAAATAACCTAAAGTAAGGAGCCTCAAAAAGCCTGAAGGAGCAAGCAAGAAGTAGAACTAGGAAAACCTAAAAGGGTTTAGACAAGTACAAATTGGGTTTCTATCAATGCTTATCTTTTAAGGGTTTTATAATTAGAAGTAATTTAGGTTTATGAACCCAAATTAGTCATGGACAGTGAAAATTAGGTTCCCTAAAGGTGAAGAATCAAACTTTATAAGTCATGAGAAACATAAAAGTTGAAGTAGTGTACCAAGATAAACTTGATTTGGTTTTGGGTAGTGTATTTTGGATGCATGAATAAACATTACTCATTGTCATTTTATAAGTCATAATTAATGGAAACCCCAAAGCAAGAAATTTGAAGAAATCGGAGATCCCAAATGGGTTTGCAAGTCCAAATCAAGTTTCTAAGGCTACTTAGCTTAAAAATCTTGGCCTAATGACATGGTTCATTGTCATGTTTAGACAAATGAGAAACTACCATGTGTCATGAATTGGAATATATTTAGCTTGTCAAGGATAGATGAAGGATGATCCATAGGCATCCATTCCCAACACATCAATGACTCAAATTCACCAATCTAAGACATTCCTTGAGGACCAATCAAAAGAAAGAAAGATAAAGCCAAATAGAATGAATGTGACTTTTCCACAGCATTACACAAATTGACAAGCCAAGGAGAAGTGGTTGGGCACTGAAATGGATTTCTAATAGGTAGCTCCATTGATAGTGAACATTTTATCACCTTCTCCAAATATCTTGATTTTGTTGAGCAGCCATTGGGAAGCACCTTCAAGAGGGAAATCCCATGGTGTTCAAGGGGGTGACATGGATCAATCTAAGTGCCCTAATGAGCATCATTGGAAAAAATTAGTTGTAATTAAGGACAATGAATTCTAACAGAATTGATTCCTCTCTTTGGTGCTAAATACCTCCTTATCTTCTCTTTTTCATAGTATATACAGCCTCTTAGATAGTTAAAAAAAGACCACGTAGTGTATGGCACAACCTTGATAGAATGATTCAAGTTCTACCTTTGAGCACTTAGCATAAAATCTATTCCCTTCAATATTTTTTGTGAGTTTTTAATCTGAGTGTGTAAGAGATGTATAGTGGTAGCATGTCATAATTTTCCATCCTTACCCACTTTATCCTTCATACTTGAATAAGAGATCTTGATATAACTAGTCACACAATGTGTATCCAAGTTTATTAAATTTTTTCATGGATTTGCTATTTTGAATGTGCAAAGTTTTCCTTTCACCTCATTAACCTTAGTCATCCTTTTTACACATCTTGTCTATATGTTGAAATGTTGTTGTTAGAATATTTGGTTCTTAGGAATGGTTTTGTGTTTTTGCTTTATCACGTAATAGGGCTAGACATTCATGTGGAGGTTAACATTTTGGTGTATCACCACCCTTAGAATAGGATTTATTTTTTGTAGATTTCTAACCCTTTTCCCTTAAACAAGCTGGTTTAGCAAAGATTATCTTGCAAAGACATATACATAGAGCTATCCCTTTAAATATAGAGGTTCATTTCCCCTATAGGCACACCCACAAGCCTGGAAATGTTCCAACATTGCCCAAATCTAGGAGATGACTAAACACTCTCTCCTAGGGTGCAATCTTTGAAGACAACAATTTTGGCACACTCAATGGGACTGAGTTCTTAGTTATTTACATGTCAAGGTGAATGTTGATCTTGACAAGCCTAAGTTAATATTCTTAATCCAACATTTGTTGACTCTAATAGTTAAGAATCTCTAGTCATAGTTCAAGTTTTTCATATTCTACTTCATGGTCCTCACTAGATCATCTGCTAGTAAATTTTTTCGCCAAGATCCCCTAGCTAAAACTCCTCTTGAAGAAAAACACCCTAATACCTTTCTTTTCACTTAGAGACCCTGGGTTAGGAGGTTTTGAGGAAGAAGAGGTTCAAGAAGCTGAAGAGATAAGATATCAAGAGGAAAGAAGATAAATGGATAGACATCAACCTTTCCCAACCTTTAACACTTAAAATCCAATTGACCTCCCTACATATGACCCTATTCCTCCCAATGATACCAAGATTCTCCCTAGTTTCAGTGTTGAAGGTCCTATTACACCATCTTATCATATTAGAGACATTTCAAACTTTTTTAGTTTTCATAATATCACTCAAGTCAATATAGCCATTAGATTGTTGGCTATGTATCTAAAAGGCAAATCACTTGACTAGTACATAAATTTGGAAGGTGGTTATATTACAAGTTAGGATGGCTTTGGGGAATTATTGGTAACCAGATTTGAAAACAAAAGTGACCATTCTTCATTGATCCATCAACCAAATGTAATAAAAAGAGGTCCCTATGAATCCATGGGGGATTTTAATGAAAGGCTTCAAAGGACATGGCATAGTCTACCACCTATCATGAGACCTCTTCCAAGCTTTATGTTCCCCACATATCTCAAAGGTATTGTTACTTATGTGATTGTTATGTTATACTTGATGGGAGGTTTCACTCCACCAGGTGCATATGAGCTAGCCATTGAAGTTGAGAATAACTTAATATATGCTAGAAAGATCCCTCCAAGAGTTTCCATGCCTTTGCTATCTCACAACTTAGTTGAATTTCCAAGTATAGCATAAGTTCCTAATATTAGTGTAAAACCAAGAGCCTTTCCCAAGAAGGTGGATAACACTATGGACAAGGATGAGAAAATTTGGTCATTACATGCTCAGCACAAGTAAGCTTAGCTTTAGGCAAGTGTTCCACCTAATCATCAATATTATCCTCAACAAGGATATAGAGGTCCACCCAAATACAACTACCAAGGGAGAGGAAAAAATCAACAAGGTTACAATAGGTAGCCTAATAACTATAATCCCAATTCCACTCCTCCCATGAAGGCTATTGTTCCAGTGCATGCAAACCTACTCCAAGGAGATGATCATTTAGACCATTGTGGATGGATTCAAGGTTAGTTTATGAATGATTATAGAGGATAAAGCCATGCTTTGGCAACTTAGGAGGAAGCCACCCCTTACATGACATCAAAATAAGTAGATCCCAGCTAAAGGGATATTCATGGAGAAGGTAGCAGCTAAAGTATAAGAATGATGAATTCTTAAGTTAAAGATGACTACATATTGAATCCAAGCACTCCAATTGAAACCAACACAAGAGCTAAAAGGAGAGATTTGGGATATATTCTAGGAATACATGTGACTATAAGTGATTATTCTCTAAGTCCACAAGCTATGAATTCTAGTACAACACCTACTGTCAATCATGTTCCTCAACAAAATTACAATGCAAGTGGGGTTGTCAAGATTGTAATGTGGCAAGATAAAATACCATCACTAGCTTCAAGGATGCAACATAGGGTGAAATATTCCCCTCTAAACATTATTGATTGATTAAAAAAAGCCAAGACAAACATATCTTTATGGGAAGTCTTGCACATGCCTAGCCAAAAAGAGCTCTTGCAAGAATAGCTTACAAACATTCATGTAGCCCCTCAAGCTCAAAATAATAATGGTGTAGCCCTTAATAATTATCCAAACCATGTCTTATATCCCTCCAAAAAATCTAAGAATCCTCCACCCTTCTACCTCACCCTTATGATGGAAGACAAGCTAGTCCATAATTGCATTATGGATAGTGGAGTTAGTACCACTATCATGCCTAAAGTGGTGGCTGACAAATTAGGGTTAAAGTATGAACCATATAGTAAATGGGTTTCTTAGCTTGATGGGACCCTAAACAAGATAGTGGGATTGATCAAAGGTTTGAATGTCTTTTTTCATGACTACCCAAGTTTTCCTATTTTGCAAGATGTTGTACTGGTAGACCTTCTAGTGCATTTTGCTATTTTATTGTCAAGGGACTTCATGAAAAAGAAGGATACCTTTCTATTGACTAGTCTTTTCTATTTTTTAAAACAATATATGGAGACAAATTAACTATAATGAATCAACCCCTAGCAAGGTTTCATATCGATCCATATATGAAATCAAGTTTAAGTTAGAATTGTCTAATTAGCAAAGAGCAGGAAGGTGTCATGGTTTTTGAAGCATCCTCTCCACTTAAAGGTATTTATTATCTTTTACTTGATAATTACAACACTAAGACACATGGAATTGATCCATATACTTTCATTAAAGAGACTGATTTGGGAGTTTATTCTATGCATGAAGGGGATGTCCTAATCCCTTTACTCACTAATGAAGATCAAGAATTGGATGGCATATGGGAGATACTTTTTGATGGCTCAAGGAGTATAATAGGTGTAAGAGCTAGCATCATGTTAGTTTCTCCATTAAGGAATAAATACTACTCATATAGATTCCACTTTAGCTACACTTGTAATGTGTCAGAATATGAAGGCCTAGTTCAAGGTCTCCAATGGGCAAAGAAGAGAGGAATCACGTATTTAAAGTTCTATGGATATAGTGAGTTGGTCATCCACCAAGTAATAAATTAGGTTGAATCTAATAACTCCTTGCTTATATCCTACAATCATAGGGTATGGGGTTTACTTGAAGACTTTGATGCCTTCAACATACAACCCATACCAAGGGATTTTAATAAACATGCTTACATATTAGTTTCCATAGGGGCATAGTTTAATATAGTTTCTAATGTTGGACAAAAGAGAGATCAATATCATATCAAGATCATTGTGAGGTCCTTTTTCCTAGATAATTAAGTGCCATGGTAGGTGTTTGAAAGTGATGAACATAATTCATACTTCTTACAGAATGAGGTAGGTTTCTCCTCAAGGAACCAAAAGAGGCTACATGAACAATATGAAGATAAAATCATCTAGATGAAGATAAAAAAGATACCTAAGGGGATAATTACATTATAGAGTATTTTTAATGAGGATGATTAGAAGAGGAAATAAAGAGTGATCATGTCAATGAAGGAAGAGAACTATGAAAGAGTACTAATTTTTAAGGACATGCTTCTAAAATTTTTTGAGGTATGTTCCTAGCCCAAGAGGTAGTCTTTTATTGAAATGTGTAAATAATTTCATGATATATTTGCTTGGGAATACAAAGAATTTAAAGGGTTTTATCTAAGTCTAGCTCATCACACTATTGAACTAGAACCTAGAGCTAAATTGGTCAGGCAAAAGCAATGGCCTATCAATCCCAAGATAGAAGAATTGATGAAGAAGGAGCTTATCAAGTTGATTGAGTCTAGGATTATCTTTCCAATCAAGCACTCAACTTGGGTGGCTAATCTTATACCTATCCAAAATAAAAATGGAGAGATCAAACTTTATCTAGATTTTTGAGATATTAATAAAGCATCTCTCAAAAATCATTACCCACTACCCTCCATGGAGAAAATTCTACAAGTTGATTCAAGTTCACAAAACTTATCTCTTCTTGATGGTTATTTAGGTTACAATCAAATATTGATGAATGAAGAAGATCAATTCAAAACGTCCTGTACCACTAAGTGGTGAAACTTTGCCTATAAGAAGATGTCATTTGGTTTATCCAATGTTGGAGCTACTTTTAAAGGGAAACGGACATGGATTTAAAAGGTTTGATTAATAAGTTATTTCTTGTATACCTTGATGATATAACTATTTTTTTAAAAGATGTTGTTGATCATATGAAACATCTAAGGCAAGTGCTTAAGAAATGTAGAGAATATGGAATATCCCTTAATCCAAAGAAGTGCATCTTTGATTTCCATGAAAGTAAGATTTTGGGTCATATTGTTTCAAAAGAAGGCTTGTTTATTGACCTCAAAACGATTGAGGCCATCCTAGGCTTGCCCTTGCCTCAACACAAGAAGGGACTGTAGAGCTTCTTGGGAAAAATAAACTTTGTTAAAAGGTTTATTCCAAACTTTATATTTGTGTTAAATCCTATCATAGACATGCTAAAAAAGAACCAGGATTTTACTTGGACAAAGGAAGGAAAGGGTATTTTTGAGATAATCAAGCTATCAATTACAAAATATCCTACTCTCTTGAACCCAAACTTTGCCAATAATTTCATACTTTATACCTTTGATAACCTTGATTCAATCTCAATCATGCTCATGAAAAATAATGATGAAGAGATTAAGTAGCCAATTGCATTATTTAGCCAAAGGTTAGAAGATTTTGAGGTCAAATATACATTTGTTGAGAAACAAGATCTTGATGTGATAAGAGGATTGAAGAAATTTAGGCACATGGTCTCCAACAATAAGATACATGTCATGGTTTCTCATCCCATCACCAAGGAGTTTCTCCTAAGCAAGGAACTCAATGAAAAGAGAGCTAACTGGATCACAAAAGTGATGGAGTATGATGTATACATCAAGGTGATGAGCTTGATAAGGGGAAGAGGATTGTGCGAGCATTTAGCTTCAAAGTTTCAAGAGACAAAAGAAGAAGTATCAGTCAACCAAGATCAACACTAACTAGTTGATCAAATGCAATCCCAAAGTTGGACACATGACATCATTAGTTTTATTCAAAATGGTGAATGTCACAATGGCTTGAACAAGTCTCAAAGGAGATATTTCAGATTATAGACTATTCCTTACTATCTTCTAGATGGTGTTCTTTTTAGAAAGGACATGAATAGTGTATTGCTAAGATGTGTTGACAATTATCAATTTGATATGTTGCTAGAGAAGTTTCATAATGGTGCTAATGGAGGTCATTTATCTCCTATAACTATAGCTACAAAGATAATGAGGGATGGTTACTATTGGCCTAGTCTTTTTATGGACTATTACTAGTGGATTGGAAAGTGTCCTTAATGTGCCTTCTTTGTAGGAAATTAGAAACTTACAACCCTTCTATTGAATCCTATCCAAGTGGATGAACCTTTCATGTAATGGGGCTTTGATTTCATTGGTATGATCAACCCTCCATCAAGTGTTAGACACAAATGGATATTAACTGATACTAACTACTTCACAAGGTTGATTTAAGCTATTCCATTGAAGGAGGTAAATGAAAATGCTATCTTGAAGTTCTATGAGAGCATTTTGACAAGGTTTGGGGTTTCTCATGTCATCATTTTTGATAATGCACTTACTTTCATAAATGCTAAAACTTTTGATTGGGCAGGTAGGAAAGGCATTCATTTGATTACCTCATCTAATTTTTACCCCCAAGGTAATGGATTGGTTGAGTCTACCAACAAAAACCTTATCAAGATCATCAAGAGAACTTTGGAGAACAATCAAAGATCCTAGCATAACAAGTTAAAGAAAACTTTATGGGTAGACATGATTACTCCTAAGAAATCAATTAGCAACTCTCCATTTATGCTTTTTTATGAGAGAGAAGCTCAAATATCCATATCTCAAGAACTCCCTACCCTAGAACTTGCTTAGCACTTATAATACTTGAAAACACTCTAATGGAAGTCAGATTGGTAGAACTAATACAACTACAAAAGGCAAGGGATTATGCCCACAAGGCCATGGAACACCATCAAGTGCTCATGAAGTGATTGTTTGACAAAAGGACAAGTGCAAGATTGTTCAAAGAGGGAGACTTAGTTTTGATGTGGGATGAAGACAAAGCAAAATTAGGCAAGCATAAAAATTTTGACACTTTGTGGAGTGTCCCTTACATCATTAGCAATTGCAAGTAGATTAATTCCTTTTAGTTGGTCAAAACAAATGGAGAAGAATTGCCTATCCCTGTGAATGGGATAAATCAAAAAAATCTACTATTAACCTTGCCAATCTACCTTGTAAATAGTAGTCTAGGTGTGTGTTTCCCTTTATTTGTTATTGTGTTCCTTAAGTGTTGTGTAGCACAAGCTTTTTACTTCCTTTTGTTTATTTTTCATGTGATCATCTAGTTTTTGTGTTTTGCCAATAATTTTGTTCAAATATTTTGAATGCATTATGTGTGACTCCATGCCCAATGGAAGGATTAATACAACTGATCTTAGGCATAGTAGGCATGCCTCCCATGGAAATCACCTATAATGCTAGCCAAAATTCACACCATACTTTGTAGTTTCCTTTGGCTAAGTTCAAGCGTTCACCTGTTGGTTTTAAACTCACTTCAAAGACTAGTGTTCTCTTTTCTTTAGATCTTTTATTTGCCTTTTCAATTTTCCTTCCTTAGCTTCTATCTAGCCTTTTCAAAGCTTTCTTACTTATCTTTTGTTACCTTGTATTTGAATTCTTTTGACCTTTTTGTCTTGAACCAAAAGTCCAAAATAATTCTCCCTTATCTTTGAATTCTTTTAGCCTTTTTGTCTCAGACAAAAAGTCTGAAAGAATCCTTCAAGTCTTTTTCAAAGCACCCTTTCAAAGCTTTCTTCCTCCTTCCTTTTCTTCAAAGTGCCCTTTGGACTTATTTGAAGGGACACTTCATCTCCCAAGTGCCCTTCACAAAATTTTGAAGCATCACCTTCCTTCATGGTTGCTCTCCATAATCATTCTAAAGGCTTTATTATCTTCCCAAAGTTCACTTCATAAAAATCTGAAAGGACACTTTTCATAAAGTGCCCTTCAGACTTTTTCCTAAGGGCCTTCTCTCTCCTCCAAGTTCCCTTAAGACTTTTTAAAAGGGTCACTTTTCTTCAAAGTGACCTTTAGACTTTTTTGAAGGGTCACTTTTCTTCAAAGTGCCCTTTGGAATTTTTTAAAGAGACACTTTTCTTCAAAGTGTCCTTCAAACTTTTCCAAAGGGACACTCTTCTTCAAAGTGCCCTTCAGAATTTTTTAAAGGGACACTTTTCTTCAAAGTTCCCTTTGTAAAATTTTTGAGGGGACACTTTGTCCCCAAAGTGCCCTTTAAAAAAAATTTAAAGGGACTAATCTGAACCAAGTGCCCTTTGAATTTTTTTTGAAGGGCCACTTTCTATCTCCAAGTGCCCTTCAAAAAAATTTCAAAGGTCACTTTCTTTAGCCAAGTACCCTTCAGAAAAGTCCAAAGGATCACTTTCCAAAAAGGCCTAGACAAAAATCCTGAAGGAATTCCTTCAGACAAATTTTTTGAAGGAATTCCTTTGGAAGAAAATACCCACAAGGAAATAGGCAAAGAAAGGTGGCAGACAAAAAGTTTGAAGGAATTCCTTTAGGAAAAATATCTGATAGAAAGAAACCCAAAGGAAGGAGATAGCAAAAGGGCCTAAAAACAAGATGGTAGACAAAAGTCTGAAGGGGTTCTTTCAGACAAATTGTCTAAAGGAATTCCTTCAGAAGAAAAGCTTGAATCAGGTGACTCACAAAAATCTAAAGTTATCAAGCATGAATAAATTGAAGTGGAGGGGCCAAAAAATCTTGAAAAGGTCTTGGTAATGCAAATCAAGCTTTCCAAATGGCTTTAATTATGAAGCTTTATAAGTTAAATCAATAAAAAAACCCAAAGGAGCCTCAAAAAACTTGAAGGAGCAAGCAATAAGTAGAACTTGGAAAATTTGAAAGGGTCTAGACAAGTGTAAATCAGGTTTCCATCAGTGATTGTCTTCCAGGGGTTTTATAAGTACAAGTAATTCAGGTTTATGAACCTTAATTAATCATGGATGGTACAAAATAGGTTCCCCAAAGGTGAAGACTCAAAATTTATAAGTCATGAACAATAGAAAACCCAAAGTAGTGCACCAAGACAAACCCAATTTGGTCTTGGGTAGTGTATTTCAAACCCATGAATATGCATTACTCATTCTCATTTTATAAGTCATAAGCAATGACAACCCTGAAGCAATCAAGTTGAAGTAATCAGAAAGCCCAAATGGATCTAGAAGTGCAAATCAAGTTTCTAATCCTGCTTAGCTTAACAAGCTTGGCCTAATGACATGGTTCATTATCATGTTCAGACAAATGAGAAACTACCCCATGGCATGAGCTAAAGTAGAGTTGGATTGTCAAGGACAAATGGAGTATGATCCATAGGCATCTATGCCCAGTAGATCCAAGACTCAGAATCACCAATCTGAGTCATTTCTTGAGGACCAATAAAAATAAATAAAGACAAATCCAAATGGAATGAAAGTGACTTTTTCCACACCATTTCACAAATTGAGAAGCCAAGGAGAAGTAATTGGGTGTTGAAAGGGATTTTTAATAGGTGGTTCCATTTATAGTGACCATTTTAATGCCTTCTCCAAATATCTTGATTATGTTCAGTAGTCATTGGGAAACATCTTCAAGAGGGCAAGCCCATGGAATTCAAGAGGGTGACATGAATCAATCAGAGTGCCCTAATGAGCATCATTGACAAAAAATCAATTGCAACTATGGGTAATGACTTCTAACATAAATGATTCCTCTCTTTGGTTCCAAAGACCTCCTCATCTTCTCTTTTCCCTGCTATATATACAACCCCTTTGCTAATGAAAAAGAGACTGCACAGTGTATGGTGAAGCCCTACTAGAATGATTCAAGTTTTGCCTTTTAGCACTTAGCATAAAATTTGTTCCCTTCAAGATTTTTTGGGAGTTTTTAGTCTGAGTGTGTAAGAGATGTATAGTGGTAGCATGTGATGATTTTCCATCCTTGCCCAGTTTATCCTTCATACCTAAACAAGAGCTCTTGATCAAATTGTTCACATAGTGCATATCCAAGTGTATTGAATTGCTACATGTGTTTACTATTTGAATGTGCAAAGTTTGTCTTTCACCTCATTAACCTTGGTCATCCTTTTTACACATCTTGCCTCTGTGTTGAAATATTGTTGTTAGAATCTTTGGAGCTTGGGAATGGTTTTGTGATTTTTCTTTATTATCCAATAGGGCTAGATATTCATGTGGAGGAAAAAATTTTGGTGTATAACCACCCTTAAAATAGGATTTCCTTTTCTAAAAATTTCTAACCCTTTTTCCTTCAACAAGATGGTTTAGCAAAGATTGTCTTGTAAAGTCATATACAGGGAGGTAGCTCTTTAAATATAGAGGTTCATTTCCCCTATAGGCACACCCACAAGCCTAGAAATATTCCAACATTGCTCGAATCTAGGAGAGAATTGAACACTCTCTCCTAAAGTGCAAGATTTGGAGACAACAGTAAGTTCTTATAATTGAAGAGCATAATCATGATAGGTATTTACAAAGTTTACAAGACTATGGTGCTATATAATTTAGATTTAATGTTTAAAGTCAATTAGATAGCATATTTTAGTTCTCAATACACTATGCTTTTCATTTTAAATTTGAGTGTGATAAAGGAATTACTATTACATGGGTTTAAGGTCAGGCTTCAATTATTACAAAAAACCTCCATAAGTTAAGGGCACCTCTTTGTTCTTTATAAACATTTAAAATAGGTTATATCTATTTATAACCTCACTACCATGTTCAATTATATATCATACAAATGTTTTTATAAATCACTCATACTTTACATGATGTCACATGAAAATGCTATTTTCTAACAATAGCATTGATACATATGCTAGAGGTTCATTTCCCCTATAGGCACACCCACAAGCCTAGAAATGTTCCAAGGTTTCTCAAATATAAGAGAGAACTGAACACTCTCTCCTAGGCTACAAGATTCAAAGACAACAATGAGGTCTTATAATTGAAGGGTGCAATCATGATAGGTATTTGCAAAGTTTACAAGACTATGGTGATATCTAATTTAGATTTAGTGTTTACAGTCAATTAGATAGCATATTTTAGTTTTCAATACACCATGCTTTTCATGTTATATTTGAGTGTGATAAAGAACATACTATTACATGGTTTTAAGGTTAGGCTTCAATTATTACAAAAAACATCCCTAAGTTAAGGGCACCTCTTTATTCTTTATGAACATTTAAAATAGGTTGTATTTATCTATAACCTCACTACCATGTTCAATTATATATCAGACAAATGTTTTTCTAAATCACTCATACTTTACACAATGTCACATGAAAATGTTATTTTCTAACAATATCACTGATACATATGCTAGAGGTTCATTTCCCCTATAGGCACACCCACAAGCTTCGAAATGTTCCAACGTTACTCAAATCTAGGAGAGAACTGAACACTCTCTCCTAGGGTGTAAGATTCAGAGACAAGAGTAAGGTCTTATAATTGAAGGGCACAATCATGATAGGTATTTTCAAAGTTTACAAGACTATGGTGCTATATAATTTAGATTTAGTGTTTACAATCAATTATATATCATATTTTAGTTTTTAATACATTATACTTTTCATGTTATATTTGAGTGTGGTAAAGGACATACTATTACATGGGTTTAAGTTTAGGCTTCAATTATTACAAAAAGCCTCCCTAAGCTAAGGGTGCCTCTTTATTCTTTATGAACATTTAAAGTAGGTTGTATCTTTCTATAACCTCACTACCATGTTCAATTATATATCATACAAATGTTTTTCTAAATCACTCATACTTTACACGATGTCACATGAAAATGCTATTTTCTAACAATAGCATTGATACATATGCTAGAGGTTCATTTCCCCTATAGGCACACCCATAGGCCTGGAAATGTTCCAACATTTCTCAAATATGGGAGAGAACAGAACACAATCTCTTAAGGTGCAAGATTCAGAGACAATAGTAAGGTCTTATAATTAAAGGGTGCAATCATGATAGGTATTTTCAAAGTTTACAAGACTATGGTGTTATACAAATTAGATTTAGTGTTTAAAGTAAATTAGATATCATATTTTAATTTTCAATACACTATGCTTTTCATGTTAAATTTTAGTGTGGTAAAGGACATACTATTACATGGGTTTAAGGTTAGGCTTCAATTGTTACAAAAAACCTCCCTAAGTTAAGGGCACCTCTTTGTTCTTTATGAACATTTAAAATAGGTTTTATCTATCTATAACCTCACTACCATGTTCAATTATATATCATACAATATTTTTTCTAAATCACTCATACTTTAAATTATATCACATGAAAATGCTAATAGCATTGATACATATGCTAGAGGTTTATTTCCCCTATAGGCACACCCATAGGATTATAAATGTTCCAATGTTGCTTCAATCTGGGAGAGAATTAAACACTCTCTCCTAGGGTGAAATATTAAAAGACAACAGTAAGCTCTTATAATTGAATGGCACAATCATGATAGGTATTAGCAATGTTTACAAGACTATGGTGCTATATAATTTAGATTTAGTGTTTAAAGTCAATTAGATAACATGTTTTAGTTTTCAATACACTATGTTTTTCATGTTATATTTGAGTGTGATAAAGGACATACTATTACATGGGTTTAAGGTTAGACTTCAGTTATTACAATAAACCTCCCTAAGTTAAGGGCACCTCTTTGTTCTTTATGAAAATTTAAAATAGGTTGTATCTATCTATAACCTCACTACCATATTCAATTATATATCATACAAATGTTTTTCTAAATCACTCATACTTTACATGATGTCACATGAAAATGCTATTTTCTATCAATAGCATTGATACATATGCTAGAGGTTCATTTCCCCTATAGGCACACCCATAGTCTTGGAAATGTTCCAACATTGCTTGAATCTGGGAGAGAACTTAATACTCTCTCCTAGGGTGCAAGATTTAGAGATAATAGTAAGGTCTTATAATTGAAGGGTGCAATCATAATAGGTATTTTCAAAGTTTACAAGACTATGGTGTTATATAATTTAGATTTAGTGTTTACAGTCAATTAGATAGCATATTTTAGTTTTCAATACACTATGTTTTTCATGTTATATTTGAGTGTGATAAAGGACCTACTATTACATGGGTTTAATGTTAGGATTCAATTATTACAAAAAACCTCCCTAAGTTAAGGGCACCTCTTTGTTATTTCTGAACATTTAAAATAAATTGTATCTATCTATAACCTCACTACCATGTTCAATTATATATCATACAAATGTTTTTTCTAAATCACTCATACTTTACACGATGTCACATGAAAATGCTATTTTCTAACAATAGAATTGATACATATGGTTGATGTAGACTAGTTTCATTTCCTCTATGCTTATTTTGACATGCTTAATTTCTTACATGATAAGTTAAGACTTTCTTTCTTCTTGTGTATTTCCCTTGGCCTTGTGTGTTTATATGATGTTCACTTGTCCCTCTTATGTGTCCTTTTGGACCTTATGTATGATATTCTATGTAATTTTTATTCTATATCTATCTAGACCATGTCTCATTTTTAATTTAATGTTATATCTATCTATCACATGTCTCATGTGTAGTTAAATGTTATATCTAGCTAACACATCTCATGTACATTTCAATGTTATCTTTTTCACACCTATTTTTTAAGAAATTAAAAACTATATTCATTACTATGATGCAATATATTTAAATTCTTCAATATGTTCATATGCAATTCAATGTTTTATTTAATACCATTATAAAATCCAATTTACATATGCAAAATGTTATTACATAAATATATTTTCCACTTATGCTTTATTTAGATGTAAGAGACTTGTAGATTACGTCCCTCATCTCAAAAAGGGGACATCATAATAGGAATTGTCTTGAAAATTCAACCTTCTTAATTTTTTTATTTTTTAATTTTATGATATAATAAAGTGCTCATAATAAAGCATGATTTAAAAATTTAGAATATTGGGGCATATAACATACATATACACTTGTTTCTATATTTAAAATTTGTAAGTTTCAAGTTTCTAATAGTTATAGTTATATGTTATCAACAATGTTACCAGTTCAATTGGAACTCAATATTAATATCGTCAAATATTTGCACATGATATTCATTCAAGTTCAAGATACTACATGGAGATTTCAAATTTCAAAAGTTTAAAAGTTCCAAATTTTCAAAGTTCAAAAGTTTCAAAAGTTATAAATCTTCAAATTGAATCTATATATATTTGCAGTGGTGTGATTCATAAACCTACAAGTGGGCCACATTAGATTCTAGTGACACTCAAAATCTAATATTGTACTTTTGTGAACCTACTATGTGGTGTATGCAAAGAGTTAGGATCAACCTGAAACTGTCAAACCTTTTGAAGTTTAAGACTCAAATAAGGTTAATCAAGTGGAACCTAATGACATTTAATGAACTAAAATATGACTAATGGATCTATAAACTTAGTAAGAGGAGTACCTACAACACTATGTCAAAGGAAAGGGTTACAAAGCCTTTAGGATAATAACACAATTAAATATCTCTAACTAAATCTCTATTTATAATAAATATAATATTTCAAACAATAAATGCATTTGAGGGGAAGGACTAGAAACATATATAAATTGATAAAGAGCCATGGTATGAAAATTATGACCTAGACTACCTAAAGTGGATATATGAAAAGTTTAAATAATCCTATGGCCACATTAATTATAATTTTAGAGAAAGCTAAAACAAAGATACACAAAAATTCATTTACTAATAAAAAATAAAATCCTATATACTAAATTAAATAGCTAGAGTTAGAATATATGTACCTTGATGAGGACATGTCGAGATTCAATCTCCCCTTGGCCAATGATGATTTATGATAGAGTTTTATGTTTGCCAAGAATCCAAAGGATGTAAAATAGGATCCAAGTCATCTAAAGACCCCATATAAAATATCCAAGGCTTCCACAAGACAAAGTTATATGTAGAAAATCCTCTAAATGTGGATTAGTGCAAAAGTGTGAGTGAAATAAGAACAAAATGAGTGTAATTATGTTTGAATTAATTAACTAGAGGATTTAATAAATCCTCTATTTATGTAATGGAATGTATAGGAAGTTGATTATATCATTACATAATATCTCTAGTAAAGGTTTTGGATATAGCTTCGGTAGTAGAAAAGATATTTGTTTAAACCCATTCCTTATAGATATTTTTAAAATATTTAAAAAAGCATGCATGATATTTAGTCCCATCATATGTGATAGTTCAATAGGTGTTTCCAATGCCTATGGACATAATGAGGGTAGCTAAAGGTTCATTTTGAAGACTTTGAATTCTTTTTTGAATTGGATATTGGGGAATATTTCTCCATTGGCATCTCTAATATGAGGAGGAACAAAATTATAATTTGTTTGAGTAATGATGAATTGAGGTTGACTAGCCATTAGTAAAGTTTGGTTTTACATTTGAAGCATTTGTGAACTATTAGAATCTTTCATAAGGGTCATTTGTTGGAAAATTTGTGCAAGGATTTGAGTTGTATTAATAGGTGAGTTTTGATTGTAGGTATTATTAGGGGGATTTTAAAAATTGGTATATGGAGGAATATTCCCAACATTAGTGTTGGTAATCCCCAAATGTGGTATAAGAAGGAATATTTATAAGTCCAACATTATTGTTAGGAATGTAAATTGTATTGTCATCAATATTATTGAAGAATTGGGAATCATCTATATATTTAGGTTGATTGATTTCAACTATGTTATATTTTTATGTAATTATGCTAGGTGATTTTATTGTGGGTGTAGTAAGTGGAGTGATAACATTGGTTAAAATATATGGAACATATTATAAGTTTATAATTGTTGATGTATATTTGTTGATTATTTTATGACTTCTAAATTTAGAAGGTGTAAATTGGTATAGCATATATAATTTTCATGATTTTTAATTTATCTTTGAGTATTTTATATATCTATTATATAATACAAGGTATATCAAGATTGATAAGATCTAGAATGAATTTCTAGAAAAACTACATCATGAAGAGTTATATTCAATGGTGGATAGGGTGGGAGGAGTATAACAACCTATGTAGGAATTGAATGGGTTGAGGCTATTAATATATATGATAAGAGGTGACATCATGATGATTTATGAGTAAAAAATATGATGAAAAGAATTGATCATAATAAAATGACTATAACACTTAGATTTATATAGTCTAAAATAAAAGCTAAAAAATAGGTTGTAATAGGTTGGCCAATACAATTTGGCTTAAAAAGGTGACACTAGTTGGTATATAGATAAAAATGAATTGTATTGTATCGGTTGTTGCCAATGGAATTGGAAAAATAATAACTATATCATCTCTATCTGATGTAGTTAGAAAAAAAATGCTATATCAACCCTAGCATATGTAGTTAGATAGTAAAATGAACTATATCAGTATTGACCAATACATCTATAAAATATGACTGTATGGACTCTAGAAGATGTATTTGAAAATAAAAATGAACTATATAATTCTTCGTCAATGTAGTTTGAAAAAAATATATATCATCCCTAACATATATAGTTGGAAGGGAAAATGATCTATATCAGCCCTAGAAATTTTAGTTAGAAATAAAAATGAAAAATATTGGTCTTGGTAGATTTAGTTAGAATAAAACAATTAACTATATCAACCCTAGTAGATGTAATTGTAACTAACACTAAACTATATCATAATTGACCAATATTATTGGAAAAACACATTAAATTATCTTAGACATGTCCCATGTAGTTATAAATACTATTCAATATATGCTAACACATAATGATATTGCATCTAGTATATATAAATGGCTAAAAATTAAATAAGGGATAGAAATTTATTGCATGTAGTTGATATAGTTGGCCGAAATGGTGAAGGCAATGGTAAGATTCACGTTAGGTTACCCAGAATGTATATAAGGTTAGGATCAACCTAAAACTATTCTACCTATCAAATATTTGAACTCATAGAGTATTAATCAAAACTAACCTAATGATACTTAATTATTTTATATATGACCAATGGATCTATAAACCTAGCAAGAGGAGTACCTACAAAACTATGTCAAAGGAAAGGTTCCAAAGACTTAATAAAAATAACACAATGAAATAGATCTAACTAGATCTCTATTTATAATTAATATAATATTTCAAACAAGAAATGTAAGTAACTAGAAGGATTAAAAACATATAAAAATTGGTAAGTATCCATGGTAGGAAACCGGGGACCTAGGCTACCTAAAGTGGATATAGTGAAATTTCAAACAATCCTATGGCCACACTAAGTATAAGTGTAGAGAAATATTAAATACAAATACACACACATTAATTTACTAAGTGATACAAAAATTATATCTATTAAATGAAAGAGTTAGGGTTATAATATACTTACTTTGAAGAGGACTTGTCAAGCCTCAATCTCCCCTTTGGCTCATGGTGATTTTCAAGATATTTTTGGATTTGTGAAGACTCCAAAAGATGGACAATGTAATATAATAAAACTAAGGACCTCACAAAAAATATCCAATACTTCCACAAGATAGGTTTCCTTTAAGAAAATACTCTAGGAAATAACTCCTCCAAATGTGGATTAGGGAATAAGTGCAAATAAAAGAAGAGTGAAATGAGTGTATATTATCTATTAGAATGAGATGGTGACTTGTATTTATAGTAGTCAATATACCTAATTCATTCCAAAACTTAAGTGAATGGCATCATCCAAGTCCGATGTATATTTAAATTAATTAGATAAAACATATTAGTACTATAAGATTTTATCTACATGGCTGATATAATATAAAGACAACATCGGCCATGGTCGATGTAGTAGGATAAGATGAGAAATGTATCATGTAGTAGGATAAGATGTAAAAGTTGTTATGTAATATTTAGGAATGGGCATATAGTTTCTTATACTTTTTTTTTTTGGTGTGTGTGTACTTATAGGATGTTTGAGAGTTGTTTTAGACCTCTAGGAGCTATAATACCAAATTCTAGGTTTTAGAGGGTCCTACTAGATTTTAGACTTAGACATATTTAAGGATTTAAAGATTTATGGGAGACATAAAATGAGGTAAATTGATCGACACTCTAAGGAAGTTGGATGAATATTAGGAATGATATGATCATGTCATAGATAACAACATCTCTTATAAAACAGCAAAGGTTTGCACACCCCTTTCCTAGTGCACACTTTAATGCATGCACTTAGGTAGATTAAAGCTCAATAGGTTTCTATAAAATAAAGTGTCGGTAAATGATAAAAGTGAAAAATATTATGTATAAACATAATCTTATATAATCTCATCACATGACACAATAACATAACATGGGATGTTACTTCAAGAAAAAACATAACAAAAAAATTGATTTAACTCAAATGAAGTACATAAATAAATGTTGAAAGTAAATGACAGTGTTTCTATAGGATATTAATTTCCTAATATTTATATTACTTAGGTGTTAATCCCTTTGGAGATGTTTATCCCACATGCATGGCATGATTGGGATTCTCATATCTTCCACCTATATATGTACTTATTCATCTAGTCATTCATATGACAATGCAAGGTTAACTATTCATTGTATAATTTATTTGAGTTAAAGATAGTTCATTATCTTTGTGTGTATGATGAAGCTCCATGGATGTATTACTAGATTGTTGTAGAGATATTGGCTAAAGAGTTTTGATAACTCTTTCATGGTATGAGAACCACCCTCCAACAACCATTTATTAGTATTTTTAAGTTATTCCTTCATTTTTCAGACTTGAGACATCCATTTCTAGAGCCTCCCTTTGTTCCTATGTATAATGTTAAGCCACCGCATATTATCACTTCAGAGGACTCTACTAGTTCCAATGAGATTATAATTATTTATCATTATGATCCACTTCCCATGGACATTATTTCAATGAATATTTCATGACTTTTTTTATATAGGTCCACTTCCATGGCATTACATATAGTTCATGTGCATGATCTTTCCAAACCTATGCCACACTTTAGATTTGGATGTGATTCAAAAATATTTGTATTGATTCCTCCTTCATCTTCCATTTTGGAATGGATAGAATTCTAATACACCATACATATTCTTCCTTTGGCAAAAGGAAGAAACATTATTTGATGTGGATGGAGATTCTATAGTCTTCTAGTTGAGGACCCTGACATCAACATTGGTTATCTTGTGATCTCAAATTCAAGTATCAAAAGCTTCAGTATCAATGGCACTTGTCCTTGGGTGGATTCTATATGAATTCCTTCCTTATTTTAATTTTTTGGGCCGGGGGGAGGGGGGGGGTTGGGGAGGGTGGGGAGGGTGGGGAGGGGGAGGTTTTGTTCCAACAGGTTTTCTCTCCTTCTCCAGTTCATGGATATATATATATATATATATATATATATATATATATATATATATATATATATATATATATATATTGTACATAAGTACCTCATTAGGCCTAGTTGTCGGGACTCATACTCTGGATATGCCATTTTGTTTTATTTATTCTATTAATAGCCCCTAGCTTCACTTTAGGGGGGGTGTTAGAGTATGTATTTCTAATGATTTCTAGGTCCTATCTAGGTTGTTTGTCTTTTCCTAGTTTTGTCCTATGTGAGGATTTATCCCACATTGGCTAGTTAGGATTGAGTCTTGCTTCTCCTTATCTAATTAAGCAAGGGTTCTCCATTGTATTAAACATGAATTTTATGAATATCATTTTATTTTACTTGTCTTTGAACTTCATTTATTTTTAATCTTATTGTGTTTTATAATTGTCAATACTTCAGACTCCTAGCTTAGAATGATAGTGTCCTCATTCCTTTCACGGTATCAGAGTCACCCTCTAATAGCCATTACTCAATATTTTTAAGCTATTCCTTCATTTTAAAGCCATACATGAGATTTTGATTTGTCATTTATATTTAAAAACTATTTTTTTATCATTTCTAGTCTATGTTTTGTGCTACACTATTGGTGTCAACCTTTGTTTTGAGTGGGTGAATATTCATTACCTATTTAGCCCATTAATCCTCCTTTTAGCATTATGATAAGAGGTAAAAGATCCTTCAACACCAATTTTTTTATGTGGATTTTTCATGCATTCTAAGATCCACTCCTCTCTATGCTTGAGCAAGTATTGGCATTGATTTTCTCATCCTATGAGTCTTCATTTCTCTCCCTCATTATTCATTGCACCATACAACCATATTCATCATTCCATGGCCTCTCCATGGATTGACTCTTATTTGATGAATGGTTTTGAGTATTCTTGATGCTGAGTACTACTTCAAAGTTCTATTCTACTTCAATATAGTGTTCAAAATGCTTACGAGATCGATCCACTCTTCTATACATGAATAAAACACACCATCTTAGTTAACATTTTGTGGTGAAGACAAATTTATATGGCATGTTTCTTCTTTATTGACTATTTTTTTAATTATCTTGACCTATTGATGTTCAATGCCAGCTCTTTAAAAATGTGTTTGTGTCCTAATCCATCTTCCATATCTTGCTCTATTTTATCATTTTTTTGATAGCTTAGCCCTTGTATTACACCCTTCAAAACTAGAAAAAAGATCAGGAGGGCCTTTGATGAGCAACTGCTAAAGGGTGTTTTAGCCTAGGTAAAAGGTATAGTGGATGGATAGAGTTTTTTATCTAGGTAGTAGGCCATGTGAAGCTAAGAGCTTTGCCTACTCACTATGGCCAAATCAACAACCTAGTTGGGGTGAGTTTTACTTGTAGATATGCATTTTTTAGCACATCTTATGGTTTTCAATCTAATTTTTTTATCATAACCCTTGTTTATTCTTTGAAAAATTATGTCCTCCATGGTGATGACCTGAGTTCTTTAGTTTGTTCAAACAAAAGTTTTCTCCCTCAAATGGCATATATATAGACCTGATCATTCTCATTATTTGGTGGTGTCATATACTAGAAACAGTAGCCTACATAAAGTTTTTTTGTGTTTTTCGAGAACTTAAAACATTCCACGCCATCCTCCTTGGTCATCCCCAGCACGTGTTATGGTGGATATTACTCTTATTTTCCATATTGATTTATTAATATTTTAAAAATTAGCATTTTATGTTTTTTGGATTCAAGAAAATTTGGGGAAATTATATTAAGGATGATTTAAGTGTCTAGATAATCTTATTTTTTCGCCTATTGAAGATGAAGGGTGAGGCTCAAGTTAGAAGGAGACCAATTCCCCCTCACAATCTAAACCATTGCATTATACATTATGTTCTAGTTCTAAAGAGTAGCTGAAAGGCTATTTTTGGTCAAGTTGTTTAAACTTTTAAGTGCAAGTTCATTAAATAGGTCATTAATGATCGAAAATATTATTAGCCATAACTTTTACTTGGTAACTCAGATTTGAGTGTTATTTTTACCAAAGTGATATATTATTAATTTCCCACCTATTGGTACTATTTTTGTTGTAAACACACAAGTTATAAAGTGCCATTTTTAGGGGGGTTGTATGTGCTATGGACCCTACTAATTTCTAAATTATACTTTGTACACTAATTTATCACATGTGGATGCATTTTTATTTGTGTTTGGCATTCCTATTCTGAGTTTGCACTATTTGTATTGCACTTGTTGCTCACTTGGATGCATTTTTGGCTGAGTCTAATGTCCTTTACATGTGTTTTTATAGGTTATCTCTTTTTGGTAGTTGATAATTTTAGGTGTGTTTTTGCATACTTGATGTATTTTTTTACCATTTTCTACACTCTTCCATTATTGCACAACACGTTCTATTCTAGTTTGTGCATTGGCACTTTAACACACTTTTATATTTTGGTATTTCCCCATCAAGTCCCCTTTCTTAGTTCCTTGCCTTATTCTATGGAGACACTTTTTCAATTCTTTATTTTTTATGCATCTCTCATGATTTTTGATAGCTTTTTGGATAGGTCAATGGTATCCTAGTTTGGATCTATTCTAGTGAACCTTAGTGTCTTCCTTATTTACATTTGGTGTTGTTTATGTATGGGATATATTGTGCTCACGTTAATTTATAAAATTACATGGGGGTTTATTGATTTAGCCTTGTCTACCCTGATGTGTTTGTGTTCTCTATTAAACTCAGTTGCTTGTCTCTTCCATCACCTTCATATCCATCCTCTATGAGAGACTTAATATATATTTTTCACACCACTTTTTTAATAGTTTACAATCTTCTACAAATTCAACTGTAGCCATCCTAGTGAATCCCAGGGTTATATTGTCTTCTTTGATAGTTCAATAGTCTCTTTTAGTGTGATATGGATTTATTCTAGTGCATACGGTGTTAGCTTGTTTGGTTTTTGAGTAGTGGATTCAAACCACTCATGCAGACTCTTTTTCCTCCACTCCACCCATTATGGGTGGGTATACATAAAGCATTTTTTATTATTACTCTACCTAGTTAGTAGTATGGGGATGTGTGGTGTACATTTTGTTTCTTAGGTGTTGAGTTTTCCTTGCACATCTAGTACTCTTTTAAACTTTTGACATTGCTGACAGTCTTCTTGATTGAAGTTATTCTAGTGAATCCCAGTGTCAGTTATTTTTTGATTAAGTAATGGATTTGGACCACTCATACAGATTGAGTTCTTTTGTGAATTTAGAGTACTAGGATTTCATATTACTTCAACATCATCTTTGGGGGGATTTTTATTTTTATTTTCTTGTTTTCTCTCTTTTCTTTGGGGGGAGGGTTTACTACAGGTTTTCTCTTTTTTCTCCACTTTATGAGAGTTATATGTATATGTTACACCCTTTTTTAGTGTTTTTTGGATTCATCCTTTGTAAATGGATATCTTAGTTAGGCATTTTGTTTACTGAAATCCATATGGGTTTTTTTTGCTTGTCTCTATGGCATTTTTGGTGATTCTTAAAGTGATACCAGTGTGGTATCTCCACTAGTGACACCAATGTGACAATGCCCACCAGTATTCATGATTATTTTTCACCATCTTGTTGGAGGGTGTTTAATCAATGCTTCCTCAGGTTTATCAATCTACCTAGTATTTTAGATCAGCATGTTCATGTTTAATGATCCTAATATTCAACATAATTCTTACTTTGACTTGGTGATTACAACACTCGACATCTATGTACTTTAGCATGATGGATTGGTATCAATAGAGACATGTGGATTCACAATGCATCTTTTATTATACCCACCTAAGTTACACTTAAGGGAGGTGTTAGTGTAGGATATTAGTTTCCAAATATTTATCTTACTTATGTTTTATTATTTTTGGATATGTTTATCCCATATGCATGGTATGGTTGGGATTCTCATATCTTCCACCTATATATGTACCTATTCATCTAGTCATTCATATCGAATGCAAGGTGAAATAATAATTGTATAATATATTTGAGTTATAAATATTTCAATCTCTTTGTGTGTATGGTGAAGCTTCCATGGATGTAATAATGGATTATTGGAGAGATATTGGCTAAATAGTTTTGATAACTCTTTTAGAAAGTACCTTATACATAGCTTGACTTATGTTTCTACTAAATGAATGCATTCAAATATCATAATATCAATTATGGAGACGATGGTACATGTATTTGAAAAATCCTAGGGATAAAATCTTAAAAATAGAAGCAATGTGTGTATACGTAGGATGGTCAAAGTAGAAATCAAAAAATATCAAAACTTATAAAATCACTTAGAAAATTGGCAAGTTGGGATTGTAAAGGCTATGTCAGAATAAAAATGCCAATCATCTAACGATAAAATGATGAAAAATGAATGTTGAACACATTAAATAATGTGAAAAAACATTGAAAACAAGAAAGATATATATCAATGTAAGAAAGAACCAAACAAATATATGTAAGTAAATGAATGTAAGTTCGTATAATATAAGCATATCAAATGAAACATGAAGAAAATATAAATGATTGATAATGAAATTCAAAATGTAAGACAATCATGTGAAATCAAACATAAGGGAATCATTTAGGTATGTAAAGTGTCTTATGTAAGATAAGTGAAGTACACAAATATCAAATAAGAGTATGATTGATAAATTAAAATCAAAATATCTAAATAATAATGAATCAAACTTAATGTTTTCTCTCAAATGTGCTAGAAGAAAACACAACCACATAATGACATGAGTATTATGGTAATTATATGGTGTGGTAAGAAAGTGGTGTTTTTACAGAAAACTTGGTCATATCCAAGGTATTACATTGTAACTCACAAATTAGAATCCAAGAAGTGTAATAATGGAAATGTGACCAAGGATATGATCAACTAAATAGATACCCATGAAGGGTAATATAAGAAAAAATATGATGTAAAAAAGGAATGTGAGATGACACATTATGATGTGAACATATTTAGAAGGAATGAGACACATTAGAAAAGGTATCAAGGCTAGAAACTATCAATGTCAATGACCAAAGACACTCAAATTAATGAATTCAAAGCTTGTGATAATAAGTGAAATACATAGATCATGCTATGAAGGATATAGGCATGAAAATTAAAATGGGTCCTACCTTCCCACAATGTGTTCCATGTTCTTGTGAACCCCTTATAAAGTCATTGGTCTACTATGAAGATTGGGTAGTGTTTTCATAAATTATGTGGAGCTATAACTATATAGTATAATGAGACCTCCTACCCCAGTCTACTAGCCTACTGCATCCCAATAGACCTCGAATTTAGTATGAGGCAACCTATGAGGTTTTAGCATTGAATACAATAGTATATGTGCAAAATATATATCACATTTTTTTTGTGATATGAGTTTTAAGACTGTATTTGCCTTTTTACATTACCTTTTTCTTATATGATATGATTTTACTATTCCTCCTCTATATGGATTTAGATAGCCAAACATGGATGATATAGGTAACTAACATGAGATATTAAACTTGGAAAATAGAAATAAGGGCCTAAATACCATGGTGTCTAAATATTCCTAGGCTTGGCCATAAACAAGTGTGTAATCTCAAAATTGACCTGTATGTGCCTTGAATGAAAAGAAATAAGGGAAGGATGAGAATCATGAAGGATATGTCCATGTAATAAATGATATAATGATGAATACACACATGGCTAATCACAAAGAGTTAAAATAATGTTATGAAAGGTACAAAGTTATGCTATAATAGTCATGTCACTAGGAAGTGGTACTAACCTATAATGAATCTATAACATACACTAATGAAATTACTAGTCATCCCAAAACAAAGGGAAAGTAAATATTCATCTCAAAAGAGGGGGAAAGAAAATAAGGGCCTAAGAATCACAAAGAGAATAAGCCAAAGATGACAAAAATGTGATAAAATTAAAATCAATGAAAATCTTGAAGATGCTACCTAGGAACCACAATAGAAACAAAGACTAAAAGTAATGTGATATAAAACCAAAGCACTAAAAAGGAGACAATGGTGTATGTAAAGTAAAATAAAACCAAAGAACCAAAAAGGAAACCATGGTGTAATTAAAATTATACTAAATGAAATAAAACATAAAATGAACAAAGAAAAATTAGATGAAAAATGAAAATCAAAGCAGATGATAACATCTATATCAAATATGAGAATGTGAAGTAAGAGTGTATGTCTCTCAAAATTTTCCTTGGAATTGAATTTTTTTTGTTATTATGCAATTTGAAAGGATAGTGGGAATCATAGGATAACCAAAATTGTAATTTGATTTAAGTATAGGCATCACAACATGCCACAAAGTCTGAAGTGACATGTGGATGGGAATCACAAGATGCCCCAACATTTTATATGGATTGAATTGAAACTAAACTATTAGAATGAAATGCATCAAGATGGTTAATATAGTTTAACAAAACTATATAGTGAGAATTAATTATATCGAGTTAGATGATTTAATTTGATGAAACTCAAATAATAAAATGAACTATATCAGGTTGGCAAATGTATTTTAATGAATATGGGTTGTTTTAAAGAACCATATCAGATTGGCCAAAGTAATTTGATGAATCTAAATGAATAGAATGAACTAAATTAGGTTGGTTGATGTATTTTGATGAATTTAAATTATTATAATGAATTGAATTGGTTGAATGATGTAGTTTGATGGATTTGAAATATTAGTATGAACTACATTGGTCTAGTTGATGTAGTTTGATAAATTTAAATGTGATAATGAACCACATTAGATTATCCAATGTAGTTTGATAAATCTTAACTATTAAAGTGAACTATATCAGGTTGGTCAATGTAGTTTGATGAATCTAGATAGTTAGAATGAATTGCATCAGATTAGGAGATGTAGTTTGATAAATCTAAATTATCAAAATGAACTGCAATAAGTTGTATGATGTATTTTGATGAAACTAGGCTAGTAAAATGAACTATATCATGATGGTTAATGTATTTTGATGAGTCAAGGATTATAAAATGAACTATATCATGTTATCTAATGTTTTTTGATGAATATTTGATGTCATAATGGACTATATTAGGATAGCTAATTTAATTTGTGAAACTAATACTTTAGAATGAACTACATCTAGTTGGCTGATGTAGTTTGATAAATCTAAATTATCAAAATGAACTACATTGAATTAGTTGATTTACTTTGATGTCTTTGAATTTTCATAATGAAATACATTGGGATGGTTGATGTAGTTTGATAAATTTTAAATTTCAAGATAAACTACATCTGGTTGGCCAATGTAGTTTGATTTATCTAAATTATCAGAATGAATAATATCGGGTTGGTCGATATAGTTTCATGAATTATGGATATTAGAATGAACTATATCAGGTTAGTGGTTTCTATTTTATGATAGTTAAATGTGTGTATATGTTTGATTTTTAGGATGATAAATTGGTATAAGAATTGTAATAGAGGTCTAAATAGGTTTATAAGATAAATGACGACCATTGATGATGTGTATTGGAGTATTAATTTAAAATATGTGTTCTTTGGGTTCATGTGATCTAAGAATTTGAGTCTTGATGAATGCAACCACCCATTTTAATTTGTTAATGTTATCTATTATTTTCTTATTCTTACAGGTAGAAGGATCATTTATGGTTTGGACAACATTAATGGATGATTTGGGATTAAGAGGGTGTTGGCATTCATCATTAGTTAATTTATGTTCATGTGATTATGATTCATTATATAAATATTGAGAGACTTTAAGAAATTTTTCATAAAAATTCTAGGTGGTTGGCATCATTTTAAAGTGGCTTTCATACAATCCTAACCTCTACATTCTTGAGTACCCAAGTTCTTGAGTGACTTCCACATAAGCCAAATTTTTAGTTTTAGAGTGGATATCATACAAGCCTAATCTCCATATTTTTTGAGTTGGCCAACATTAGCCTAGTTTCTAGCACATCTTCAGATATGCACACCACATTTTTAGATTTATAGAACATTCATGGGCTTTAGGAGCCATCTCATAAAACATACTTCTTCATACATGCAAAGTATTAGCATTGGTATTAATAACTTGGCTTTCACTATGAGTAGTGGCATGCAAAACATTAGTGGAAAAGAAGGCACTAGTGGAATGATAAAAATGTGTAGAGAAAGATGCCTTAGTGGAAGGATTGAAATTAGAAGAAAAATAAAAACTATTGGCATGATTATCATTAGTAGCAAATGGTATACTAATGAAATGATTAAGAAAATTTTAAATATTGATATGTGAACCAAGCAAAGAGGCAAGAATAAATTGGTGTAAATCATGACAATTCTCCTAAGAATGACCTATCATAGCATGCCACCAATGAAACTTATTAGGATTGAACAATTTTAGATGAGGTCTAAAAGAGTCAATGCTCATAGATCTAGAAGATGGCATATTTCACTTTACATCAATGTGACTCAAGCGATTATGGGTAGCGGTTTTACTATATATCATATAATCTAATTCATTATGTTTTGGGGGAGGCTTAGTTTGAGATGAAGTGGTATTAATGACATTAGTTGATAATTCTTTATGATATGATTCAAATTGACTCATAAAAAGTCTTGTATTTTTTCTTGATGTAAGGCCTCATCTAAATTCTTAAGAGAGAACATCCTAACCTTGTATTTAAGAGAGTATTGAAAAATAGTGACAAAGAGTTTTGAAAAAGTATAATCACCCATGTTATGATCCACTTTATGAGCTAGAGACTTCCATCGTTTGATGAAAGCATGAGCAATTTGTTAGGAAGTTACTTAGAATTTATGAAATGGCTAAGCCTATTTTTAGGATGATCATTATGCTAGAATTCCTTAACTAGAATATTGACTAAATCCTCTAGTTGTATAATGGAATGTCTATAAAGTTGATTATACCATTTTAGTGCATTTATATTAGTGTATGTATTTATTTTCCATTATTGTGTTATTTGGTAATTTATTTCACTTGTGATATTAGCTTGGTTAGGTGTGCATGTCATAGGAAGTTACATTGATTGTATTGTTTTAGTTAGTGGGAGTTGCTATTTAAAATAATTGACCATTGACTGACTATTTTGGGTTTGAGGGTTTCCACTATTCTAGTGGGAGTTACACACTTATTCACCTATTTATACATCTAACATTTGATGAAATGGCTAAGCCTATTTTTAAGATGATCATTATGCTAGAATTCCTTAACTAGAATATTGACTAAATCCTCTAGTTGTATAATGGAATGTCTATAAAGTTGATTATACCATTTTTGTGCATTTATATTAGTGTATGTATTTATTTTCCATTATTGTGTTATTTGGTATTTTCTTGCACTTGTGAGATTAGCTTGGTTAGGTGTGCATGTCATAGGAAGTTACATTGATTGTCTTGTTTTAGTTAGTGGGAGTTACTCATTAAATAAGTTGACCATTGATTGACTATTTTGGGTTTGAGTGTTTTCATTGTTCTAGGGGGAATTGCACATTTACTCACTTATTTATACATCTAGCATTAGTGAATTATTCAAGGAGGAATGTTGTATTGGATATGTTATTTTGTCTTCATTAGGGTAAATTTAGATGTAAAATGGGCCTTATAAGAAATCCTAAAAAAATAATTTATTTTTATTTTAAAAATTATTTAAATAAAAAAATTACTTAACTATATGGATTAAGTGGGACCACATATTTATATGATGAATCATAAAAAGATCTCTTCACTAGACTTTCTATATTTCTTAGATAGTCCTTTAGATTTTATATTTGTCAAAACTCGAATTCAATCATAAGTTTTTGAAAACTTACACAATTTAATTTCTTATATAAAAAAAAGATTATATATTTACAACTCACATTTTTTAATAATAATTTGTGTTTCTAAATAAATTTAACATCAAAAATTTCCTTGTAAATAATATTTATTTAAATTGTCCTTGTAAATAATATTTATATTTTATATCCACATAATAATATTTTATATCCGTTATCCAAATAATAATATTTATTGTCCTTATAAATAATATTTATATTTATTATCTATATAAATAATAATATTTATTGATATGCAAATACAACCAAAACCATATATATTCATTGATAGAAACATAGCTATATCAAGGAGCAATTATAAAAATAACTTCAAATATATTGATTAAAAAAAAATACAAAAGAGGGATATAATTATTTGTTATGCCATTGACTTGATCATAATAAAAGGCCCCAATCCCCAAGCTCCATCAAGAAGAGGCATATAATTTATAAAAGCTATGTCACTGATATAAAGGACCGATTAAACATCACAAATGATATCAACCTAGTCTATGAAAATGATGAATATTTTATTTGACCGTACCTTTGGAGACCTCAACTATATACCGTACCATAATCTAATATGTTCTACTACGATAACACATTATGCCCAAAAAGTTACCTTCAAAAGTCTGCTAGACTAAAATGCATGATAACGTGACAATAAAATTAAAACATTATAATATTTAAAACTAAAATCACCAAAGTATGCCCATGTGGCACTTTTGGGAGACAAATAATATGCATACATAACACATGAATGGTGATAATGGGAGTTATAGAAATGTTAAACGTTAATCATTGCTCTCAAGTTGCATATCCCAAAGAAAAAACATGGAAGAAACGAAACTCTATTTGCATAGATACTTGGCTAACACTCTTGACAACATCGGTGTTGTAGATAAATGGTCTCTTAAGAAGGATCTTTAAGGAGAGATACATACTCACTAGGCTTATTTTGAATTTAAACTGCTTGCCACCATAGAAACAAAATAATTAATAACTTGTTTTGTTTTGTTCACCCCAAGATTGAATATGAACTGAGATATCCATGGCATAGAAGTATGCCAAGACTGGAGCCCAGAGGCTACTTCAAACAATACGAATATAATGATGTGCGGTTTGGAAAGTCTATGTAACTTTAAGACAGACTAAAATACATTAGTATTATGTTTATCAGGGAAATTTATTTGGTGTCTTTATTTATTCTAATAAACTTATAGGGGAAACATTTCACATCAATAAAAAGTTTAAAAAAAATTAAAGCATGATTTCCATTATAATATTTTTAAATTATTAAAAAAAAAACTTTCTAACTAAATCAAAACTATTTTATATAATTTATAGTACATTTTTAAATTTCAATATAATGTGTAAGGAAGATCTTCCTTAGATTATAGGTATTCTTGGATATTTTTATTAAATGTAAATGAAAAATATAAATTTAATGTCCAAATAATTTTTTGTAGAAAAACAAAATACACTTTCTAAAAAAAAGAAGAGATGGAATCAAATAAGTTGGGTCAATATTAACTAAAGTGAGTTAATTTACAGAATTTAATAAGTTTTATATAATAAAAAAATAATTCTAATTTTATTTTAGATGAGGTCATCCCAAAAGATGATGTCATCTTTTAAATGATTTAGATTGTTTTCATATGTCATTATTTATATTTTGGGGATTTTATTAGGAGGACCATTTTACATTTAAATTTCTCCTAATGATTTCTTCTACTCTCTTTGATTTCTTGATTCAACAATTATGTGTGTTTGATTTACTTCAGCAATTTTAGATGTCCTCATTTATAGACAATTCTCACACGGTATCAGAGCCTTGTTAACATCATTTTATTCCATTTCAAATTTTGGTGAGATTATTGAATTATCACATCACTATTTTTTATTCTTCAATTAACCATTTTTGGGGATTTTTTGTACATTTTCTAAACATGCATTGAAATCTATGACAAAAATGATTAGATTATAAAACAAAATATATATTATTTGTGTGTTTTTGATGTTCTCTAATGGGTTTGTGTTATATTTTTGACTTATTCACTATATTTTCATAAATATGAGAATTTCTCTTCATACACTCTATGAAAACACACTCTGGTCAGAACATGTGAGTTCAATGGACATTTGAGGGTGAATGGACTTTGTTGAGTGTGAGAACCTAGACATAGGTAGGATTTGTCCCCTTCCTATGTAGTCACTGAGCCTTCATTGATGTCTTATGTATTGGTAAACATTAGGTGGTCTTCAGGTATTTATTTATTTACATATAAACCCCTTAGGCCTCCATGACCACTCTAAACTGACCCTTACATATTGCTCCCTTTGACTAGACTCTACCTTGGTGGAAACATTGATCGAGTTGAATCTATCCTCCATGGATGCCACTTATCCTCCTCACATCTCTTGTAGTTTATAATGCATCATCACAACTTTGTTAACTTGATGAATAGTGCTAGTAATTTAAACAACCTCTAAGCATAGTACAACCTTAGGAAAAGATCTCATATCCTCCCTAAGAGATGCAATTTCACCTCATACTTGTCCATGACTGTTGCTTACATATTGGTTCATCTACTCAGCATGCAGGCCTAAACCTAGCCTCCATATCACCCATGGAAAAATTTTAGATCTCCCACTATCTTTAATGACCTCCCATCTCTCCACTTGTCCCTTCCAACTAGTCAATTTTTTAGTAAACACTTCTTTTGGTCAATACCACTTTTTACATATACATTGGCTTGAAAACCACTTTTAGGTGGGTTTGTTTTGTATCATTGGTGTTTTTTTATAGAAAAAATATATTATATTGGGGAAAAACTATTTGGGATACATTTCTTATTGTTTTTTTGCAACAAAATAATCTTGTATGGATATTATTCACTTGGTCATATCACTACTTCTTTCACTTATAGAATATGGAGGATGAGGCCCAATTTGGTAGTTAGATAAACTCCCTCACAAGTAAACCACTTTCATCTCCTTTATTTGCCTACTTACATGGCCCACATTTTGCACTTATACACTCTTATATGCATTATCAACATATCCTATTGTCTCTCTAATTTATATTACTTACGCATTGATTGCTCAAGATGCATTCTTGTCTATGTCTAATGTCTATACGAGCATGATGGTAGTTGCAACATTTGATGGGTAACTTCTATTTTTTCTAAGGTTTTATTATGTGGTGTTGTTTTTTTATTACTCTTATACACTCTCTTTTTATACATTGAGTTGATTCTTACACTTCTACTCATTTGGAGACATTTTTTATTGTACCCAATTTCCTCTTCATGAACATGCATTGTTCTTGTAGCCAAGGGTCATTATAGTTTTCACTATGTATATGTGTTATTATATGATGAGGAGAGTTTATTCTACACTAGTGGTTCTTCTTGGGAAGACCAACTATGATCCTTTTCATGCTTATATGGAACACTTGCTCATTAAGAATCATATCCCATTCCTATATGGATAAATTATTTCTCCCACTAATCTTGTTAAGTTAAATAAGTAGGATAATATTTGTGACAAGGTTATTTTTACCCTATTATTACATATTTTCATGGATTTTCATTTCCATGTGGAGCATCCTATAGTCTCTTTTCAGATATCTAGATGATATTTACATCACACCTCCTCTGCTTCTTATCATCTCTTTAGAGACTATTGTAATTTATCCTCTTGATCTTATTTCCTATGATGACACATCCATGGTGGACATTTCTCTTCTTTTTATCACGCTACCACTACACAATGAGATTCTACTAGACCATATTTATTCTATTAAAGATTCTAATTTTGTTCCTATGCATGATATTGCTCATCCAGATCCATCATAAATTGGTACATTGGAAGACTCTATTATTTTTAGTGAAACTACACCTTGTGAGATCATTGAAGACTCTTCTCTTCCTATGAATATTTATTCTACGGATATGTAGGATTCATCTATATTCTTCTATTCATCCTTGAGGGTTGTTTAAATTTGTTGTCCACTTTCCATGGACATTATATCCATGACTCTTCCATGTCATTCTTATTTATCAAACTCACTTGTACTTTGTGACACTTATAAGCCTGAACACATCTTTGATACTGAGGAATCTTCTTCTGGCACAAATAACTACAGTAATGATGTGGAGACACCTCCACCATATATTTGTCACCTTTTAGATACTAAGGAGTTATTTCCTCATCTACCTACATCTATTCCAATTCAGACATTGTAGGGTGTAGGTATATTGATTCAATATTCATCAGACATTAGACAATTTAATCATAGTTATAGGGCACTCTATAGTCTTTCATAGCCTATGCTTTCATTACACCCTCATTACATAGATTAGTTATCCCTCTTACCATTCATGAGGAGCATAATTCCTTGTATATGGACTAAACCTTGGCTAGATATCCATTAGGCACTTGGTAGACTCATTCATTATTCTAGGGTGATCTACTCTTCACTACACCTACTTCTGATAGGTTCACTTTAGTAGAATTATATTAAGTTATTATGCATGATCTTTCTAGACATATGGCATACTTTTATTTTGGACCCTACTCAGATTTCTTTGTATTATTTCCTTCATCTTCCTTTGTGTAATGGGAAAACTTTCAGTACACACCTCACATTCTTCCTTTAGTAAAATGAAGAATTTTTTTTCAATGTATATGGAGCTCCTTTAGTCTTAAGGTAAATGATCTCGTTATCAACATTGGTCATCTTATGAGTTATACTTAGAGTGTGAATGACTTCAACATAATCTTATATGGGGATCTCTCTCTCTCTCTCTCTCTCTCTCTCTCCTCTCTCTCTCTCTCTCTCTCTCTCTCTCTCTCTCTCTCTCTCTCTCTCTCTCTCTCTCTCTCTCTCTCTCTCTCTCTCTCTCTCTCTCTCTCTCTCTCTCTCTCTCTCTCTCTCTCGGGGGGTGGGAGTTTTTTATTATGGGTTTTCTCATTTTCTCCACTTTATGAGAGTTTATATATACATGGGTACCTCATCGGGCCTTATTGTTGGGACCCATTTCTTCCACCCACCTAAGTTGTGCTTATGGGGTGTGTTAGTGTAGGTTTTTATTGTGTTATTACTTATTTTTATACACTTTTAATATTATATTTCTTACATGTGCACACCATAGGGAGTTACCTTAACTATGTTATTTTAGTTAATAGGAGTTACTCCTTTGGTCGATTGACCATTGACCAGATATTTTAGGTTTGTCAGTTTCCACTATTCTAAGGGGAGTTACACATTTATTCACCTATTTATACATATGTAATTATTTAATTATTCATGAAGGAATGTTGCATTAGATATGATAGTTTACATTGTTTTTTCTTCTCTCTTTGATTTCTTGCTTCAACAATTTTGTGTGTTTGATCTACTTCATAGGTCTTGGATATCCTCATTTATGGACAATTATCACAATCTCTAGTAAAGGTTTTAGAAATAATTGTGGTATTAGTAAAGGTATTAGTTTTAACCCATTCCCTATAGATATTGCCAAAATATTTAAGGAAGCATGTAGGATCTTTAGTCCCATTAGATGTGATAGTTGTTTAGATGTTTCTAATGTATATGCACATAATAAGGGGAGCTAAAGGTTTATTTTCAATATGTGGAGGCATTGTATTTTGAATTGGATCTTTGGGAATAAGATTTACGTTGGAATTTCTAAGAGGAGTGAAAAAATTATGATTTGGTTGAGACATGATGACTTGAGATTGGCTAGCCATTTACAAAATTTGGTTTTGCATAAGATTCATTTAAACACCATTTGTGCAGGGATTTGATTTGTATCAATAGGTTAGTTTTGATTATAGTAATTAGGAGGGTAATTACCAACATTGGTATTTGGATTAATATTCCCAATAATAGTGTTGGTTTCCCCAAATATTATAGAATAAGAAGGAAGCTTTATAAGGCCATCATTCTTATTATAAGTGTAAATATTATTATCATCAATAGTCTTTAAGAATTATGAATCATATAGATATTTAGGTTGATTAATTTCAAACATTATATATTATGATGTAATTATGGTAGGTATTTTTTCTATAGGTGTAACAAGTGGAGAGTGAACATTGGTTGAAATAGGTGGAACATAATGTGAGTTTCCAATTTGTTGATGAGTTTATGAATTCTAGGTTTATAAGGATTAGAAGTGGTATAAGGTGTATAATTGTCATGATTTTTGATTTCTATTTTAATATTTTATGGATCTATTATATAGTATAAGGTATATCAAGATTGATAATATCTAGAATTATTTTTTGTAAAACTTCCCCATGAAGAGTTGTCTTCAATGGTGGACATAAAGGGAAGAGGTAAGAATTTAACAACCTATGAAGGATTTGAATGGGTTTAGGATAGAAATAAATATGCTAAGAGGTGACATCATGATGATTGACTATTGATAATATTATGAAAAAGAATTTATCACAAGAAAATGACTATATTGGCCATATTGATGAAATCACAATTTGAAGATAGAAAATAGATTGTATCAGGTTGACTGATGCAATTTGGCTAAAAATGGTGGTGTCAATTGGTGTCTAGATAAAAATAAACTATCTTATATTGACCATGGTAGATGTAATTAGAAAAAGTGAACTAAATCAGCCCTAGATGATTTAGATGGAAAAAATGACTATATCAGTCCTTGTAGATGTAGTTGGAAATAGAAATGAATTATATTAGCCCTAGCTGATGCATTTGGAAAAAAGGACTATATTGGCCCTAATAGATGTAGTTGGAAATAAAAATGAACTATATTTTCCCTGGTTGATGTAGTTGGAAAAAATTGAATTATATTGGCCCTAGTAGATGTATATGTAAATTAAAAACTATATCATCCCTGGAAGATATAATTGGAAATAAAAATGAACTATATTGGCCCTAATTAATGTAGTTGGAATAATAAAAGAACTATATAGATGCTAGAAGATGTAGTTTTAAATAACATTAAACTATATCATACCTGGTCAATGTAGTTGGAAAGACACACTAAATTATATTAGACATGGTTTATGTAGTTTTAAATATTGTTTAATATATGTTGACACATAATTGTGTCATATCTCGTAGATAGAGTTAGTTATAAAAAATCAGGATAGAACTATATCATGTTTAGCCAATATAATTGGCTAAAATAATGAAGGTAATGGTAAGATGCATCCTGTGTTCACCAAAATGTATGCAAACGGTTTGTATCAACTTGAAACTATCCTACCTATTAAATAACTAGACTTAGATAAGATTAATCAAATGAAACCCAATGATACTTAATGATTGGGGATATGACTAATGGATCTACAAACCTATCAAGAGGAATACCTAAAATATTGTGTCAAAGTAAAGGGTTATAAAGCTTTTTAGAAAATAATAAAATGAAATAACTCTAAATATATCTCTATTTTAAGTAATTTAATATTGAAAACAAGAATTTTAATTAAGAGGAAGGATTATAAACATATAAAAATTGGTAAGGAGTCATGGCAGGTAAATGAGCGTGTAGTCTACCTAAACTATATAGATGCAAATTTAAATCAATTCTATGGCCACACTAAGTATAAGTGTAGAGAAAAATTAAACAAGGATACACACTCATTCACTAAGCAATAAATAAATTATATCTAATAAATCAAAGACCTATGGTAAGAATATACTTACCTTGAAGAGGACCTATAAAGTCTCAATCTCCCCTTGGCCAATGGTGATTTTCAAAAGATTTTTGTGTTTTTAAAGACTCAAAATGATGTAAAATAGGCTTCAACCTAACTAAGGACCTCCTAGAAAATATCTAATACTTTCACAAGACAATCTTCCTTGAATACTATACTTTAAGAAATAACTCCTCCAAATATGGATTAGGTAGGAAGTATGAGTGAAATCAAAGTGAAACAAGTGTATAAGTTATATAGGAATGAAAGGGTGACTTGTATTTATAGTGGTTAATATTCCTAATACATCCTAAATGTTAATTTAATGCCATTAACGAAGTCTGATGTAGTTTGAATTTGAGTCAGTTGACACAACAATATTGAGCATGGATTATACCATAGGATTTTATCTCCCTAGATGATATGGTATAATTAAAATATAGACCTTCGATGATTTAGTATGATAAAATGGAAAATGGTATCGACAATGGATGATGTAGTAGAATAAGGTGGAAAAGGTGTTAAAACATGAAGCATATATAAAATAAATATTTAAGTATAAATTTACATTTAGGCATGGACATATATTTTCTTATATTTTAAGATATACATAGTTTTTGGATGTTTTATAGTGATTTCAGACCTCAAGGAGATATAATGAAAATTATAGGTTTTTGAATGTCCTACTATATTCTAGACATAGCCATATTTCAATATTTGTAGATTTGTAGGAGACATCATAGGAGGTTAATGGATAGACACTCCAAGAAATATATATGAATAATAAGAATGATATGATCATGTCATAGATAGAAACATATCTCATAAATAAACAAAGGTATGCATGCCCCTTTCTTGGTGTACCCCTTAAAACATATAATTAAGAAAATTTAAGATCAATAAGTTACTCTATTATAAAACATTAGTAAATATAACAGTGAAAAATATTATGTGTATACATATGCCTTACCCAAATCTCATCACATTTCACAATAGTGTAACATGGATGGTGCTTCCCCTTAAATTACTTATGATTGAGATAACTCCAAAATTTCCTAACACTCAAAATAAAAAGGTTGTTGATAAACCTGTGGACATCCAAAAAGTTAATAAGATATGGATCAGGTATCCTGGTAGCATCTCCTTCAAGGTTATAGTTGTTAATTTTGATAAGAATATTCAAGATGGTAGCATTAAAACATGTATGAGTAGTGCAGCCAAGGAAACTCCTATGATAATCAATTATTTGGGTATGAATGGTAAAAAAAGGTATTCTATAATGGATTTTAGTTTGGTTGAGGAAGATATGAATGGTATAGAGGATGTAAATAATCAAAAGGACCTCAGAAGGGTAAACATGGTAACCCAGTCCAAGAAGATTGATTCTGGAAAAAGGAATACAAGAAAAGAACCAAAAGAGAAAGGCCTCATGTTCTAAATGAAAATTTTAATAATTTAATGGGTTCTTTGAAAGGAAATAAAACTTCAATAAGATAGAAGAACTGAACTTACAAAAAACCATTATGCATTGATTCATGAGGGAATTGACAAAACATAAAGGGAAATTGAAACATTTGCAATAGGAGAATGAAATATTGGTTAAAACCAATTTTGATAAGGATTTTAATCATCAACTTTAGAGTCTCCAAGTGAGGGTTGGTATGCTTGAAAATGAAAATGACAAGCTAAAAAAATATTAGCTTTTTGGTGAATTGTATCAAGGCATATATGAATGAGGGGATGCAAAATGTGTAAAATCTTAGATCTCATCTGGGACATCTATTTAACACTAAGACCCCAATAAAAGGCAAATGTAAGTAGGTTCAGTGTAGCGGGCATCATAAATATGTTGACAAACAAAATTTTCTTCTCCAAATTGATTCGAATCTCAAAATAATGAAGAGATGATGGGAAGACATTTTTGGCAATTTACACATGGAATAGGCTTCAAGTTGACTTTCATCTACTTTCTAATTTTGGCATATCTTTGGATATTTTTTAGTTGTATTTGGGTAGTTTTGTAGCTGATTCTGATTTTGTTTATTTTCGTCTCTTTTGTGGGAGTTCCTTTGGTTTCTTTTTGGTTTTACTTATAGGGTTTAGGGACCCTAGCCAAAAAAAACCCATCTGCAACCTTAATAAAAAAATATGGATTGTGCTTCAGGAAAGAACATAACAACATAATAATTAAGCTGACTAAAATGAAGCACTTAAACAAATGATAAAATTGAATAAAAGTAACTAAAATTACATTATACATACTTTGACTTACCTTTCCACTAAATGATTTTATTCAAATATCATAGTCTCTATCATGGAGGGTACAATACCTACATTTGAAAAACCTTAGGGATACAAGGCTAAAATTAGAAGCATTATGTCTATACCTATGATGGTTAAAGTAGAAATGGAAAACTCTCAAAACATATAAAACAACTTATAAAATTAAAAAGTGATGATTTTAAAATCTAGGTTAGAACAAAAATAACAATCATGTAATGACAAAATGATGAAAATGAATGTCTAATAATCATGTGAAAAACATGTAAAATATTACAAGTAGGGAATATATCAATGTAAGAAAGAATCAAACAAATATATTTATTTAAATGAATCTAATCTCGTATAAGATAAGCATATGAAATGAAGCATGAAAAACACGTCATTGAAAATAAAATTAAAAATTTAAGATAAGCATTGCAACTCAAACATAAAGTAAAACATGTAAAGTTTCCTATGTATTATAAGTAAAGTCTACAAAAATAAACAAGATTGTGATGGATAAATAAAAATAAAAATCTCTAAATAATGATGACTCAAACATAGTGTGTGCTATAAAATGTGGTAGAATAAAACACAACCACATAATGACATGAATAGTAAGACAATGAGATGGTATGGTAGGAAAAAGTGAAGGGATTTTATGAGGAAATCTTAATCCTATCTAAGGTATTATAGTTTAACTCATAAACTAGAAGCCAAGAGGCATAGTAAGGGAAATATGATCAAGAATATTATCAGCTAAAAGTGATACCCATCAAGGGGAATATAATGAAAATATGATGTAAATAAAGAATGTGACATACCTCATGGGTGGTGTGAACATATTCAGCAAGAATGAGACACAATAGATAAGTGAGCAAGGCTATAAACTATCAACATCAAAGACCTAGGACACTCTATCTAATGAATGCAAAGCTTGGGATAAAAACTAAAGCACATACATCTTCCCATGAATGTTATATGCATGAAAATTAAAATGGGTCCTACCTTCACATAATTTTCACCCACTCATCAAGACCCCTTACAAAGCCACCGATCTACTACAAATATCAAGTAATTATGTGATAAATTAGGTGGTACTATAATTATATGATATAATGAGACTTCCTACCCCAGTCTATTGTCCTACCACACCCCAATGGACCTTGGATTTAGTCTAAGGATAATTGTGAGGTTTGAACATCAAATAGGATAGGAGATGTAGCAAATATAGATCATGTATTTGGGTGTGATTTGAATTTTAATATTGTATTTACTTTTTAACATTGCCTTTTTATTGTGTGATATGGCTTTTAATTCTTTTGTATTTTTTTATTCCACCTCCATATGGATTATGAGATATAGACATGAATGATATAGGTAAGGAACACAAGAGATATTAAACTTGACTACTAAAGAGAATGACTTAAATACCATGGTAACTAACTACTCATAGACTTGCCCAGAAGTAAGTGTGCAATCTTAAAACTAACCTATGAGTGCCTCAAATGAAAATAAATAAAGGAAAGATGGGGATCATGAAAATCAAAGAACCAAAAAGGAAACAATGGTGTAATTAAAGTGAAATAAAACCAAATAAACACAAAAGAAACAATGGTGTAATTAAAATTATACTAAAGAAAAGCAATCACAAAAAAATAAAGAAATGTGAAAAAAAATGATGAGAAAAATATGTGCTAAAATATATATCAAATATGAGCATGTGAAATATAATCTTATGTGTCTAGGAAGGTTTTTTAAAGTTTATTTTATTTTTTTATTGTGAAATGTAGAAGAAGAACATGAATTGTAGGATTCCCTAAAGGGTAATTTGATGTAGGGATGAACATCACAAGATTCCAAAAATTTTGAAGTGACACATGGATGGGCCTCGCAAGATGCCCATTCATGTGATATGGGATGAGGTGAAATTTAATTTTTAGAATGAATTACATCAGGTTGGTTGATGTAGTTTGATAAAACTAGATATGAAGAATGAACTAAATTAGGTTGGTCAATGCAATTTGATGAAAATCAACTAATATAATGAACTATATCAAGTTGACCAATGTAGTTTGATGAATTTGGGCTATCAAAAGGAACTATATTAGGATGTTCAATGTAGTTTGATGAATATAGACTCTTATAATAAAATTTCATCAAGTTGTCTAGTATAGTTTGATGAATCTAAATTATAATAATCAACTTCATCAAGTTAGCTAATGTAGTTTGATGGATTTGGATTGTCATAATGAACTACAGTGGGTTGTATAATGTAGTTTGATAAAATAAACTATCAAAATGAATTGTAGTGGGTTGTTGATGTAGTTATATATATATGAAATGCTAGAATGAACTATATCACTATGGTCGATGTAGTTTCATTAATCCATACTAGTAGAATGAACTACATTGGGTTGGCCAATGTAGTTTGAGGAATATATATTTTCTTAATGAACTACATCGAGTTGGTCTATGTATTTTTATGTATTTGAATTTTCATAATGAACTATATTGGGTTGGTCAATGTAGTTTGATAAATATAAACTATCAAAATGAACTACATCAGGTTGGCCAATGTAGTTTGATAAATACGAACTATTATAATGAAAAAATTTAGGTTGTATGATGTAGTTTGATTGAATTGGACTTTTAGAATTAACTACATTAGCTTTGATGATGTAGTTTAATGAATCTAAATTTTTAGAATGAATTGCATCGAGATGACTAATGTAGTTTGATGAATCTAGGCTATCAAAATGAACTATATTAGGGAGGTCAATGTAGTTTGATGAATTTGGGATCTCATAATGAACTATAATAGTTTTGTTGATGTAGTTTGATAAATATGGAATACTATAATGAACTTAATCAGATGGGTTGATGTAGTTTGATGAATCTAAATTATCAGAATGAATTGAATTTAGTTGGCTGATGTAATTTAATGGATTTGGATAGTCAAAAAAACTACATCAATATGGGTGATGTAAATTGATAAATTTTACCTATCATAATAAATTTCATTAGGTTGGTTAATGTAGTTTGATAAATATAAACTATCAAAATGAACTATATTGGCTTGGCAGATGAATTTTCCTAAATCTGGGTTGTTAAAATAAACTATATGAGGTTGGTCAATGTATTTTGAGGTAGGTAAATGTGTAGATATGCTAGATTTTGTGGATGTTGAAATTGACAGAGGAATTTTAGGATATATTTGAAGAGGTTTATAAACTAAATAAGGACTATTGATGATGCACTTTGGAGTATGTATTTGAACTATGTGCTTCTTGGAATGTATGATCTAAGAAGTTGATGTTTGATAAATGCAAACACTCATTTGAAGTTTTTCATGTTATCTATTATTTCCTTAATATTTCATAAATAAAGATCAACTTTTTTTTGGATAACATTAGTGGATGATTTTGGATTATGAGGGTGTTGGCATTAATCATTAGGTAGTTGATG